>PTEX01000014.1:7635936-7782046 GCA_003342815.1 Eudromia elegans | reverse complement strand
CTCCGGGCGGGCGCGGGGGACCCGAAGCGGCGACGGGGACGGGCGCGAGCGCCGCTCCCCGCACCGGCCCCCGGCGCGGCCTTTGTCAGGGCGCGCAGCCCCCGCGCGGGACCTGCCGGGGCTTGTCCCGCCACGGAGCCTGCCAGCCCGAGGAGAGGCGGCGGAGCCACAACAAAAGGGGCAGGGAGGGTGGCCCGGGTTCCCGGACGCGCAGGGAGCTTCCCGGGTTGCACTTGACGGGAGGCCGAGGCCGGCTGCTGTCCATGCCGTGCTACGCGGCGCGGGGTGCACGCGTGTCCTGCAGCGTGCGGGTGTCCAGCGCCAGCACGGGGACAGGCGGAGTTAGGGCCGAGGCGAGGCCGGATCCGGGATTTGCTGCTGCGGGAGCTCGTGCTGCCCCTCGGCGGCGCGGGAAGGCCGGCACGGAGCCAGTGTCGCTGGCCCGCGGGACTTGCCCGGACGGAGCTGCGGGATGGGATGGGCAAAGGCACCCCGAGCTGGGGCACCCCCGGCGACGCTTCCAGCAGCGACCCCTGGGAGCTGCGGATTTCCTTCCCTAGAGACAGGATGGTGTTCATTAAAACAACCACAGACGATACCCTCAGCAATGATATGTTTAAAATATCCATGCTGTCCAGACAGCGTGGAGTTGAAGTGGATGAGTGTGCCCTCATAGCGCAGGGAGCAGGACAGGGGGTGACAAGCAGCCGGGCCAGCTGCGAGCGGAGCCTCCCAGCCCGGCCTCTCTCTCACTGCCCTCTGCACTGTGGGATGGAAATCCCTCCAGATGGAAATGCCCCAAACTGGGAATCTTGTGGGAGGCCGGGGGGAAGGACTCGGTCCAACCTGCAATGTTCCACTGGATAAACCCGAGCCAGGGTGGCCAGTGAGAAATCTCCCATCCTGAGCGCGTGTCTTCCATTGCAAGCGGATCGTTGTGGGCACGTGCAGTATCCCGTTGAGCGGGACCCATTCAACAGCCTCCACACATGAACCCTTAAAGCCAGGGTAGTCTCAGCTGACAGAGCCGTGCATTATAAGGAACACGTGAGCGGAGAAGAGCCCCCGAGTCAGCTCCCTGGGCTGGCTCCTTGTCCCGGCACTGACACCGGCCCCAGTTTTCCAACCAGCCCTGGCAGCTCTCTGCCCTCGACAGCTTTGTCTGTAAAATAAAGGAGACCTTATCCGCCTTCTCCGGGAAATATCTTGACATTTATGGGCAGAATGTGGCATGTGAGGACTGTGATTGTTGGGTTGGGGGTGCCGACCACGCCGCGTGCCTCCGTCCCTCCGCTCAGCTGCCTTCGTACGTCCGCCGCAGGGCATGCCAGGGTGCACAAACCTCCCGTGAATGCAGCTAAATTCAACCCTGGAAGTCCTTTGGCTTCATCAGCTGGATTCTAGGTCTGCAGGCATCATTCTGAGGCACAGAAATCTCAGCTAAAAGATCAGATTTAACAAGAATTGTCTTGCACAGGGATTAGAATGGAGCTTCCTATCCGTGGGTCACGCTGTGTATGCCATTACCTCTGTAAACAGGGACTGTTTGCATTCATACATAGTAACATCAGCATACGTACAATGGGACTGGGTTTTCAAGGCTCTTCTGCAATAGGAATAATCATTTTTTATTTATCTAGAGCCTGCTAAGTCTTTGCCATAGGTTTACCCTGCACTTGGGGTTTGTGTGGCTACAAGGGGTGAGGGGCTGCAGTCAAGTTAGCCACAGCTACATCCTTACTTTGCATCCTTTGATCTTTCTTGAGGAACCTATGGAAAATCTGGGGTTTGCACCGGTTCTTCTAGGAGAAAAAGTATTCAAGTAAGGCTTTTTATCCAAAACACCCCTTGAACTTTTGCACATTCTCCCTACGCATTCATCATGCACCAAATTACTGAGTTTGATAGAGAGCCTGTCTCCTTTCCTAAAATAATTCTTGTTCTGGTAGACAGTCTAGTGCTTCTCACCGTGAACAATGCACAGGAACAGAACGTTTGGTCTGAGCGAGGAAATCCAGCCCTGTTATTTCTAACCTCCTTCTCCTGTCCTGGTGCCCGTGCCGTGCTCTGCTCTCCTGCTCCTCCCGCTGCTGCAGGAGCAGCCCTGGGCTCTGCCTGCCCTCCACGACGGGGGCTCCGCGGCCGCACACGGCTCCGCAGGGAGCGCCGGCGCTTGGGTTCAGTCCCTGCTCCGAGGCTGGTCCCCTGCATGGATTCACCTCCTGCACGGCGAGTTCCTGGAGCCTTTTCCTTGGTGCTGCCTGCGGGGAAGGAACCTCCGATGTTGAGTTGCTGTCACATGTAACCTGGGCAGAGAAAAGGCAATTACAGGCTTTTATTTGCTGCTTGCTCCCCGGGAAGACTCCTGGGGAAGCGTGTGCATTATTTTGGGGTTGCAGCTGCACGTCGAGGCTCAGCAAGCAAAGCAAGGTGCAAGGGCGATCTGTGCGGAGCCGTGGAGCACTGAGGGGTTGTGCCCCACGACAACTGCACGCTCGTTAGAGATTAATCCCGTCAGTCACCCAAAGGGAAACACAATATGATCCACTCAGCAGCTCCAAAATAATTTTGGTCGCTCTTATGTCATCCTCTTTAAATATCAATTGTTTGTCGCTGGGTCTGTCACCTCTCAACACTATTATTGCGAGCTGCTCTTTGCCGTTGGCTCCTTCCTGTTCTTTTAGCAGTAACTTCCTCTCGTTGCGTGGCTTGACCCGACGCCTGGACATCTGCGTTCCTGCTCCCCGCTCACGGCCACGGCTCCCTGCGCTCCGCAGGGAATGGGAACAACCGCGGTTCAAGGGGCTGGGTTGGGGTGCGAGGGCTCGGAGGATGCAGACGCCAGCAGGAAGCCCCTGGTTCCCCCTCAGACGGGAAGTGGCAACGTCCCGTTCTGCCTGGTGCAGGCGCTTGGTTTGGGGGGTAAACTGCCCTGGACAGGACGAGTCCCTCCGCGGTGCCACGTCCAGGCCCCTCCGCACAGAGCCCCGTGCCCACTTAACCCGGAGCCGTGCCCGGAGCCGGTCTCCTTCCCGCAGGAGCTGCTCCCTTCTCTCCACTGTCCAAGTCTGGCCCCTCTCGGAGCAGATGCCGCTAACGGGGCGCGCGGGGCAGGAGGAGCCGCATTACCGCAAAGCTGGGGTAAGGTGATAGCCCTGTCTGAGGCTGGCACAACATATGGCCGGGCTTTGGCAGCGAAACCCGAGAGCTCCGCGGCGTGCGGGGGGTGTTTGCGTGCGTGCGGATGCAGAGCTTTATTTGCTGATGTTAATAAAATCAGATAGTGGGGAGACTGGATAATGTCATGGGAGAGCCGAGCGCAGACCGCTCCCGTGCTGCTGTTGTAGCCGGGGTGTTCGTCTGGGGAAATGGGCCCTTTTCCTGGGCTGGTCCCCCCGCAGCCCTGCCCTTCCCGCGGCCCCTCCGGCTCCAGGGGCAGCTGTCGGGAGTGGAGCCCGGCGCTCCCGGGACCGGGAAGGGGAGGGAAGGGGCACCTGGCAGCTCAGGAAACAACAGGCCTATGTGGAGCGCAACGCAGAGAGTTGGAGCCTTGCTGCATGTCCGACAGATGCAGCGGGACTGTTACTAATGGGCTTAGCTGGGAATCAGCAGGATTGCTTAAATAATTTCAGGGGTTGTTGATTGCCGTTTAAAAAAAAAAAAGTGCATTTGAATTTATTTGATTGTCCGCTGGAGGAAAGGTGCCCGTAATTACAGTTCTGAGGTCCTTAGACATATTATGGTAATATAATGTGATTTTTATTAGTGCTGATTATTTCATTTTTGCGCTGCAGAGCGCGATTTCCGGTGACAGCTCTAGCCATTATTGCGGCTCCTGGTTCCGGGGTGTCGCAGAGCACAAAAGGAACAAAAGCAGCAGCGAACACGGAGCGGGAGGCAGCCCGGAGCCATCTCCGCGCTCCGCCTTGGGCTTCTGCCAAGCAAATAATGGAAACTCAAACAAACAATTTGTTTTTGTTGTCAGGTCAAAAAAGCCTCTACTTCCGTCAGCTCCGCTTGTTCTGAAGGGGTCCGGAGCCTCTTTGGAGTGAGCGTGGTGGGATCCCGGTGCCTGTGGCCCGCCGCGTCCTTCATGCACCGGGCTCTAACTCGGCCTCTCTCTGCCCGCAGCTGTCCATGAAGGAGGTCGGGGACGGGCTGCACGAGCAGATGACCTGCATGATGGGGGCACTGCAGGAGCTGAAGCTGCTGCAGGTGCAGACAGCGCTGGAGCAGCTGGAGCTGTCGGGGGGCCGGCGCGCGGGCCCGGGGCAGCGCGTCCCCCCCACGCCCACGGACAGCGGCCGCCCTAGGGGCTCCCCCTGCTCCTCCCAGAACTGCTGCCACGAGGAGGCTTCTCCTGCCCATGGGCCCTGCTCAGCGCCGGGCAGCGCCGAGCACCTCTGTGCCAGGACGCTGGAGCCGGGAGGGAATCGGCCTTGCAGCGCCCGCCGGGAGCGGGCGGCTGGGACACCAGGACACGGGCAGGGCCAGGGCAGCGACGACGGCGATGACTGGACCTCATCCCTCATGTCGCAGAGCAGGAACCGGCAGCCACTGGTGCTGGGAGACAACGTGTTTGCAGACCTGGTTGGGAACTGGCTAGACCTGCCGGAGCTGGACAAGAAGGCGGAGAGGAGCCGGTCCCAGGAGCTCTGCAGGAAGTTCTCGCTCACGGCCAACATCTTCAAGAAGCTCCTGAGGAGCGTGCGGCCAGACCGCGAACGGCTGCTGAAGGAGAAGCCCTGCTGGCTTCCACCCGAGGACAGAGAGCCCGAGGTTTCCAAGCGAGCCGCGAAGCCGGGCAAGCTCAAGGGGACGTTCTACCTGCCGCTGCATGGGAGCACGCCGGGCGGCAGAGCCGAGAGGCACCCCAACACGGACAGCAGCAGGGACAAGCCCCAGAGCAGCACCAAGAAAGCGCAGGACGCCGTGGACTACCCCCAGCCCGGCTTCGACATCAACACGGCGGTCTGGGTGTGAGCGGCCGCCCCACTACTCTGCAACGGGTGGGAGGCCACGGGCGGCTCCTCGGGATGCCCCCGAGCTCCGGACCTGCACTGGGGTGCAAGAGGCTCCTCCGAGCGGCTCCTCCGAGCGGCGTTTCCCAGCGAGTGGCCACTGGGGGTGCCGGGAGCTCGCGGGGCACTGGGGCCACCAGCCCCGAGTGCTTGGAGTCCTCCCCGTGCCCAGACCTGGGGCTCATCCCGGCCACCTAGAACAGCTTCAGCACCTGAAACTCACCACGCGTGCGCCTGTGTGTGTTCAAAGATATATATTTTTTTTTTTTTTTTTTAAATCTGCTCCTACTGATGTGCACTTAAAATCGGGTTACGGAACAGGCGATCTGAATCTTGTGAGCTTGTAACACCTGTGGTTATTTAAGCTGAAAGAAAAAGAAGACACTTTAGGGGACGGCGGCACCTGGATGAGCTGCCAGTGCCGGAGCCCGTGGAGCTCCGGCTCTTCCTCTCACCCAGCGGCCACTCCCGGCGCCTCTCCCTCCCCAGGGCGTCCACCCGAGCGCGCTGCTGGGTTCAGGGGCTCCCGGTGGCAGCCAGAGCTCGTGGACAGGTCGGCGGTTCCGCGGTACCATCCGGGGCGCCGCTCCGAGGCTGCAGCAGAGCGTCCGCCTCGGCAGGGCCGGGGCGCTCAGCCCAGTGCCTGCACGCGCGCTCTGCTCCGTGCAGCTCCGCTCCTGCTCTAGCTTCCCGGGGCCGGTGGAGCGGGGGAACCGAGAGGGATCTTTTCCCTTGGAAATTAAGCGTCGGCACCAGGCGGGCCCGGCTGTGCCCATACAAGGAGAGGCACCGGACAGCAGCCGGTCCCGAGCCCGCCCTGCCCGCCCTGCTCCGGGTTGAGCAGGACCCACTGCTGACGCTGGGCTGAGCCGGTGCTTTTCCATGTCGCTTCCCCAGGGATTTCTCCTGGGATGACAACGTCTTTCTCTCCCCTCTGTTCTGGGAGGCTGCCACAAGATTGCTCGCCCTTATTAAGCATGAAACCCACCTAATTAGCACAGCCACCGCCACTAACGAGGCCCTCGCTGCCTTCGGCACCTTTGCATGCATCACTGAGAGCCTTGGGCTGCCCCTGGGCCCAGCACCGGGACCCACTCATGCTCCTCGTCCATCAGTCCTGCTAGGAGAAGCGGCACGTGGGGCCGGGATCTACCGGCATCTCCTGCAACAGCAGGACACGATAGGAGATCCATGTCCATAGGTGACACTTCAGCAATAGGGGGGACGGGGCCATGAGCTGGGTGCAAATAAAGGCTGAAAAGGGCCTGGAGGGGCTCTGGGGCCATGGAGCCGCATGGCTGCACCGGGACCCGCAGGGCTCCTGCTCACGCCCAGACGCCCCCGAATGCTCTCCCAGGTGCCCCTAATGAAAATGCTCCAATTTTCAAACCATTTCACAGCTTTCGCCTGTGACCACAGGACGGGGCTGCACAGGGCAAGAGCAGAGGAAAACGCAGGGCCCGGTGAGCACACAAAGGAGCAAGAGGGCCAAGTGCGACCTCAGGCAGGACAGAACCGCCAGGACCCTCCAAAGCCCCCGTCTGCGGCAGCTCCTGAGGAGCACCCCGGCTGCTGCCGCCCTCCCGGCATTCCTGCCCTCCCCAGTGCTCCCGGCTGCTCCCGGCGTTCCTGCCCTCCCGGCTACTCCCAGCTCCTGCTCCCAGCTGCCACCAGCCCTTTCCAGGCGGCCCTCGCTGCACGGTCCGGCCCCCGCAGCAGCTGCAGATTAAGGGGCTCTTTGGTCGTGGTGCTCGCGGCCATCCCGAGCGGAGCGAAGGGGCCCCCCCTTCTCCTCCGGAATCCCCGCAGCAGCAGCCACTCCCTGTCCTTGCCCCCGATGAGGCTCCTTTTAAGCACAGTCCTCCTATATATATACATATATGTATGTATATATATGGGTATCTATTTGAATGCTACTGCCCGCAGCTCAACGAGCGGGGCCGGGCGCCCCCTGCACGCACTCGTTGGGTTCCTCTGCCGCCTCTTGTCAGCTCCGCTTGCACCGGGACATGACAGATCCTGCAGGAATGTTCAGTTCCCACCCGTTCCTGCAGGAATGTTCAGTTCACACCGTAGGGCAAAAAGGGGGCACGGAGGCAGCTGCTGCTCGAGCGCAGTCCCCGGCCCCTCTATGCGCCTCGGGGCTGCTTTCAGTTGTGCCCTCTGCTCTCTGCACCCACCTCAGCTGGGTGATAGTGGTGGGGGTTCTGCTCAGAGCCCCTCTCACCCAGGGTCGGCCGGACCCTGGCACGGATCCCCTTGGAAAGCCCAGGGAAGGGGCCGCTCTCGGCCTCTTTCCCAGGGAACCCGACACCGCCGGCCCAGAGCGGCTGCTGCTGCTGCTGCACAAGCACCTACCCCATCCAGCTGGTGGGAGCCGGGCCAGAAGCTGTCCCTGTCCATCCCTCTCCTTCCCATTTCCCATGGAGCAGGAGCTGTTGTTGCTCACCATCCCTCTCCTTCCCACGGAGCAGGAGCCAGGGAGCCATCCTTGTCCATCCCTCTCTTTCCTATGGAGCAGGAGCCGGGGAGTCGTCCCTCTCAATCCCTCTCCTTCCCATGGAGCAGGAGCTGGGGCGCCATCCCTCTCCATCCCACTCCTTCCCATGGAGCAGGAGCAGGGAGCCATCCCTGTCCATCCCTCTCCTTCCCACGGCACAGAGCACATCCCAGCTGTTCCCACTCCTCGCCCCGGGGCTTCCTGGCTGCCTCACACTTAATCACCACTTCAGTTCTGCCCCTTGCTGGGGGTTATGTCCCCCAAAGTTGCCTCAGCCTCAGCCCTGTTTGGGCAGGAGACACCCAAAGAGAAGGGTCGTGCGCTGGGAGCGCCCCACGCCTCCCTCCAACCACCCCACAACATCCACCAGTCACAGTTAGCACCGGGGGCTGCCAGAGCGCCGGGTACCCACGTCCTGGGAACGGCTCCCTTGCGCTTCCTGCTCTTCCGAACCCAACCCGGTCCTAGAGAACCCCAAGCCCCCTCGGTGAGCTGCTCCGTGCCCGCTCCAGCACCATGCGGGCAGTGGAGCTAGTGTGGTGTGTGGAGCAAGTCGAGCCTCAGGGATTGCGGTTTTCCCTTTGAAAAACAAGCAATCCTTCTTTCGACAGACTATGCTGTCATCTTAGCAACAGAACAGCAAAGCATTCTAAAGGTTTATCACTGCCCATGCAATTAAAACGTTCCCTCAGAGTTTACTTAAGGTTTTGCAAAGCTTTTACTTATATGGCAAAAGCTGCCGAGGAGGCAGAGCCGCCTGTGCGCAGCGGGGCAGGGCCCCCTCGGCGGCTCCTCGCCCAGCCCGCAGCATCAACCTCCCCATGGAGGTGTTTATCTGGGGTGAGGCCAGCGGGAGCCTGCCGGTGTCCCCTCCCCACGCAGGGGACAACTAATTTGCCTCAACTGGCAACTGGGGGACAAAACACTGCAGTAGGAAAAGGCCGTTACTCCAAAAAGGAGGATTTTACTGCTTACCAGGAACAGAGCGTTTCCTCTCCAGGGGATCCGTGTGCAGGAGAGGATCCGTGTGCAGAGGCACCGCGAGTGCCCCGCGCAGGGTGCAGCCTGAGCGGCGGCCGCTGCGCTCCTGCTTCCCCTCAACGCCTCCCCTTGCAACTCCGCAGGAGCTGTTGGTGATAACGAAGCGTTCTTAAGCACCCCGTGTAATTCATCAGCAGAAAATGAGTAAGAGTTGGTTTTGCACGAGGATTCCCGCCTGCGTTTTTAGCAGCATTCAAACATGGGGAGCAGACTCGGAAACTCCTTCCGCGCTTTACCCTCTGCCTTGGCGAGGCTCCAGGGGTGCCACCCAGCCCCGCACGCTCTGCTGGTCCCCTCGTCCAACGGGGGTTCATCCAAACGGCAGTGCTGGCACCGGGACGAGACCCGCGTCAGCTCCCCGTGCACCACATGCAGCTCCGAGCAGCAGAGCTAGCACCCCAAGGCAGCCCCAGAGCCCCCCTGCAGCCCCCGGCACCGCTGCGCACTCGGATTAAGATCAGACGTGCCATCACAGCACTCGAGCGAGGCAGATCACACAAGATTAGGCGGTTATCATCGGATCTGATGTTAGATGGGAAAACATGTTTAAAAAGCTTTGCATAACACAGAAAATGAGCAGATAAGTAGGGGCTGATGACGTCTAAAGAAGAGTGCATTTGCGGAGACAGCAGTGAAGCACTAATGGCCGGGCTCCCCCTGGGGAGCATGGAGGGCCCAGGAGGCCGCAGGAGAGGTCACAGGGAGAGGGGGGCCACGGGTGCACGGAGGGCGCTGGGGGCCGCACGAGAGCCCACAGCGGGAGCGGGGCCCCGGGCGCATGGAGCGCCCTGAGGGCTGCACAAGAGGCTGCTGGGGGAGCGGCCCCCAAGGGCCGACCATGCGCCCGTGGCCCCGCTCCCCCTGCGGCCTCTCGTGCGACCCCGAGGGCCCACTGTACGCCGGTGGCACCGCTTCCCCTGCGGCCTCTTGTGCGGTCCCCAGGGCCGACAGTGCGCCTGCACTTGGACCCCCATATACATCCCTGGGCTCCATATGGTCCTTGGCAGTGGCCATGGGCTCTGAGTGTCCTCCCACAGGATCCTTATGGCTTGGGGGAGCCCTAGGGGTCCCGTGCAGGCTCTGCTGGGCTGTACTGGCCCTGCGGGCAACTCTGTCGGCTTCCCATGGGACCGGATGGGCCCTATGGGCCCTGTGCGGACATCCACAGGCTCCAAACGGGCCTGAGTGGGCCCTGCGAGGCCCTGCACGGACCTCTGCCTTCTCCATATGGCTCTGAGTGGGATCTATGGGTCCAACATGGAGATCCGCGGGCTCTGTAGCACCCCGGCTGGCCCTATGGGCCACAGGCCACGCCCGAGGGGCTCCAGGCCAGCCTCAACGTGCCCCATACGGGCACTGGCAGGTCCTACGGGCCCAGTTCATTCCCCCACGGGCTCCCCAAGGGGCTGGGTGAGCCCTATGGGCGCAGCGTGGCCCTCCGAGGGCTTCGTACGGGGCACGACCAGCTCTCTAGGGCCCACACGGATCTCCAGTCGGTCCGTACGGGACCTGGCGAGGCTTCGTGGGCGGTGCCCAGAGGTCTGGGCGAGCGTTAGGGACCCCGTGTGAGCTGTCGCGGGCCCTACAGTCCCACCGGGACGTGCGCTGGGCCGTACGGGGCTGGGCCGGCCCCACGCACCCGGGTCCACGCAGGCTCCGTACGGCCCTCGGCAGGGGCCGCGCAGTCCCAGGAGGGCTGTGCGGGTGGATGAGGGGGCGGGGCCAATGAGGTGGGCATGTCCAGGGCTAATGAGGGGGCGTGGCCACCCCGCAGCATGAAAAGAGGGATCCCGGGGTGTGAGTCGGTGCCGCAGACGACGAGCGGCCCTGGGGCAGGGTGGTCACGCCCCTTATTAGCCCTGGACACGCCCACCTCATCGGCCCCGCCCCCTCATCCACCCGCACAGCCCTCCTGGGACTGCGCGGCCCCTGCCGAGGGCCGTACGGAGCCTGCGTGGACCCGGGTGCGTGGGGCCGGCCCAGCCCCGTACGGCCCAGCGCACGTCCCGGTGGGACTGTAGGGCCCGCGACAGCTCACACGGGGTCCCTAACGCTCGCCCAGACCTCTGGGCACCGCCCACGAAGCCTCGCCAGGTCCCATACGGACCGACTGGAGATCCGTGTGGGCCCTAGAGAGCTGGTCGTGCCCCGTACGAAGCCCTCGGAGGGCCACGCTGCGCCCATAGGGCTCACCCAGCCCCTTGGGGAGCCCGTGGGGGAATGAACTGGGCCCGTAGGACCTGCCAGTGCCCGTATGGGGCACGTTGAGGCTGGCCTGGAGCCCCTCGGGCGTGGCCTGTGGCCCATAGGGCCAGCCGGGGTTCTACAGAGCCCGTGGATCTCCGTGCTGGACCCATAGATCCCACCCAGGGCCATATGGAGCAGGCAGAGACGCGTGCAGGACCCCACAGGGACCACATAGGCGCGCATGGAGCCTGTGGATGGCCACACAGGGACGGGGGGGCCACACGAGAGGCCGCAGGGGGAGCGGGGCCACGGGCGCACGGAGGGCCCTGGGGGCCGCAAGAATGCCTGCAGAGTGAGTGGGGCCATGGCCTCTCATGCAGCTCCCAGGACCCTCCGTGCACTCGTGGCCAGCGTTGTCCTGTGGCGCTGGGTCCTCGATGGAGGACCCTGCGGTCGCATCAGATCTTGTGGAATCCCGTGCTGCTGTGCCAGGACACTGAGCGATCCTAAAGGAAATCTGCAGAGCTGGACAGAGCCCAGATCCCAATGGGATCTCAGGCAGGATGTGGACCCAGTTCCATCTCATGCACCCCAGGAGGAGATCACTCACTCTGTGGAGCTGTAACCAAGACCTCTTATTCCAGAGTGAGCAGCTCTTTAGCGCCATAAATTAGCCCAAGAGATGCAGGTGAGGGTGGTGGCACAGTGGTGAGATGAGCACCTAGCTCTTTTCAGAGGCTCTGCTAACTCCTTGATGTAAGAAATCCTCTATTCCATAGGATTATCTGGAGAACTCTCTCACACTTGGTTTCGACGCCGCTGCCTTTCACTGCACGTTCGCCCTCCTATCACTCAGCAGTGCGTGCCTGGATACAGGAGTTAATAGAGGTGCAAGGATCAGACCGTCAGGACTGCCGGCTCTACTGCAGCCACTGCAACCCCTCCTGGAGAGCACAGGCCACTGCGGGGGCCTTTGGAGGGCTGGGCTGCTCTGCTGTTTGCTGCTCCCCTTGCTCTGCATGGAATCTCCCGCCTCAGAGGCTTCCTTTGGAATTAACCCTCAGGAGGTTAATTTTTTGCTTAAAAATTCCAGTTTAAACTTTGATTAATGGAAACTCCCAAAGAGGAGCACGGGAACTCACACGCACAGCAGAGATGCACAAGCCCAGGGCCAGCCCCATGTGTCCTATCCTAGCGCCATGTGAGACACACTCAGCTATCTCTTTGGCAAAGGTATTTTGTCCCTTTTGCTCCCTAGTGTGTTTTCAGTGTACCTACATCAGTCCCTTAACATTGAACCCAACCCTCCTTCCCTTTAGCAACAGCATCAATATTTATGATGTGTAGCTAATGCAGTCTACTGATATGATTTCTAGGATTTCAGGTGGCAATTCTTTGTGCAAAAGTCCTCTATTACCTTTCAGGATAGGATGATGCAGTTCACCTGCAAAACAAGCATTTTTGGATAGGTGACCTTCCTTTTACAAGCTATTTTTGTGCCGAAGAGACCCAGCCTGCAGCTGCTTCTGAATCCTTGCTCATTCAAGAACCCCCTGTTTTACTAATTACTCCGCTTAAGCAGGTTTCTATGAGTGTCTGAAAAGGATCAGCCTATTGATTAATCGCCCAGTGACCTCTGTGCAGGTGGGCAGAGGTTTTGGTGCAAGTTCTGCAGCTTTTGCTCTCCCAAGACGGTGCGTGAGTCAAGCTGGCCCAAGGTTGGCTTTACCATCCTCCTACCTGAAGGATGCAAGAGGCTCTTTGGGAACCTGTAAAATATCTGTGTTGGGACAGAACAAAAAGCTCAGGGGTGAAGGAGGGAGGCTGCTTCTACGTGTAAAAATTCACTGTTTCACTATGGAGCGGGGCTAATCCTGCAAGGTGGGTGCGTGATAGAGGTTAACCAATTCATTAGGCTCCTAAATGCGGTGGTGAGCAGCCCACGAAGGGCCTGGGAGGAGAGTGTTATCTGCCTGGGAGGGAGAGTGTTGCCCCTTGACTGCAGGATGCAGAAAATCCCCTGGTTTTGTCTTTTCCATGAGCTCCTACCAGCCCCTGCCTGCTGCTGTATGGCCCCCTCAGCAGCCACAATGCTGGTTGTTGGAAGCGGTTGACTGATGATTATGTTCTCTCTCTTTTAATTAAAAAACATGGCATTTACCAATCAAAAATGTCCACATCGGGATTTTTCCCTGCTGTGGTGTTTTAAAAAATAATTGTTAATTATTAATTGTTCATGATTAATGGATGCTTTGCACATGTAAGTGTCGTCCTTTCAGGCATCCCTGTGAAATCACCAGCTGTAATCATAAGAAACGTGTCACCAGGTTGGTGACAGCAGTGATAAAAGGTCCTAAGTGTTCCTGGGACTCCAGGGAACATGCAGCAGATCTTGACCAATATATGGCCAAAATGATTGCTCTGGAGTCTTCATTTGGTGCCATCTTAGTTAACAGCTCTGCTTTTTCAATACACTCTGCTCTGTCTGTTCCTGTTGTGCAGAGGAGCCCCGTCCGGGTCAGAATTCTTCAAGGTCACTGGTTTCTTGAAGGATTCACAGACACATTTCAAGTTTGCCCAGTAAATGTTTGTGCAAGATGCTTTAGCACTGCAAACCCCCCTGTCTTGTCTTTCTGCTGTCCAGTAAAGGCCTTGGCAGCAGAAGTTGGTGTTTTGCTGCAATCTAGTGGTGTAGCGTGCAGAGCAGGTTCATCGTGCTCTTTACAGGCTGGTGAAGGGTTCCCAAGCTGAATTTTCTATTTCCCAGCAAGTAGAACTGGAGATGAGGAGAGGCACCTGTGCATGTGCTCCATACCCACGGTTCCTCTCAAATAGAACAAGCAAAAGTAATTTATGCTCTTACTTATATTAAGCAATAGAGAAAAAGACTACTGCAAAAGCTACATCATGTACAAAGGTTTTTCGGAAGCCTAAACTAAATCTGCTATCTGGAGAATGCTGGAAGTCTTAGGCTTTATGGTAGGGCAATGTTACTGATTTTCCTATTACTGATTTTCCTTTGCATAATGAGCAGCTGATTTGCATTAGGAATCAAGGCTATATGAAAATGGGCAGGTTGCCCTAATGTCTTCCAGGTGAACAAGCTCCTGATACCCCTTGGCAATAAATGAGTAAAGGGAGGCACTTAGTGTTCCTACTGCTAGCAAAAGTGCTTGGAGGAGGTGATGCTGTTTGGAAGAAGAGGGGGGAGATAGGTTAAGACTCTGCTTTTTTGTGTTCCTTCTGCCATACCCGTGCTTGGGACCTTGCAGAGCTGAGGGAGCAAATCCAAATTCCCCTGAAAACATCTTTACTTTCATCATCTTCCCGTCCATTCCCCCAGGCAACAGGGAGCAAGTGTGAAAGGGCCCGTGGTGGTGAGCGCCGAGAGGCAGTGCAGACCTGCCCTGCTACAGGTGCTTGTGCTGGAAAGATGATGCTCCTGGAGTGGGAAGGGAGACGGGATGTCTTGATCCTCCTTGGATGCTGCTGGAAAAAGAGCCTGGGCTTTTGCTTCTGTGGTCCTGAAACCTGCACGGTTGATGCTTACTGCTTGTCAGGAGCCCAGCGCCTCATCCCGCTGCCCGTTTGGCCCAAACGGGGTCATTGGGTGACACACAGAAGTTGAAAACGCGCTAAACCCGTTTTGTTCTCAAGATCTGGTCTTCAGCTGCGAGCTGTGGTGTCCCCAAGCCCCTGGAAGGCCAAGGGTGAGATTAAAAAACGGGTTAAAAATAACGGCTCTAAGTACACAAGCACCGCCTCGCTGGTGGCAGTAGATGGCAGCACCGTATAACAGACCGGGGTGGCCCTGGTGTCCCCAAGCGCTGAGCCGCAGCACTGGCTTAAGAGGAGGACACCAGCCCCGGCCTCAGCAGGGCCCGGGGGGTGACGAGGGTCTCTCTGCCCTTCTGCCATCGCAGGGGTCCGATGATGCTCAGAGAAGGTCCAGGAGCTCCTGTTGGGCATCTCCTGCCTGGGAAGAGGGACCGGCTGCATCGATGCTGTGATTTATACCCTGGGTACAAGAGGAGCTGCTGTTCCATTAAAATGGGCTACCCGGGATGTGCCTCCAATGCGAATTTGTCCTGCATGACTTGGGTGTCATTGCAGGGAGCCCAGGAATCCCTCTTCACAAGTGCAGCTGCTTTGAGGGCAATCGGTACCTCCTTTGAGGAGGTTGCTCAGAGGAGAGGAACTCATCTAAGGTCCCCTCGCTGCCTGTCCCCTGGTTAACCACCCTAACTGGTTTGCAGCCTATCCCTAGGCAGAAGGCAAAGCAAGGAACCCTCTACGCTCTCCTGTCTGAGGATGGATGAATCCAGAGCAGATCCAGAGTCAAGGAGGGAGCACAGACTGCTGATGGGCATCCTTCCAACCTGGAATCTGCCCTGCAAGGGAGACTTGGTTCCAGAACCAATGCATACATGAGTCTTTCTGTTGGCATGGGATGCTCTCCTGGTTCAGCTGGATGCTGATCCCAAACACCTGGGACTCAAGCTACTTTCAATCATTACTATCACAAACATATCTCAAAGGCACAGGGTGCATTGCATGTTTTCTTCCTCATCTCGAACTGCCAACAGTTTATCCAAAGAAGAGTAAATGAATTTGCAGTCAGATGCACTAACAGAATGACTCTGCATGTTGCAAACTAATATTTGTGTCATCAAAGTAAGTAGTTTTTTTCCTCAGACTGGGATTTTTCTGCAAAGAGGACTTCGAAGGGATATTTCTGCTCCTGCACTGCTTTGTGGGCTACTTTGCAGCCAACACCACTAACAGGAGAGAAGGGACAGATTGTAGGAACAAGGAGGATAAATGACTTTTGCAAAGCAGCCCTTAGGAAGTGCAGCATGTGCTTGGATCCCTCTGGAGCTCCAGGTAATGTACGTCTTAGAAGAGCCCTCAATGCTCTCTAAGAGGGAGCTCTTGAAGAATGACTTTCCATGTTGCTGTCCTAAATATAACAATACTGTGGGGTCCCTGCCGAAAATCTGATGAAGACTAAAGATTCTGAAGGTGCAGAGCAGCTTCAGGGAGGCAGCTGGTGTCCCGGTGACATTAGTAGCCAAAGGTCCCCAGCTTGGGCTGCTCAATTCCCTGTGCTTTAATTGTTCTGACCCCTCTTTGCCCAAGCGCCTGGTTTGGCTTTTTCCTCTGGAATCACCAACTTCCTGGCAGCTGGTTGGAGCCCTGCTCTGCACCGGGTTCTGCCTTGTCTCAATTACCTTTAATTGATTTATCTCCCTTCATTTGCACCAGCTGGGCCAGTGCTCCCATGCGGCACCTGCTCTCTGGAGCTGTTCTCTATAACTGCATCTCCTGCTTGACAGCAGAGTTTCTGTGGCTCCCTTTCCAGGTCCCCTGAGGAAGGTGCTTTCCTTGGAAGGTTTGGAAGACCCAGCAGGATGCATTTAACTCCAAGGTATGTAAATTTCTAATTAGCTTTGATGGAGGGGTGCATGCAACGGCATTTTGAGAGCTCAACAAGGGTGCTCAGCCCTTTTGGGGGTCAGGTTATATGATGAGTAGCTGTGTGTTTGGTATATGTTGCCTAGAAAACTGCTGAATTGATAAGGATCAGTGTGTTGCTGCTAGAGAGCATGTCTATATTAGTCAAAGTTCTGCAAACTCAGCAGAATATTAGCAATGTAATAAAACATGCAGCTGGGAGCGGGGGGGAAGCAGCAAACTCGCTGTGCACTGCTCCCGCACGGATGTGGCTTTAATTAAAGTGAATTCTGATCCCCAAATCACTGAAGAGACGTCTGGGCCGCGAGGAAAAGGAGTGCACGTGGTGGGGGGTGCAGGTAGCCCTGCTGCTGTCCCCGCACCCTGAGCTGTGATGCTCCTTGCTCGGGTCAGGCAAAAGACCTCCCCCGATGGGCACCCCGGGGTGTTCCCTGACCCCCCAGCTCAGCCCCTTGCTGCGTTTGGGGCTGCGGCTGCCCCAGGCCCGCCGCTAATGAGGGCGCCGCTAATTGATCCCTCCCCTGCAATCAGCGCCGAGACTCCCCCGGACCCCCTCCCCTTCCTCCTCCTCCTCCTCCTTTTCCTCCTCCCCTCTGTCGCTGCCGCGCGCGCTCCCTGCCAAGCCGGGAGCGCGCAGCGCATGCGGGCGGGGACGCGCAGTGCGGCGCACGGAGCGCAGGCTGCGGCGAGCCGGGCGCAGGTGAGCGGGGACCCGGGGGGGGTCCCGGGCTCGTACCGGGGGCGGGAGTGGATTTTGGGCCTTGACGTCACGGCACCGTGTTCCGCGTGCGGGGCCCGGAGCCGCGGAGGCTCCGCGCGCGGCGCTTGGAGGCTGCAGGGCCCGGGCATCCCCGGAGGCACCGGGGCGGCTGCGTCCTCCGGAGCCGGGCCGAACCCGAGGGGCTGCTCGGGGCCTCCTGCGTCTTTTGACGCTGGAGCTGCTCTTGAGCGGGTTGCTGGAGGTGGGGAAAGTGCTGAATCACTCGTGCCCGTGGCCGTGCGGATGCTCCGGCTGCTCCCCGGCTCCGCGACGTGCTGGGGACACGTCTGCAGAGGCTGCAGGAGCGTCGGAGCCCGGTGGGCCTGGAAGAGGCCCTGCTCAGCTGGAGCGCTCTGCAAAATCCCCTTGCGTGGCCCAAGCTGCTCCTTGGAGAACAGGGCGCAGGGACGGACCCCTGGTGAGACATCTGGGCCAGGGAGGAGGCTGCGTCCCATCCATGGGGACCGGGGGATCTCCCAGAAAATCCCACCCCTTCAGAGCCTGAGGAAGGGATGCAGGGCTTGTCTCCTGGCAGGGTTTTCCCTTGTCCCTTCGAGGGTGGTTTCTGAGCTTCCTTTTCTCAAGGTCGGCGCCTGGGAGCAGTTGCCGGCTCCAAGGCTTTGGTGAAAGTCAAATCGTGATCCCTCTTTTGGAGGCCACGGCAGTGCAAGGGAGCAGGGGGATGTGCACGTTGCGGAAAAACGGGAATGCTGAGATGCTGACCAAACGCCTGGCTGTTTTAAGATGGATACTAAGGGGCTGCCGGTGTTTCTGGTTGGCTCCTATCAGATGCTCAGCACAAAAGCAAGAATCTAGTGACTTTTGCTGAGACATCGGCTCTGTTATTGTCGATTGTGTCTCCGTAAAATGTCTGCCCTTTGGCAGGCAGCTGAATTGGTTGTCAGCAGGACTGCTTTGTTCCCAGGAAACTTCTCCTTTGCAGAGGCTACCTTGTACGATAACTGCTCCAATTCAGCCTCCTGATCTTGCATTTAAGGGCCGGGGCCCTTGCTGACTTCCCTGTTTTTGTGTAGCTGTAACATGAGCGCGGAGTAAATAATGCACGGGAATCATCCTGGCTAACTGAGGATGGGCTCAAGTTCTTATTTAAAATTTGACTTTGTTTAGAGGGGCCTCGGGCTCTCCCCTTGGCGCTGGATCAGGATGTTGGTGCTGAGCGTTGTAAGCACCAAGATCTGGAGTCATCTTCATCGGCTCTCCGTGGGGGCCTCTACGTTGCAATGTTTCCCTGGTTTCCTTGGCTGTGGCTAGGGATCTGATTTAAACTAAGTCAATCAATCCAATCATCTCTTCTCTTGACTAATGATTAAATGGAAAATATCCCAAGCTCTCAAATGATATTAATTCATAATGAATTACTTGCCTAGCTGTGATCTAATTGTCTTCACGTCTTCTATGGGTCTTTTGTACATTCAGTGCTAATGCTGGCAGAGTGCCACCAAAAAGGCTCTCTGCAGTGCCCAGGCATCAAAAACGGTCAAGTGTCTTTACTCACAGCAGCAAGAGATGAGACTGAATCCTTCGTGTCTGCGTTCCCATCCGAGACCCTGCAAAGAGGCTGCTCACGGGGCTAAGGTCCCTCTGGGAAGACCTTGGCACTGCTAAGCAGGACTTGGGAGGCCCAGAGGGCTGTGGATGAGCCCTTGGGTGCTGCTTGTGCCCTGCGGTTGCAGGAGGTGCCGCGTTTGAAGGTGGGTGGGACCACGTAAATACTGGGGTGGTGGCATCGCCTGGAACGAGGGGGTGCAAATCCCGAGGAGACAACGCGCCTAGGTGGGAAGCAAAGGGACTTTTAGTGGAGTGTCACCCACAAACTGAGGGGCAATGGAAATATGTGGCTTTTAAAGGAGTCTGGCTCTTTCCACGGGTAGATTTTTTACTCTTGCTGCTCTGTTTGGACCTGGTCTGGTGACCTAGAAAGCGATGTCCTTGGGAGAAGACTTGCTGCTCGAGTTATTCAGTGAGACCAACAGCCTTGCCAGGACTTGGGCCCTGTGTCCTGGTGGGCTCTTAACCCTTAAACCACCTGCCAGCAATGGCAGATTTAATGTGTGCTGCAGTAAAAGACCCTCTTGCTGTCAGTATTTGTAGATAGGAAGGGTCGAGTGAGGGCTGTGCAGGTCACTTGGGGCTCTGCGAAGGAGAGGATGTGAGTAAAAGGTTTATACTTGAGACTACCAAAGAAATTGGAGGAAATTAGCCAGATTCCCTGGATAGTTCTGCAGCTCTCCAGCCATGAGATTTTTGGAGGATTTGCTGAAATTCTTCACTATAAAGAAGTAGCATGTGCAAACTTTCTACCTTCCCTCTGGCTCTCCAATGCTTTGGTTTAGTTTGTCCTTATCAAAAATATTCCCCCCTAACCCATCAGGCAGCCCCAAACCAAAACCCATATGGAGTTACAGTTTCTGAAAGGCCCTAGCAAAGCTGCTCAGAGAGTCCAGACCTCTGTGCCCTGTGGGTAACTCCTTTCAAAAGTATTTGCTTTAATTTTGTTCTTGTTGAGCAACTTCTGCTGTGTCTCTTGGCTGAAGTAGGTCATAACTTCATCCTTTCCTTCACCTTTGCTGTCTAGGACAGTTGTTGCATAATTCTGGAGCCCCAGCTCACCCTGGACTTGCTCAAAGTTGTTGTTATGCTAAACAGTCTTTTAATCTAGAGCTGAAAGAAACCTCGCTGTGTTATTATGGATTAAAATAGAGGAGGATTTAGACCTCAGCCCTGCTTATAGGGATCACAATTCCTGGTTAATGAGATAGAAAGCGAAGGATTAACAGCTGAACAAGTAGAGATGGTTTTGGAGGACTATAAGCGGGGTAGTGGTTCTCAAGGACAAGTCTCCGCCTTGCCTCTTTAGCTCCTCTCAGCTCATATCCCTTTGGATCACATCCCATCATCGTGCTGCTGGTGACACTCGGCTCCTCTTGTCCCTTCTTTCTGAGGCTGTAGCAATGCAGCTTGGAGAGGGCAGGAGCACAGGAGACGGCCAAGTCTTCACAGTCCAGCGGGGTTCTTAAATCCCCTAAAAACCCAACCTTTGACAGTGAGTTCTGCCAGCTCCTGGCACAGGGAAGCTCCTCCAGGCCTCGGTGACAGCCAACGTGACACTGACTCGCTGTCAAACCACATGCCGTCTTGATGCTGAAACGCCCAGGCTCTCATGGGCAAGGTTGGCAACTCAGGGAGAGTTGTGCCGGTTGTGCCGTGGGTAGCGCTCCCCTTAAACCTGCAGAAAATGCACTGAAATCTTCCTCCTGCTCTAAAATGCTTGTTTTTTCCTGGTCATCCAGTGACCTTGAGTGGCTTCCACCTAAGAGGACACAGTGCCCCTGTAAGTGAAGGAGCTGCCTAATGCACCAACCTGTTGCTCCTGTTTTTATTTCTTAGTCCTTCTGAGATGAGGAAGGTTTCTGTGTGTTAGCCATTGTTTGAAGTGAATAATATTTGCAGTGAAGTATTCAAGCTTTCTGCTTTGGGTTGCCTGGTGTCCTGGTGCTGTTTGCATCCAAGAGCCGACTTTTATTCCAGATAAAATCTAAGGATGTGTAAGGGATACCCAAAAGCACAGCTAGTGGTGTGAGCCGGTCAGGTTGTTGCAAGCATCCCAACTCCAAACCTCAGCAAGGAAAAACTGCTAAAGAATGATTTATTCCAAGTTAGCAGGGAAGAATGGAAATGACCACGGGTCAGGGAATTATATGGAAATGAGCGCAGATGGACGGAAGAAAGATCGGATCAGGGCTTTTTCAGAGAAGATTATTTGAGCTAATAAATAACTTGATAATGATTGAATTGCCCACTTGTGCTGCTAAAGTGAGGCTCGCTCAGCAAGGGGATCTCCGCTCGGGAAAGCCGGGGGTGTGACAAGGAGCAGCTTTTCCCGGTGCGCCGCGGGGGTCTCGTTTAGCCCCTTGGCGCCGCGTTGAGCAGCTGTCACTGCCCCCAGCGTGGTAAATAAAACGCCTGCCTTGAAAGGGAGACGATTGCAGCTGTTGCTGCGTGTGACGCTGCTCTCGGTGACACTGGGGCGGGTGTGCGGGGAGCTGGGGACCCCTTGAGCTCAAGAGCGGCCGGGGGCTTCTCCCATGCGGGGCCCATGCGGGTTCCCGGCCGCTCTCCAAGGTGCTGAATGGGCTTGGCCCCTATTCCCAAAGCCCCTGGCACCCTCTCCATGTGTGGGGGGAACCCTGGGGGTCCTGAAGCTCTTGGGCTCTCTCAGAGAGTCCGGGATGTCTCCAGCATCGCAGATTTTCAAGGCTGGCCTGGATAAAGCCCTGAGCAACCCGGTTAGCCCACCCAGCCCGCCCGACTCTCCAACTGGAAGGTCTCGCTGCAGTCCTGTCCGGCTGGAAATGTTCTGTAATCCTGGGCTATTTCAGGGCTTTCTGCCAACCTGGAATCCTCCTGCTCTGGATTCACTGCAGACACCTTTGCCTTGTGCAAACCTGCCTGCCACAGCGTGTAGAACAGCAGAAGGGCAGCCCTGGCCTGCCCTGCTCGGGGAGCTTGGCCCACCACCCGCTCCCTTAATGAGGAGCTGCCCGTGCTCTGCTGCATCCCTGGTGGAAAAGGTCTCTCCTCCTGGAGCAATGCAGGCGATCAGTGCTTGGAGGTAGCCCCCATGTCCTTGTTTCACAGGCTCCTAGCAGCTCCATGCTAGGATGTGGTACCACCAGCTGCCATGCGTTTAATTACGCAGCCCCGTTTGTGCGCGTTGGGCGAGTTACTAACATGCCCAAGAGCACAGCCTGGCTCTGCCGGTTGATAAAGGGCCAGCTGTGTGCTGAGCTGTGCCCTTATTGAGTTAAGGGCCCAGAAAAAGCCTTCTTTCTTGCTGTCACTTAAATGGTGTCAGGATTCGTGAAATCTTGCTTTCAGATTCCCAACAGACCCAGCAACAAAGCGGGCTTGTTGGGAGCTCATTGGCTTCTGTTGCTGTCGCTGTGACACGCACACAGCTGTGTGCAGGCGAGTGGGAGGGCGAGGGCAAGGCGGGAGCTGCTGCCTTGTCACACGCACATGTGACACACGTGTGGGACCCCCCAGCTCCTCCTAGGCCAGGCCTCCTTTTGGGACACATCTGGAACAGCTGGCCCCGTGTTCCAGCTCGGTCACCCTTATGGCTGAACTGCAAGTGTTGCAGCACTTATGGCTGGGGACTGAAATCTTGGCTCGGGTTTTAGCTCCTATTGCAAATTCAAGACCGTGTGGGCGGGTAGGGCTCGAGGGCCTTGCGGTGGAGCTGCGTGTGTGAGTTTGTGTCGAGAACAACTGCGTGAAAGATGCATCGAACCAGCCTGCGTAGTAAACAGCCGCTCCTAGTTCCTCCCTCCGTTGTATCTGGTAAATATGGATTATAATACATTTAAGAAGCGCAGCTGGACTTTAGTCAAGTATCCTCTTGCTTGGGGTAAGCAAAGCTTAAGTGAAGCTTGGTTTGGACGTGTATTAGTTGATGCAAAACGCGTGGGCTGCCCCTATTAGGATACACTTAAAGATGTGTACAGTAGACCTGTCCTTCAAAATGCTGCGTTGCGCATCCCAGCGTGACATCTTCTATCGCCAGCTCTGGTATCCAGGCGCCAAGGCCCACGGGGTCTTATTTTCCAGCCCCGGCAGCAGCTGGGTCTGTGGCTCTGGATTTGTGTTGACCTCGTCTGAGTCCTGCTGGCCGTGGTGGCAGCTGGGAGGCTAATCTGGAGGATTCCCTCCAAGGCCATGGCTCGTGGGCTCCTGCCCATGCCAGCCCTGCTGCTTCCCCTCCAAGCAACCCGGCCTTCCTACAATGCTCTGCTTTCCAAGTGTTCCCAGCTGGCCTTTTCCCTGTGGAATCGCTCTGTGTGCTCAGCTGGAATGCTGCTCCCCTCCTCATAACTTGCCTTGCAGGGCAAACAAGCAGGAATTGCATTTATACCCCGGAAATGCTGCTCTCTGTGACCCACGTTGATGTATTTTACTAACAACGTTATCACAAGTAAGAGTGACCAAAGGTCTGATCGTGGAATTTCAGTTTAATGGGTTGCAGAGGGGGTTCGTTGAGCTCTGTGAGCTGATGGGGCCTGTCAGTCTGGGAGCGATGATGCTCCCCCGGAACTGCATAAGTAGGAAATTAATGCAGTGAATCTCCACTCTCTCCTTGTCATCCTGTTATTCCCGAGCACCTATTGCCTTGGGAATTAACTTGCTGCTCTAGTTGCTCGCTGAAGAGCGTGTTCATAAGGGCCATTGTGTGGCAGACGTTTCCACGGTCCTTGTGGTGGCGGGTCCTTGGTGTGGGGACCAGTCAAAGCAGCGGACTCTAAGGATGAGTTTCAAATACGGGTATTGCCTCTCAGGCTGGGCAGACGTATAATTAACAGTAAGATACCAGGCTGGCTCTGCAAGGCAGCTAATTGCATTTTCAAATGTCAGCTTGTCAGCTCTCATTTAGTCTTCCTTCAGTCTGGGCTTTGCCAGAGCGATGTCTGCTTTCAACTGGCATTTGCCTGCCTGATGCTGCTGAAAAATCTTTTCCTTCCTCCTTCTTGGCAGTCCCTGGGAGCTCGACGTCTGCTTTGTTTCCCCTTCGATGTGGTCTTGCTTGCCAGAATGTGCTGCTAGTGCACTGAGATGCGTGTGTGTGAAAATATACAAAAAAAACCCTCTTGCATGGGTGGAAAAAAAATAACCTTACAATCACAGGAGACAATCCTGCGTGACATCTGGGGCTGTGTGAGGTTAGACGCGGATATGCCCTCGTCTGTCTGTGTTCTTAAATGTGTCTCTGCTGTTGTCTTGTCCCTAGCCCGGAGCACGGGGCTGATGTGCATCAACAGGAGGCTGTAGGAAAGAAACCACCTCTTGGGTGCCTCAAATCCCACCGCCCTCCTCAGGAAACCTCTCTGGACCTTCTTGAGTGACCCGAGAGGCCTGACCACGGGTCATCCCATGCAGGAGGTAGGGTGGGAGGCTCTGCAGTGCATTAAGGGTCTGAGAGCGTCTTTGCTCCCACTGCAAGCGAGGTGAAGTGGTGACGGTGCTCGATGCCCAGCCACAGGGCGAGGACATGTCTGATGAGCAGAGGACTTAAGGTAGAGTCGATGCAACCAGTGCAGGTGCTGCAGCACAACACCCAGACTGGCATCCCGCTCTTTACTCCTTATTTCTGCAGCTGGCTTGGGCTCCATGCCCACAGCCGTACCATGTAGCTAATGGAATCGAGGGTGCTGTGATCCATCCATGGGAATCCACAGGGATTAGGGTTGCACGCGGTTGGTGACAGCCTTTTTGCTGCTGATGTCAAGGTGGGACCTGGGGCCGGGGTGGGAACACCAGAGGCTCCTTGGGTGGCAAGAAGCTCCTTTGCAACCTGCTGAAGCTGCTGTTTCTGTGTGGCCAAAAAGTTCTGCAATTCCTCTCGCAATTCTGCAGTTGTGTGTCCTCTGAGTATCCCCTTGGCCTTTAAACCCTTTAAGGTAAAAGATATATTGTCCCTTTTGACCCGCTGGTAAAAGGGATATTTCCTAGGAGTGACAGCAGCCTGGGAGGGATGACGCTTCTGCCCTTCTGCTTCCTGTCAATGGAAGCAAGAGGGAGCAAGGCGGTAATTGCCGTCGTAAGGAAGGATTTAAGGCGCCCTGAGCAGCGCGTGTGTATCATGAGCGGGGATTAGCATCATCCCCGGGTTTGCGGCAGGCAGCACAAACACGGTGTCAGCTCGAGCCGCGAGCTGTCCGCGAGCAGCAGGGTGTCACTTCCACTTAGCGTAGCCCAGGACGGTGCCCTCGTGGTGACCAGCCAGCCCTGGGCTCCCCTGCGCTCGGCTTGCCCTGTGATAAGGGGGGAAATGGCACTAATGAACTTTTCTGGGTCTAATCGGTGACGCGCGTGGGCTGGGCTGCTTTGCCTGGACTCGGGGGCACAGAGCAGCCCTGGAGCTAACGCCGCTCGCTTAAGGCTCGAGACAAGAGCTGCCCTGCACAGCTATTCTGTTTTCAATGAAACCTGGAAATCCTGGTTTTAATCCCCAGCTCTGCTGCTGGGAAGCCGTGACCCTGACGTAGCCGTATAGGCACCGTGCCTCAGTTTCCCCGTATGTGGCCAAGAGGGATCGTCCGTGTTGCATGGACTGGCATGTGCTTCTCCAGGGAAGAAACCTTTAGGGAAGGCACAAAACACTTAATCTGTGAGCACTTGTGTGTATTAAATCACTGCCTTGACGTGGTTCAAGTCAACATATGTCAAGCAATTTGCAATAAATCCTGGTTCTTTATAAAAAGGAGTGCTTGCAGAATGAAGCAGTGGAAGCTGCATGCCATAAAGCAGAAAGCTGCTGCTGTACAATAGAAACCTGGTTTCTCCCCCAAGGCTGCCTATTACCGAGCACAGAAGGGGCTTTCCAGGTGCCCTGCTGAAGCTCCTGTATTGATTCCAGACAGATGTTGGGATGCGGGAGGACAGATGGATGCTGCAATTACGCCCCGTGTCAGGGGGCTGGGACTGGTTTGGGTTCAGGCTGAGCTTTGGCACCAGTTTTGGCCGTGGGCTCCGGTTTTCCCATGCGATCCCACCAGCTGGGTGGCCCCTGGCAGACGAGGCAGCTCAGGGGGGCTTCTGCTCTCAGCAAGTGACGGTGACACCTGACTAAAAGCCTAATTGTCCCGGTGCCGAGGGACCCCGTGCCGCCCGGAGCAATGTGTGCCGCCGTCTATTTCTGCGCCGCAATCTGTGACACATCCATAGGTCTCTTCCACGCAGGGCTCGGGAAACGAGGCTCTCGGAGCTTGGCTGCCATCCGCACGTGTAGAATTATGTCCCTGTCCCGGCAGCTGGGGCTCGTATGGAAGGGGCAAAGGGAGCACCCTGCTGCCCAGGGCACTGCTGGGGCCATGTCCCGCGCTGGGATGCGCGGGGTCCCTCGGCGGGATGTGGTCACGGGTTTGGTGGCAGGGAAGGAGCCCTGGGAGGAGGACACTGCTGCAGCTGCAACCCTGCAGGCAGCGCGGCAAGGAAAAGGCTGCAGAGGTCCTGATCCGTTAGCTGGGGGTTTTGAGGGTTTCCTTGGAATGCAGCTCAAAGCGCCAGCGAGGTGGGTGAGAAACCCCCTCCTGCTGGAGAGGGGCTGAGCCTGGGAGGACGAGGAGGAGAATTCCTGGTGTTTATGCCGTGCCCGCATCCCTTCCTCGTACTTGGGCACACCCCAAGTTTGCAGGGGCAGCAGATGAGACCCCCCTCGAGGGCAGAACAGGTCCCTGCTGTGCACGGGGTAGGGTCTCCTCCCAAGCAGGAAAACCCACGGAGCTGCTGTAGGTACAAGCACTGCAAGGAGCCATCTGCTCTCCCCCATGGCCTGTCCTTGTCACTCTGCTCCCAACAAAGCGAGGCGTTTTAGCTGCCCTAATCCCTCCCCAAGATCCTGCAGGAAACCTTCACAGCTGATCAGCTTTAACGTGCAGCCACTTAACTTTCTATCAGCGCCGCTGACCTTTGGGTTTTGTTAAATCTTGAAGCGTCTCCTCACCCGTAATCGGTAACTTTGTCAATTCTGGCCTGGGCCTGTTGTGAGGGGCCGGGGAGGCAGATGGGAGGTGACAGGTCCCCCTTGTGTGACCTGCCCCGAGTGCCTCTGCGCTCGGTGACTTCCTCTGCGGAGAGCAGATGTCTCCTGCTGCCTTTGAAGTGCCCTCTGCAGCCCACGCTTCCCGCATCCCTCCATGCTTTCCTGTGGGATGAAGGCAGAAGGGCAGTTTGGTTGGTTCATTCTGGCTAGGAACTTGGCAGGATTATGACAAACCAACCCCAAACCCCGCTTGTGTCGCGTTGCTTTGGTGCGGTGGTTTGGCCAAGGACCTACTGCACAACATTGTCTTTACAGATCAGCAGCAGTTCAGTCCCTAAACTCAGGTCTTTAACATTTCTTTAACATTTTCTCTCCAAAAAGCTGCATCGTGATTTAATTTTGCCAAATAGCAGCAGGATATGGGGAAAAATAGAGGCAGAAGCAACTAATCGAATAATAGGAACGTGGCTAATGATTTCCAGCCCCAAAGCCCAGTCCTGCTCTTAAGGTCCCACTGCACTGGAGCCCAGTATCCTCCTCCATTTCAGTTCAACTCTAATTTTCCAGTGATTTGAAAATCCATTTGGAATTGGCTTGTCCATCGGCGATGCCCGAGCTAAATAATCCAGATCAGCAAGGCTGCCCGTATAATTATCTCTGCAGCTCCTCGATGCTAATGAGAAATCCAGAGAGCAGAGGTGCAATGAAAGCGGCGCCCACCCTGCCCTTTTGAGGGGGCAGAAGGGGTTTGTGGTGGGTTTGGTTTTATTTAAATTAAATTTCATCGCGCTGGGTTCAGGGTTACGTTGGCTGTCACAAATAACGCTCAAGTTTGGGGCTCCGGGTTACTCACGGGTGGGTTTTGCAGCCTTGTGCGCTCTGTTACTCGGGATGAGACATCAAAAGGTTCTTCAAAAGATTTTTCTCTGGTCTTCCCGGTCTCCAGGCACCAAAAGCGCCTCCTTCCCTGGAGCAGGTTTTCCTCCTTGTGCCTGTTTAATCAGGGAAATGGAACGAGTGCTTTGATTAGGTGGCAGCGACGCTGCGGGTCGGATTGGTCAAATCCTCATGTGAAGCCACAAAGAGGAGCTTTGTTTTTCCCAGGGTTTGCAGCGTCTGCTCTTTCCTGATTAGTTGTAATCTACCATCCTTCCCTTGTACCGTTATCTATTTATTTTTCTTCTCTGCGCGAGTCTATAGTTCAGCTTGTCTACGGCCCTCCAGGGAAATCAGGCTGCCCGTATTTCATTTAGGGACTTCAACCAATTAACGAGACAGCGATTCCTCTCGCTGCCCTCCTCCCCATCTGCTGCCTGGTTATCGGTGGGGCCGGGGGGCGTGCGCAGGCTGTGCCCATCACCCCAATTTCTACCAAATTGCCCCTCGTGTTTTGTACTTGGTTCTTTCAAAGCTGTGAGTTGCTGCCGGCAGCAGCAGCAGGGAACCAAGGGAAGGGCCCGGGATTCATGGCTGGGGAGTTTTCTTCTGCACTGGAGCTGGGATGTGGAGTAATCCCGGTGCTCCTTTGGGATGCCCAGGGGATGGGGACAAGCTGCCGTGCGGGGGGGACTGGCAGCCCCGAGGCCACGGTGAGAGGCAGGGGAGCGCAGGAGGCGGCTGGGTGCCCTCCCTGCATCGTGCTGGGGTTCTTGTGGCGCCTCCAGGGTGTCTCTGCCCCACTGAGATCCAAGCAGCCCTGGGCAGCGCAGCCTCCTGCCGGCCTTGCCAGTGGGATGCGGAATCCACGCCCAAGCCGGGAATCTTCCCCCTGCTCCTCCTGGGTGGGCTGGTGAACGGATGGATAGGGAAGCGCCGCGTCGCTCCTGCTAGGGACGAATCTGCCCCATGGCTGGGGTCTAGGGACGGGGCAGCCCCGGCTTCCCCCTCACGCGGTACCTCCCGTGTGCTCACGTGTTAAAGCCAGGAGTGGCCCTGTCCATGCCGGCCCCAGGGGTGCTCACCACGGAGCCCTGCCCCTTAGTGACTCCCCGTTGCACTCGCCACGGAGCCCTGCACTTTAGCCCAGCACTTTTCCCATCAGCCGCCCTGGTTTGCTCAGATTCACCTGCAAACATCCCCCAGGGCTGCCTGCAGCTCCATGCGGCACCGAACCGCTTCAAGTGGTGCTGGGTGCTCCAGGGGCTGCAGCGCCCTTCGGGGAGCCTGGACCTGCATTCCTGACCGCCCGATGCTCCCGCAGGCTTCTTTATGCCTTTTCCACTTGCTTTGGCACCTCGATGCTCCCAGGCAGGTGAAGGTGTTGAGTTTGTTACAGGCTGCTCCGGAATGTGCCAGCGGATCCACGTGTGTCCAACGGCTCTGGCCCCTGAGCTGCACCGGGGGAGCCCACACGGATGTGGATGGTTTGCAGAAACTCAGGCCCTTTGGCACAAAGAAGGCAAAGAGCAGCAAGGGTTACGGCTGCCCACGGGCTCCGAGGCCGATCCGGTGGGAATCGCATGCCTGGCTGTGCGGGAGGGAGCTTGCGGCTGCCCGGCATCCGCTCCGCACGTGACGGGCGCCCGCTGAAGGATCCTGGGGTTGCCACCCAGAATAGCTGCTTGTTCTGAAGCTCCTCGCCCCCTTTCAATGGTCCGCGAGCGACGGCGTGCCAGGCTTTCTCTGCTGGGAAAATTCCTGGAAAATGCCTGTCGCTTCTCGTTACGCGGTGGGAAGGAGGCTTTAAAGATGCGGGCTAGCAAAATAAACAGCTGTTTGTAATTGCAGGCTCGTAAAAAGGAGCGTTTTTATGAGCAGTGAGAAAATTCCCTGGCTGTATCGCGTGGTGACTCACAGCTCCCCTTTGGAAATATCCCTTGGGAGAGAGGAGTTTTTAATGGGCTCTCTTTCAAGCACGTGCTTGCAAAATCCACGTTTCCAGTAACATTTTCAAGCCGGGAAACGTCTAAATGGGCTTAGGCTCTTCAATCCTTTTAACTTTCCATGGGATTTGGGCAGTATAGGTTTGCATGGAAGAACAGATTCTTCCCCTCCAAGGCCAGCAGCAGCGGGGCTGGAACATCCATTATAATCCTAATTTTTGAGGGCAAATAGGATCTGCAAACTAGTGGAAAATTGCTGTTAGTAGAACAATGAAAATTGGAAACCTTGCAGTCAGTGCATTGCACTTTTTCTTTTAGGGTCATCCAACTTGACGTGTTTCTCTGTGTGAATTTTGGTTAAGAAATTCTCTTAAGAGAATCCAACTGTAGAGATTCAGCTTTAAAATCAACTGAGCGTGTGCTTGTCCTTTGGAGCTTGTTCCGCTGCCCAAAGCCCCTGCAAAACACAAGTCTGCAGAGTTCCTTCAACACAGGAATAATCCGGCTTGGAAAAACTTCTGCAGAATTTGCATTAGAAAAAGGGCAAAGAAATGTCTGTCCCCTTGTGGGGACAAAAGGCATTTGCTGTTTTCCATCGTGCAGTAGCTGGAAGCCAGTTTGGGGCATGCTCTGCATTTGTAGATTGCCTTCTGTCCCGGGGGGAAGTCATGAAGGAGCTTGGGAACGGTGCTTGGAAAGGCTTGGGAATGGCCATGCCCTGAGCCTGGCTCTGGGTTGGGTGTCTGACCTTCCCAAACCCCGGCTTTGGTGGGAAGAAATCCCTACGGGAGCACTTGGATGGTGCCCAGCTGGGTGCATCCCCTGTGGCTCCTATCAGAGGGGTCCCAGGTGCCACCAAATGTGGCCCTTTCTCTGCTCCTCGAGCCTGGCCAGGGGGAAGCCAGAAATGGAGAGTTTTATAGGAAAACCCCAGCCAGGGTTCAGTCCAAATCTGGCCCGAGGACCTTGAGGAAGTTGCTGATCCAGCCCTGAGCTCCCAACCCTCCCTTGTTGCCCCTTGGACCTACACTCTGCAGCGTGCTTTTCCTTTGCATTTTGCATTTTAACCAGCGCAGCAGCTTGTGGATCGATGGGGCAAAACCAAGATGAGGAAGTAGCTGGAGAAGTGGCTGGATTTTGGGAATCCCCTTTCCTTTTAGGCTTGGTTTGGTTTCGAAGCGGGGGCCCCACCAGCCCGTGGGAGCTCAGAAAGAGTCTGGGCCCCAGCGCCGGTCCGGGTCTCATGCAGCCTCTATGATGCCCTTGCACAGATGGTGATCGCCAACCCGCTCAGTCGTGCAGCTGCTTCCCGGGTTTCTTTTCCCCCCTCTGTTACTTATCTATCATTTATAGCTGGCTCCGCACCGTCCTCTACCTTCTCCCTGTGCAAATCCATGGGTTTTTTGCTCCCTGCTTTGGCAGTCGGAGGCAGGACCGTCTGCGTGCGGCGTCACCGCCGACACTAATGACAGCAGATTTGCGGAGCAGCTTGGAAGCAGCCCCGGAACAAAGGTTGCAGGAGGAGCTCGGCCTCGTTTCCTCCACCTGCATCCTGGCTATTTTAATCCCGATATTAAGCATGGCCCTCGTCTTTCAACGTGCATGCCTTGTAGTTAGCTTTCATTAACCCCCTGAGCAACTACTGTGCATCCTGCGCTCAGCCCTGACGGTTACGAGCTGCTTTTGTGCCAGTTTTATTGTGCCGAAGCCAAATGCTTCCACCAATTAACTTATTCCTGTTCTGGAGGGGGCTCAGAAGGCAGATGGAGCCTGGCAGTATTAACGACCGCGGCGCAAAGGGTGCGAGTTTTATAGCGAGCGTCTTCACACAACGTGCCAAGAGATTCGCCAAGGCGAGTTCTGCTGTGACGTTGCTGCCAAACGCCGGGAAAGGGAGCCCCTGAGCAAGGGCTGCTTTTACGGATCGTGAAAAATCCCGCGGGATTTCACAGCATCCCCTGGAATGACGAGCACTGGCTCTGCTCGGGCCATGGGGATGGGGGATACTCGATGGGATACGGACCTCGAGAGCCAAGGGGAGGAGGATGCGGTGTCTGGTGACCCCCCTCGTGCCACCTAGGAGCTGTAAGGGGATAGTGGTGGCAGCTGGCAGGCCCTTGGTGCCTCTAAGTACCGCTCACTGGCCTGATGATCGCGGGTGTCACCGTCTCGGAGGCGGCACCTGTTTGACGGATCCGGTGACAGATCCCGGGGAGGGGATGGGGGCTGCGCACGGGGTGGCAGCGTGCAGGAGCTGGGGGGGACATCGGGCTGCGTCCCCAGGCCTCGCAAAATGGGAATGCCCCCTTGGCCGTTCTTCTCCAGGCCAAAGGAAAACCCTTCTCGTGGTGTCGCCGTGACAAACCCCATCGTGTCCCGGGTGCAGCCTGTGCCAGGGAATGTCGGCGCCCGGAGCCGGCGCCGCTTCTGCCTTCCTCCAACTTTATAATAGGCGCCTGTCGTTCAGGGCTTTTAAAATTCCTTCGTCCTGCTGGGGCCTCATGGAGAATTGCCCATTTGTGCCACAGGAAAAGCAGCAGATGGAGGAGGTCCCATGGAGGAGTGGAATGGGTACCCAGGAAGCCACCTGGATGTGCTGGTTCCTCCAGGAGGATAAGAGGGCATGGACAGTCACCTCCTGCCCATCCATCAGCCTGGGGTTTCCTGGAGGGCTAATGGCACCAGAGGTGCCCCCAGGGCTCTCCTGGTGCCGCCCTGGGTCCGAGGGGGCTCGGAAGGAAGCAGAATTCCGGGAGTTCCTTTGTGACCCGCAGAGCGGGCGCTGGAACCGCCGGCAGAGCACGGGATGGAGGTGACGCTCCGGCCCGCGGGTACCGGGGTACCGGGGACGGGCTCCAAGGCCACGCAGCGATCTAGGTGAGCTCTGCTAGAGGAGCGACGGGAGCTGCTGGGTGCGGCGGCTGCTTCGGGTGCTCTTGGCCCTTTTCTATCGGTGGTTTCGCCCGCGTCGCCTTGGGCTCCGGATAGTTCTGCTGAAAGCGGCGCTTGTTGGGAGCGGAGCGGGCGGGACGCGGCGCCCGTGCCGGTGGCTGCCGCCGCCAGCCGCCGCGCTCCGCAGAACAGAACAATCGCACGGGCCGTCCCCGGCACCGGCGGGGACAAAGCGGGTCTGAGGCTGCGCCCAGGCGAGCGGGAGCTGCCACCTCCGGCCCGGCGCTCCCGGCCCCGCCGCCCGCGGGAGGCAGCATCGGATTTGGGGAGGGCTGCAAATATCCACGTAGGGACCGACCGTCTTCTCTGGTGGGGAAAGGGCTGCGGAGAGCAAAGCAGGACCCGACCCCCAAAATGGGTGTTTCATCTCCGTCGTGAAATCGCGTAGATTCGTCCCTCCCACGTCAATGGGTTCTGTTATTTGCAACCCGAAGGGATTTCTCGTTGGGGCGACGCTGCTCCGTGCTCCTCAATCACCTCTAATTGAGTGAAACCCATAAAACGCTGCTGCCGGAGCTGCTCGAGTTCCTCTTGCAACCGTAAATAAGGATAAATGCCTAATTGCCAGCAAAGGGGCCTGCTGCATCTAATGAGTTGATTAAAAATAATTCTTCGTTGTGGGATTGTTTAATGCTTTTTGTCTCCAAGCAGAGATTCCTCCTGCTCCATCACCTCCGTGCCCAGCCTGCCTGGGAAAGCTGGGGCTCATGCCCCTTTTGTGGGATTTGGGCTTTAGGGAAGCGCTTTGTCCTGCTTGTCCTTCAGGAAGGTCCATTTTCATCGATGAAATGAGTTTCAGCCCTTCTCAGCACTGCCAGGGTAGAGCCAGGGAAAGGCCGAGCTCCGCGTGGCAGCCGCGATCCCTGCGATCCCCGTTTTCCAAACTCTGGGGAAGGGCGGCAGCACCGAGCAGGCAGACGGGACCGGGACATTGGGATGGGGTGAGGATGTCACCTTAGCTCCTCGCATTCCCGGGACAAGGGGGCGGCCGCGTTTCCTCCCTGCTCGTTGACATTGGGTGCTGCCGAGCGGGCGCCCGTCCTTGGGCAGCCCGGAGCCACGCGGCAATGCGGGTGCCTGGAGCAAAGGCTTCTTTCCAACAAGATCCCCGGATCTGCCGTGGGGCAGAGCCGTAAGAGCCAGGGAAGGCCCCGACGGGGTGTTAAAAGTTGCATTTTCCCCAACATTGCATATTTCGAGCGGCCACCAGGCAAAGCGTTTGCAACAGGCGCTCTGTTTTCTAGTGACTGTCCCCGAGACGGTTTTTCCACGAGGACAACCTGGAGAGAGGCAGCCCCAGCCCTTGGTGTCGCTGGGGTTTTCCCTGTGCTCTCTGTGGGTCGCATTGAGCTCAGTAGCACAGCGTGTCCCCCAGCACAGCGTGTCCCCAGAGTCACCCACGCGGGGCAGACCCAGCGCAGCACAAGCCGCCCACACCGGCCCCGCTGCGCTTGGCTTCTCCCGGTGCAAGCGCCCTTCATCTTCCTCATTGCATTATTATGGCTAATTCCCAGTCGTTCCTGCTCCTTCGGGTGAATTGCTTGGCCTTTAAGCCGAGCCACTGGGGTAATTCCCATATGCCAAGTGTTGAGCAGACCCAGCCCTGCTGCTGCGTTGTAGGATATATTTTTCCCCTTGGTTTCCTGCACAGCTGCCTGGCATCTCGTGTGCTGTTAAGTGTTCAGGCTTTGTTCTTTCTGCGTTAGCATTTAATGCAAAATCACCCACACAGGGACGTATGGCTGAACACAGCAGCACGGCTGTTTCCCTCCCTCTAAGCAGTGGCCAGCCCCAAGAAAACAGCAAATTCTTCAATTTTCGACCGCAAAGTGGCATTTGGAGCTAGGCGTTATTTCAGTAGCTGCTCTTTGATACCTTCCTCCCTGTATTATGTGGAGAAAGGGGGTTTCAAAGCGTTTCGTGGCAGCGAGGTGCAGCATCGCTATGTAAGGGTAGGAAGAGCAGGAGAATTCCGCCTTGCTAAGAGTCCGGCTGCAGCGTTGATGGATCGAGTCCGTGAATCCGAATTATTCTTGCTAACGGAAAGGTACAAAGCCAGCTGAACCATTACTCATTTTAAGCTGCAATGGGAAGAATGAGGAGCTCGAAGGAATGAAGGCCACGGATCGCAGCGCTACCTTCCCCCGGATGGAAAGGTGGAGAAGCAATTTGAAGAGCTTTGTCCGGCGTGACCGGGTCGCCCAGGATGGAGCAGGTCCTGGATGTGCCTTCAGTTACCGGCCCCCTCCCGCAATTACTCCGTGCATTAGCTGCTTTTATTGCAACAACTGCATCGGAAAATCCTTGGAATGAGCAAAACAGAGCGGAGCCCCCTCGGACCCCAAGCAGTGTGGGGGACCCTGAAAGGCAGAGAAGCACGTCCAGACCTTGGACAACGTCTCCAAAGAGGCTCTGCATGGTGCCTGCTCATCCCGCCCGAGCCGGAGCAGCAGCGAGGAAGCAGCCTGGGGATTTTCCACTCTTGGCTGTCCTGGCGTGGTTTTGGTCCCTCACTGCCTAGCAGAGCCGTCTGCACGTCCGATGCCCGGGATTTATTACTCCATTGCAGACAGTTGTAACCCAGCCGTGTTGCAATCCCACCACATCCATAGCCTCACTAAAGGGGGTCTTGGTGGCACGAGTCGGATAATTTATCTTCCTCTCCCATTGTCTTTTAATCTCCATTTAGTTGATGGCTTTATTAAAAGCCAAGTAAAAAGCCTGTGCATCCTGCCCATCCCCAGGAGGTTTGGATGGGCGCTGCAAGGAGAAGCCCAGGGAAGGGATGCCCGTTCTCCTCCTTCCAAAACCTCCCTGGGAAGCTGGAATCTCATCAAGGGGAAGGCGTGAAGCAGCAGAGGCGCCGGCCAGGGCTGATCCCTGTTTGTGTTTGCGTTGCAGGTGAGGATCCATACGTGGGGCTGCGTGCGGGGCCGGCCCGCCTCGCACAGAGGGACGGAGGCCGGCACACGCTCCTGGCCTCCAACATGGTCACGCCAAGCGCCTGGCTCGCCCGCGCACTGATAGCCCTCGCCCTGTGCCTGCGTCACCTTGCCAGCGCCATCGAGGTCCCCCTCGACTGTAAGTGCTGCCTTATTCCCGCAGAGACTCCTGTGCAAACAGCAGAGCGGGGAGAGCCCGGAGAGCCGAGGCCAGGCGGCTCTCTGAGCCCAGCCCTCCTCGTCTCTTGTGTGGTTTTGTTCAGAAAATCACTTAAAACACCCTGTGGTTTAACCAAACTGCCTCACAAAGTTAGCCCGGCCTTGAAACCTGGAGAAAATAAAGCCCTGCCAGATGTTCAGCCTGTCGATGCACGTGGAGCATCCCAGGGCTCCAGGTTTCTGCAGGGCACAACAGAGGCTGGCGTTGCCTTCTTGAAGGCCGGTGAGCTGGGGGGTATCAACCCTCCTGTTGCCCTTGTGCTGGCGAAGCCCTTTGGACACAGAAGCTCGTTCAGCCCCGGCTCAGTCATTGCCAGGAGCTTGTGTGCTGATGCCCTGCTAATTGCAGACCCTACCCTAACCATGTCGTGCTTCTATTCACACACCGAGCGTTTCTGTACGTAGGTTTGCTTCTCGACTAACCTTTTTCTTCTTCTTTTCTGTTATGCTTGCACTTTGGAAATAACAGCAAACATTCAGAGTGAATGTAAGTGCCTCCCTTCTCTTCTCCGTGCACGTGACAGCCCCTCTGTCCCTCCAAAGCCGAGCAGGAGGAGCAGGGCTGACCTTGCTGGTCCTGGTGCGCGGGGCTGCATGTCCCGCTCTGCGACACAGCTCGGGGCAGGAAGGACGAGCATCTTCCCTGCTCGGCCACGTGGGCTTTGCAAGGCTGTGCTAGCAAGCCCTGGTAGCCACAAAGTGGTGTTTGCAGAGCCTCCAGAGCCTTGGAGGACAACAGGCTCCTCTGCTTGGTACATGCCAAGGCTGGGCTGGTGGCTAAACGGCACCGCTGTGCCCGTTCTGGGAGCCCTGGGACCTCTTTCCTGCCTGTGAACTCCTTGCAGCGGCTCTGTCTCGGTGTCACGGCCCTCCCTTGGAGGGACACGGACGTGGCGCCCGGAGCTCGGAGTTAAATGCCACGTTGGGAGCAGGAAGGAGTGACCGAGGGCTTTCTTAATAGCACCGACAAGAAATACAGATTGCTCAGCCCTGAAGGGGAGACTGAGCCGTGCCGGTGGTTTGAGATGACAAATAGTGCACCACCCACCAATGCTCACGGTTATTTCCTCAGATCTGAAAGGGGTTTTGCTCTACAAACCCCCTGTCCAGCCTGGGGAGCAGGTCGAGAGCCTGGCAGGCCTTGGTGCAGGGCAAGGGAGAGGATTCTTGCTCCCTGCGCCGCCCTCCTCACCTCTTGCCGCTCGCCTTGCAGTGCCGCAGCCGCCCACGATCACCAAGCAGTCGGTGAAGGACTACATCGTGGACCCCCGGGACAACATCTTCATCGAGTGCGAAGCTAAAGGCAACCCCCTTCCCACGTGAGTGCCTCCAAAGCTCTCATCCTGCTGAAATCGGGCCGCTTATGGGAGCCTAGGAAAGAGAAGGGCTTGCTCGAGGGGAGCTCTGCCTCGTCCTCGGGCCCTGCCTGCTGCAGGTCTTGAGTTGGCCCGCTGGAGTCGGTGGAAGCGTTTGCACCGTCTTGCACCATTTTGCACCGTTTTACACCGCGCGCGTCCTGCCGCTTGCAGGTTTTCATGGACGCGGAACGGGAAGTTCTTCAACGTGGCGAAAGACCCCAAAGTCTCGATGCGGCGGCGGTCGGGAACGCTGGTCATCGACTTCCACAGCGGCGGCCGGCCGGAGGACTACGAGGGCGAATACCAGTGCTTTGCCCGCAACGATTTTGGGACGGCGCTTTCCAGCAAAATCCACCTCCAGGTTTCTAGTGAGTAGTGACGGGAATGAGCCCGGTAAACGGCTGCCCTGAGGGTTGCAGTCGATACCTGTGTCATGCAAGGTTTTGGAGAAGAGGCATGGGGATCATGCAGCGCTCCAACATCTTATCCTGCTTCATTTGTTACCTGTGTCAGGGAATTTTGCTCATGTAGATGTAAAGATGGAATCAAGGCCCCATTGAAACAAGGCCAGGTCCAGCGGGAAGAAGGGAGGGAAGAGATTTGGCGAGTGAATCCCTCCTCCAACCAACCCTTCATCCCGCTGCTTGCTGTGTCTTTGCTCTCCTCGTCAGAGTCTCCCTTGTGGCCCAAGGAGAAGGTGGATGTGATAGAGGTGGACGAAGGGGCTCCGCTCAGCCTGCAGTGCAACCCTCCGCCCGGCCTCCCTTCTCCGGTCATCTTCTGGATGAGCAGCTGTAAGTGGGGCAGGCGCCCAGCCGGAACCCTCAGCGGGGAGCCCCTCTGTGGACTGCAATCCTTATTTAAAATAATTGTGTCTTTGGAGGCATTAGGCGCCCACAGGAGCACCCAGGAGCGTTAGTGTTTCTCCCGGCACTTCCGACTTAACCTAGAATTCCTCTTCTGCGCAGCCATGGAGCCGATCCACCAGGACAAGCGGGTCTCCCAGGGCCAGAACGGCGACTTGTACTTCTCCAACGTCTTGCTGCAAGACGCGCAGACGGACTACAGCTGCAACGCGCGCTTCCACTTCACCCACACCATCCAGCAGAAGAACCCGTACACCCTCAAGGTGAAAACCAGTAAGTGTCACGATGGTCACTCAAAACGGGTCGTTTGACTGCTCTCGGCATCGCTTTTGTTTCAGGCCACCCTGTACCGGTCCTTGAGACTGAGGGAGAAGAAGGGCTGCTTCTGTTTTGTTTAAGTTACTGTAATAACTTGTTTGCATGGGGAAGGGTTTTCCCTGGCCTGTGAAGGTGGGAATGGGTGGTAGCTAATTTCCTTGCAGTGTCTCTGAGCTTTGCCACTCTGCGGCTTTACGGGAGGCAGGGCTGCAAAGGCAGCTCTGTGCAAGCGGCAATGGCTGCGTCTGCGTGTGGGGCAGTTCCCCCATCTTTAGGGGAATGTTTAGCACCCAGTGATGTGTTCGTAGAGGCAAACGTGGGAAATAGCCCTGCTTTTCTCAGGTTTATGGGCACCGCAGGTCTGCAGTTACGCTTTACTGGGTGAGCGTATAGGTGGATGCTTTAATCAGCGCAGGGCATCCAGATATATGGGCTCAGTTCTATAGGATGCAGCTGCAGTTGGCATCAGCATCGCAGCCAGCACCAGGCGCAGCTCTGCCCGCCCCATAGCAGCGCTCAACTCGCCTGTGCCCGGGGGGTTCAGCCCTGCACCGCGGCCAGGGCGCAGGAATGGGCCCGAGCAGGGACCGGCTTTGGGGCTACCCCATGGCCCAGGGCTGCTGTTCACCTCCTGGGCTCCGGCACGTGGTGAGAGGAGGATGTTGGGAGCCGGAGCATGGGAATGTGCTCAGGATGGCCGGTGACCTTAGTGTTAGTGAGGATCATTCTTTGGGTCAGGAGGAGCGCACGTGTGTTTAGCTCTATGAAGGGATGCCCTAGGAGCAGGTCCAGGCACCCCAAGTGTCTCCTCCAGAAAAAGAGGTTCCTTTGAAGAGGGCGACTTTCTGATGCTACCAAGAGTTGTGCCAGTTGCTTGGTGGCAATGTGGCACTGCAGGAGGCAACGCAGGTGCCCCAGGCCAGGCTCTCTTGTGACATGTGTGTCCAGCACCCGGCACGATCTTGGCTGACGCTGACACCGAACAGCCACGCGGGCCGTGTCCTGTCAGACGAAGACATCTCCAGATCCCGCTGAGGTCCCAATTGCCCTTCTTGGAGTTGAGAGAGGAAAGGTCTCGTGCAGGGATGCGTTTTGGGGAGCAGGTTGTTGTGCACAGTAGGTGTGAAGCGCTCCTGAATCCCAGCGTTAGGGGCTTAACCCGCTCTTGCAGCAGCTTAAAATAGAATTTAACTCTATTAAAGCCTCCTGAGAGCAGCGACCTAAAGCTGGTGTGCGAGGCGACTCGGCCTCTAATATTTCACAGTTTTATTGTAACACCTTCCCCTCTGTACAACGCATGAGTGGAGAGTCAGCAGTTCAAACCCTATAAATAGACCCTTTGCTAATGGAGAGGAATATCCATAGCAATTCGCTCTGAATTTTATTTGCCCGTTTCCAGAGCTGCCCAAAGAACAGCAGCATTTATCTGTACCTGAAGGGCTGAGTCCTACATTAGCGTGAGCTGGAGAAACTCTGGCAAACCAAGACCTGTGTTCAAGTGCCTGACGTATTGATTAAGCTCCAGGAAAGAAAAATAGGTGGAAGAAACCCTGGGATTCAGAGGGCTCCGCATGTCTGGGCTCCCGGCTCTTTGCAAGTCTCATTACGGCTCCTGTTCTTTGGCTTCCAATTATCCCGGACCCTCTCTTAGGTTTCCCTAGGAAATGCCTGATGCGTTGTAAGCTGCAGACGCCCTCCCATGCGCTCCCCGGAGGCTGCTACAAGCAGAGGCTCTAATTCCTTGTCTGTTGTGATAAAATGCTCTTTATCTGCGTTCCAAGGGGACGCGTCTGTGTTTGTCTCGAGCTGTTCAGTGATCTCTGCCTTGGAGCAACGGACGCTTTAAAAAAAACCAGGTTCACCCTCCTGCTGAAAAATCATTGCGTTTGACTGTCACGACCTTGTATGCAAGAGCAGAAAAGGGAGAAATGGGGTATTTTTGCTCAGATCAAACCTGTGCCTTTATTAATGGGGCGTTTCTCTAGTTTACCCTAATTCACGCAGCTCTTGGACTTTGCCTGGGCTCTCTTGCCCCTTCTGTATGAAGACCCTGTGAGAGCTGGTGCCTGAGGGTTCAGGTCAACCCCTACATCGTAACCAACACAACCTGCTCCTTCTTTGCTCTAAAAGCTCTGCCTTGGTCAATGATGCTCTGCCAAGTACAGGTGTTGGCTGGCAGCAGCTGGATAAATGAGCAATGCGTTATCAAAGAGCTGGTATTTTGCATGCAACGTAATCTACTTAATTATTTCACGGTTAAAAAGGATTTTACAGTTGATTATGCTTTTAAAGCCTAATTATTATTATTATTTTTATTTGTTCACCTTCCTCACGCCTTTCTGCCGTGCCTTTCTGCATGATTATGCTGTTGCTTGGCTGCATCCAACATATGTTTTATGCTGGCAAAAAGTAGCAGAAATATGTTCTCCTCGTAGTCAGGAATCCGAGAGAAAAAGCATTAAAAGCATTTTCTTCCCCCAAAACGAACCGATCCAAAGATACAGACACCAAAGAAAAACCCTTCCATTCCAGGAAATGTCTCTGATACAATTACGTGATAATTTTCATAAATTTATTCGTTTATCCATCTCGGAGCCGGAAAGCAGTCTTATTTTCCCTTATTTTCCCTTATTTTCCCTGTCTTCTGTTGCTGTGTGTCTTTTTGGGCAGCCGTGTCGCGAGTGCTTCTGTGTGGCTCGTGTTGCCTGTCTGCGCTGCTCTCGCCCCTCGGGGAACCGCTTTGGTTTTGGTTCCGTTCCTCCGCTTTTGGGTCTGGTTTCGTTTCCCCTCCTTGTCCCCCCCCGCCCTGCGCTCCGTCCCTGCTTTGGCGCATTCGGGATGCTCACAGTCTTTTGTTTATTGCAGAGAAACCCCATAATGAAACGTCCTTTCGAAATCACACTGACATGTACAGTGGTGAGTCAACGCTGGCTTCTGGAGAACCTCACATCCTAACCCCGTTTTACCTAACCCGACTCACCCCACTAACCCCCAGCCACTTGGGTGAGGGCTGGACGTGTCACAGCAGCTCCTCTATCTCCTGCATGTGCGTGCTCTTTTTTTCCTGATTTGTCATTTATGGTTTGAGCTTCCCCAAAGCTGTGTGACAAACTCCACCCAACAGGAGCAGAAGCCCCCTAAAAACCTGAACAAAGGGCCCTAAATTTAGGACAGCTTAAAATGATTGAGATTTAAGCCCGTGAACTGGAGACACAGAGCTCAACTGCAGGGGGATTCAGGCCGGTAGGATGGGAGACAAGTGGAGGAGCCCATAGGGTCAATGGGAGACCAACTCGCTCCTCACAGAAGAGCTGGGTGGTCTTCAGAAAAACTGAGATTTAAAAATAATACTCATTTTCTCCGTATTCAGAAAGAGCATCTTTTGTATTTTCAGCTAACACAGGCATTGACTAGGAGGAAAAAAGGAGCGTTTGGTTTTCCCAGGAGCTTGAGGCTTTGTTTCCACCCCATTCCGGGAGGGACAAGGGGAGGAAAGAGTCGGCAGTGCTACCGAGTCCCTTCGCCTGATGGTGACGAGGGGGGGGATTTTCCCTCTCCCTCCCTGCTCCCTCTCCGTGGGTTGGTGGCCCAGAGTAACCCAGAGCAATCCAGTGTCACGCGGTGGGATCCCACTCTGAGAGCTCCTCAGAGCAGCCTGTGTCGCGTCGTGTCCCCTCCAGTTTCCTGCCCGGAGCAGGAGGTTTGTTTGTGTCCCCGTGCAACGCCGGGCACGTTTTCCTCTTCCGCAGAGACTTCTGGGGACAAAAAGGCACTTTTGTCAGCTAAGAAAAGAGTCTGGAGCGCTAGAAAAGGAGGCTAGGACAGGTGAGGGCATTGGGATTCAGCCTGCAGCCCTCGCGCGTGGCGGGCAGCCCGTGTCCCCGTTCCTTGCCTAGCAAACAGGGTCATTGGCACCTCCGCAGTGGTCAGGAGGCAGCTGGAGCCCGCGGGGACCGGGGGTCACGTGGAGCCGGCGCCGTGGGGTGACAGAAGCCCTGCTTTGTTCAGCGAGGAGCGCCGGTGACGCGGGTGACGCCGCCTTTGCATGGGCCCCGGGCAAGGCCGTGGGGACGGCGCCTCCTCCAGCACCGCGTAAAGAGCCGCGGGGAGAAGCTGGCACCGTGTGCGGCACCGCGTGGGCTCCGGCTCGCTCGAGCCCTGGAGCGGGATCCGCAGGGGCTGCAGGAAGCCGCGGGGCCGGGCGATGGGCTGAGTCGGCAAGGGTTTGCAGGGACGCTTTGCAAAGGCACCGGAACGCCGGGAGCTGGGCACAGAGCATGGCAAGGAGGGGATGTCCCCATGTGGGGACATGTGGGGTCTTCAGCAGTGGGGAGCAGACCCTGCCCCGAGCTCCCCTTGAACAGCATGTGCTGCTCCCTTGGTCGAGAGCAGGCGTGCTTGTGCTGCAAACGGAGCCCGGCTGCGGCTCCTGTCGCGAGGCTGCAGCGCTCCAGGGACTCGCTCCGGAGCATCCCAGGGCGCCACCATCTCCCGCGGGATGGGTTTGTATGGGAAAAGCGACGCGACAGGTCGGTCTTCCCGTCAGGCCAACGCGATCCCGTCCCTGGTCCCATAGGCTCCTGCTCAGGGATGCGTGGGACCGGCCGCCTCCTGCTTGTCTGACATGACCCAGGGAGCAGCGGTGGGTTAGCCGGGCAAGAGCCCCTCAGTGAGCAGTGCAAAACTGAGCCACAAACGGGGGCTTCTGATAATCAAGGAATTGGTGCACATTTTCTCAATAACCGTGCGTTTGTGCCCAAAACGCTGCGCTTGGCTGCATGGTGGAGGAGCGACTGCATCCGATGGGTCATCTCCCTTATGCAGCTGGGGAGCAGGAAGGGAAGCCATGTTTCTTACCTGTTTAAAATGGGAATGGAAGGCATCTTTTGTCCTTGTTTCCTTGGCCAAGCCGCAGGGCGGCCGGGAGCGGCTGCACGGGAGGGCTCCCATGGAGCAAGCCCGAGGCGGCAGCAGCAACTATGGGAAGCAGAGCCTCGTTTTCAGCCGAAATAAAGAGCTGCAGGATTTATTCTTCCAGCTCGGATCCATCCGGATAGATAAGGGAGACGTTGCAGCTCCAGGTGCCGCGGATTCAGAGCTGGGTTGTTGCATCTGCCTGGGACGTGTTCCAGCTCTCCCAATTTTAAACAGCCAAATACTTATCCATAGTGCTACGCCAAGGCAAAAGCTTAGCAGCTACGCAGTGCTATTGCGAGGTCTGTTTGATAAATGGGTAGAATACTAATTTACCTTCCTTATTTTTAATTTGCATCCTTAATATACGGCTGGTAAAATTTGGCTTGCACCGGTGCTTGTGTCTTCAAGCTGCTCCTGGGCTCCTAAGCAGGGGGTTCAGCCCAGGAGTGGCCCCACGGCTGCTCAAATCAGCACCTAACGAAAGCCACCGTTGCTCCTAAAATAGTAGCCCAGGCTTCTAATCACACGAGAGGAGCGAGCAGGGGGGGGCCTGGCCTGGGCTTGGCAGCTCTTGCGAACCCCAAGTCATTTAACTGCAGCTGCTGTAACTCATTAATGAAATAACCACGTAACGCTGGGCGCGGAGCCGCTGGTGCCGGGGCTTGCGGCCCCCAGGGCCGTCCCTTTAACCCCTCTGTGTTTTCCTTCTTCCGAGGGGGCTGCTCACGAGCTCCAGACCCCATCGGGCTCCAGACTCTCTCCTGTCTCCCTGTTTCTTTCCAGCCCGTCTCTTTCCACCCCGTCCGGTTCCCACGCCCGCCTTGGTCCCGCACGTGGAGCTATTGGGATCAGGGCTTGGAAGAGGCCTTGGGCTCCCAGCACAGTCTCTCCCGGTGGATCCCTTCATTCACGCTCAGCCCAGGCCGTTTGGTTCCCTCTCCTAATCCCGTTACCCTTCCTACTGTGGTGGATCTCACTGCCTGCTCCGCTCCCGCTCCGCTTCCATAGGGAGCTGCCCCTCGACTCCGGTGCTTGCGGCACAGATGGAAGAGCCTGTGGCACTGCGGTCCCCTTGGTGGCAAGGCGGCTCCCTTGTCACCTTAACCCCTCCCAGAATATCTGTCCTTCGTTACGTGTCTCGTCCATCAGGATTTCCAAGTCTAACTTGACTCTGCTTCTTTTCTGCCCGGATTTCTCTGCACGCGGCTGGAGTCACGGCCCTGGCCCGGAGCTGCCACGCGCCGTCCCCGCTCGGCTCCCTTCTGTGCTCCTCTTCTCTGTCGTGTTTTGTATTTCTCTCTTCCCCAAATCCTCTCTGTTCCCGATTTTTCACTTTAAAACTGTGCCCCTCTCTGCTTCCCAAGGCCTTTTCCCGTTGGATTCTCTCTCCCCTCCAGCCTCAAGCTCATGCAGGACCTGGGAGCTTCCCTCAAAGCTACGGATGTTCCCGGCTCTGGAGCGGCCTCCCTGCTGCCTGGGGAGGTTAAAAGCTCCCTGTTTCTGTTGTTTTTCTCTCCTGCCGATCGCAGCCCGCGGGGTGACGGAAACGACGCCCAGCTTCATGTACCCGTACGGGACGTCGAGCAGCCAGATGGTGCTCCGGGGGGTGGACCTGCTGCTGGAGTGCATCGCCTCGGGAGTGTAGGTATCGCGGCCGGCACAGGGAGCAGCCTCCGCTCGGCACCGGGGCACCCCCTCCTGCCTCACCCCGCAAACAGGACGGCTGAGTTTTGCAGCACGGTTCCACGGAGCAAGTTGGTTGCTCACTGGCAAAACCGGTGGATGCTTGCAGGGGTTTTGTCATCAGAAGTGCTTGCAAATTCCCTCGGTGCCGCTTGCAGCACTGAGCAAACGGTGGACGGTGGCATCGCGGGCTGCACTCGTGCCCTGGGTGGGGGACAGAGCTGGTCGTGGCCCTGCTATGGCTGCAAAGGGCCATAGCTCTGCACGGAACACGAGGCATGAGACCAAACCCGCCGCTGCTCAGCTAGCAACGCTCAGGGTGCTGCAGCAGGGCTGGGGTGGCAGCGAGGGCGTCCCTGCTGTTCCATCCGTCCTTCTCCTTGGGCCTGAGCAGCTGTTTTCCCCTAGGAACGTCTCTCTCCTCTTGCAAGGACGTTTATTTCCTCCCCTCTCCTCAGACCAGCGCCAGACATCATGTGGTACAAGAAGGGAGGAGAGCTCCCAGCGGGCAAAACCAAGCTGGAAAACTTCAACAAGGCCCTTCGCATCTCCAACGTCTCCGAGGAGGACTCCGGCGAGTACTTCTGCTTGGCGTCCAACAAGATGGGCAGCATCCGGCACACCATCTCCGTGAGGGTGAAGGGTGCGTCCTCTGGCCTTGCTCCCCGCGAGACCAGCTGCTTTGCTGGGGTCCGAGGGTGGCGTTTTGCACAAGGAAATGCTCCCTCCCACCTCTGTCGGCGCTGGGAACGTGATGCTGCGGTTATATCTGGTGCGTTTGTTTATTTCGAAGCTGCTCCGTATTGGTTGGATGAACCCCAGAACCTGATTTTGGCCCCTGGAGAGGACGGCAGGCTGGTGTGTCGAGCCAACGGGAACCCCAAGCCTACCATACAGTGGCTGGTGAATGGCGAGCCCATAGAAGGTAAGCGAGGACACCCGTACTGCCCCAAGCACCTACACGGCCCCTCCGAGCAGCCGGGAAGAAGAAAGGGGTGGACAGCAAAGGGAACACCATCCCTGGCTGAACACCACGAATTCCTGCTCCGACACATTGCAAACACATGTTTAAAGATGTCCATGTTTGTGGGAAAGCTCTGATCTGCTTCGGAGCCGCTGTGGGTGCCAGGGACCCCACTGCTGCACGTGTGCTGGGTCCTGCAGCACCTACACCGTCTGCTGGTTTGAGACGAAGCCCCATGGAGCAGGTCTTTGTAGCCAGGGCAGCTCCGGGGTGCTTGGTTTTAACGCGTGTCACAGAAGTCAGAGCCCTGGACGTTTTCATTTCCTACTAAAGAGTCTTCTCTGTCTCCTGTGCTTTGCAGCTTCTGCCCCCAACCCGAGCCGCGAAGTGGCTGGCGACACCATCGTCTTCCGGGACACGCAGATCGGCAGCAGCGCCGTGTACCAGTGCAACGCCTCCAACGAGCACGGCTACCTGCTCGCCAATGCCTTTGTCAGCGTCCTGGGTAAGCGCCCACCGCCAGCCCCGCACACGTGCGGGGAGAAGGAGCCCCCTCAAAGGCCAGCCCTGAAGTGACATAAGGAGCCAGGAAGCTCTCAGCTCGTGCGACGCTTTTGGCTGCGGAGCGGTGCCTCCTTTCTCATCCCTATGGAAGTCGAACCCCTTGCTGACACCCAAGCTTTCCTTGCAAGCTTTCCCCCTTTGCCTTGCTGGTTGTTGCTAGCTGTTCTGACACCAGTGCACACAGCCGTGTGAGCTGTGAAGTCCACTGTCATATCCCTGCAACAGCCCCTCTGTTACCGCAGACTTAAAGGTCACGCATACAAAGCCCAGCAAGGGTCAGCACGTGCTGCTGATGCCAAGACGAAAGTTGTTTCATGTGCCGAGGCTGGAAAGGGAAGAAGAGCTGAAAAAGAATGGAGAAGCTCTACAAAGTCCTGATGGGGTGAACAAAGGCCACGGATAGGAAAGGAAAAGGGCGGGTGGATGAAAAGGCTGAAAACGCAGCATTATTGTAGGTTCTGGTTTGGTTTATTTTCCAATGACTGCCGTTTTTGCTGTTGCAGATGTGCCCCCACGGATACTAGCGCCTCGCAATCAGCTGATCAAAGTCATTCAGTACAACAGGACCCGTCTCGACTGCCCCTTCTTCGGCTCCCCCATCCCCACGCTCCGATGGTAAGAAGAGCAGCACTTCGGCCCACCGCAGAGCGGGCAAGACGGTGCAGTTTCCTGCTGTTTCTTCCCTTACAAATAGTGCTTTGTGTTGTTGTGAGGTTTAAGAACGGCCAGGGAAACACTCTGGATGGAGGAAACTACAAGGCGCACGAAAACGGGAGCCTGGAGATGAACATGGCTCGCAAAGAGGACCAGGGCATCTACACTTGTGTCGCTACCAACATCCTGGGTAAAGCAGAGGCCCAGGTCCGCTTGGAGGTCAAAGGTAGGATCATGAGGTCTTTAGATGAAAAGACCCTTGCCTGGTTTGAAAGTAACAGCATGGAAAATGACCTACGTGAAGGTAGGGTTAATTGTGCACACTCAGTGTGTCAAAAGGACACGCGCTAACAACCCTGGAGCTTGGAACATAGAAAATGTCAGTGTGAGCCAAAAGCCTGTTGAGCAAACAAAATCACTGCAAACTTCTGCATCAGAGACAGGGACTATGGGGAACGGGACAAGCTTCTATCATTTCACGCGTGCTTGTCTCTCCCAAGGCCTTGGCTGGGATCCCCAGCAGCGCTGCTACAGTTTGGCAACGAATGCTTCTTTTTGGCTGCACAGATCCCACCAGGATTGTGAGAGGCCCAGAAGACCAAGTGGTGAAGAGGGGCTCCATGCCTCGCCTGTACTGCCGCGTCAAGCACGACCCTACGTTGAAGCTCACGGTCACCTGGCTGAAAGACGATGCTCCGCTTTATATAGGAAACAGGTATGTGCCTAACGTTGTACACGTCTCCCAAGCTCCTGCTGCTTCTTACTCACCCTCTCGTGATCATTTCAGGAGTCATCAGGAATTATTTAGATAAATAGAGAGCTTCCACGTAGGCAACATGTGTTGTTCTCACCGCTTTTAATGTTAGTTTCTTTGAACAGAGCCTGACTAGCAGTTTCCTAGCAGCAGATCGAGACTTTCTGCACAGGTTTTATTTGCAAATATTTTAGAACATCTTGATAAAATAGACGGGTTAATAACAAGCAGCTTTAAAATTAAAGTTTATCTGCTGTGAGCGGTACAGTTGTAATTTCCTTTCCATAGTGTGACTCTCTTCTCATGAAATGAGATTTGATCATGGGACACAAGTGAATCCAAAATCAGACTGTTTTCCTAGAAGTGTGATTATTTTCAGCTAGATCCCAGAGCAGATTCTCCAAATCCTTAGGAAATTAAGTTTCCAAGAATAACTCAATACATCTCTGGCTGATAAAATCTTCAGACTGGAGACGTATTCTCATTCTGTTTGAGGTAGTTTTGGGGGGTTATATTTTATCAGAGAACAGTTAAACTCAAATCCTTCTGTCTGATGCTGTTATGCAAAGCTATGTAGTAATTGTTATTTTTTCCTTCCCTTGAAGGATGAAGAAAGAAGAGGATGGTCTGACAATATACGGCGTGGCTGAGAAGGACCAAGGCGACTACACCTGTGTAGCTAGTACTGAACTGGACAAGGACTCTGCTAAAGCCTACCTGACTGTGCTAGGTAACTGCTCCTCCAGCCTGCTGACACGGAGCCAGGTGCTTTGTAATGCACCACACCGTTTATAGCCCCAAGGTCAGGTGGGGAAAGGGTGATTTGTGACCACAGGACCGTCCTCGGAAGCAGGGATGCTCGCTGAGGGCACGGCGCGGTAATTGTCCGTTTCATTGGACATTCAAGCCATGCTGCTGAATCCCAAACTCGCTCGCGTGCGGGGATTGAGTTTGAGCCTAAGGGTTCGTTTGAAATATAAAACAAGTCTTTAATGCAGATAAAGGTATTCCAATCACCAAAATACCCCGCTCTGTCAGTGATGTTGGCCTAGACCTGCCATGCCCCACCAAAGCAGAAGTGCAGCAGGAATCCTTTGTCCCGAATAATTTGACTGGACTTGATTTCCTTCCCTTCCTTTCCTCTTAATGGCTAATTAACTCTATAGCAGGCTGGTGTTTCACCTCTGCAGTGTATAAGAGACATGAAGAAAGGTGTATAGAGAAGGGCTGGGGACTTTTGGGGAAGGATGTAATGTCACAGATCCCCAAGAAGAATCAGGTCCTCCTGAAACCTTGTAACTGTGTGTGTAGCTTTATATGCACTGGGTGCTCCTGTGACCAGCCAAGCCTGATGACTTAACTAACACCATTAACAACCAATGTCTTACCTTGCAGCAATCCCTGCTAACCGCTTGAGAGACTTACCTAAAGGTAATCAGCACTAATTCATTTGGTTTCTTTCCTTTTGTAAATTGGTTTTGTTTTGCCAACAACTCCAACAGAAAATCTAGGCGCAGCAGCTGGAAAAGCTGGGAGCTGATGCTTCCAAGTCCAGTGCAAGTTGTCCTTGAAGGCCAATCCAGACGGCCATGGGTAGGACAGGTCCTACTTGTGGCACATTGCTTTGTGTGCCACCGTGCTGTCTCTTGAGTGCAAGAATCACCTTACCCGTGCTTGGGAAGGGTGAGCCCTGATGGTAGGAAAAAGTGAAATACTGAATTTCTTCACCCCGACCTGGGAAGAAGGGGTTAGAGCTACTGTCATTGCATGAGCTGGGTCTGTGAGAGCACACGGTTTGTGACAAAATAAGGAAACCAGATTTGTGCCCAGAGCATTTTTAACCAAGTGCATATCTTTATTTAGGTTTTCTGTCCTTACGGTTCTATCTTTTTGCATTTATTTCTCGAACAGTTCCTTGTAGACATTTTTTTTTAAGATCATCTATTCCCCTTCTGAGCCACTGTCATGATTCCACTGAATCAGAGAACATCAGTGTGCACCGACAGCAGGAAGGGATTCAAGGCACAGTTAGTCCGTGGGCATATTTAGATTTAAAAAGTGCCCTGCTCTACCAAGAACTGAAGGACACTGCCAGCCGATGGCATGGGAGAAGAGCAGACCAAATGTCTTGGCAAGACTGTGTAGGCCAACTACAGGCCATGAAGGCCCAGAGTGCCAGGGTTTTGGCACCCCTTGAGAAGGGATGGGGACTGGAACCCCCACCTCGTGTCATGACTTCAACCTAATCTCTATTGTCACTTGGCCAACAGAACGGCCCGACCAGCCCCGTGACTTGGAGCTGACAGACCTGGCCGAAAGGAGCGTGCGGTTGACGTGGATACCTGGAGATGACAACAACAGCCCCATCACAGGTCAGTGTGCCCCCTCCGGCCGTATTCCTGCCTCATTTCCTCTGGCAGATGGAGGGAGCGCTTTCCTTGTGGGTCTCTCCTTTGCATCCTCCCTCCCAGACTACATCGTGCAGTTCGAGGAGGACCGGTACCAACCTGGCACCTGGCACAACCACTCCAGCTACCCCGGGAGCGTCAACTCCGCCGTCCTCAGCCTCTCTCCTTACGTCAACTACCAGTTCCGGGTGATTGCCGTGAACGACGTGGGCAGCAGCCTGCCCAGCGTGCCCTCGGAACGGTACCAGACCAACGGCGCGCGTGAGTACGGTTGGCCTTGATGGTCTTGCTATGGTCACGCTATGGCTGATGTTCTGCAGAGCAGCCAAATGCAAAAGGGAAGATTTATACTAAGGTCGTTCCAAGGGAACCTGTTAAAAGAAAGCTCGATTCTGCTACTGGGCAAGCTTGCTAGAGACCATCTTTCTCAACCACAGGATGCTCAGACGTCTCTCTTTGGAGAGAAGAAAATTAGAACCTCAATGTAAAGTGACCAAAAGCAAAATACATTTTGTTCTAAAAATCACTAATTTCACTGGCCGCTGCTAGAACTGGCCAGAAGCCTAGATCAACACAGGAGCAAAGAGCACTTCAGTCCCATGAGCAAGACTCAGGTCTTCAATATGTGTGTCCAGTGCCTCGTACGCTGTGGAATACTTGCAAAAGGTGGTATGAGGAGCTTACAGGAGGCCTTGGAGTTTTGTTGCCTTTCTTGGTTTTAAACACATTAATCTACTATCTACTGGCATCTAGAGTTGGTTTTCAATGCTATCCTTCATATCTCAGATTTCATAAGCATAAGACTTGACTCCTAGGGTTGGTTCACAGTAGGTGTCTTTTAAAAATTTAGGACAACATTTTGGGAAAAAAAAAAAGAGGCTCCTAAATAAATGGCCTCATTTTCAAAAGTGCTGAGAATCTCCTGTTCCATTAACCTGAATGGGATTTTAAAACTTCTGGAAAAATCAGGACATTAACCATTATCTTGGTGATATTTTCAGCTTGCACAATGAATGCTTTTTAACCACTCAAATGGTCATTTATCAGCATTATAAACCGTCTCTCCCCTATCCCCCGTATGAATTTCAGGCCCTGAAATTAACCCAACGGGCGTTCAAGGAGCAGGGACCCAACGAAACAACATGGAGATAACCTGGACGGTGAGTGGTGTTTGATACTTGATGGCACCCAGCATGTCACCATCGCAGTTACAGATGCTAAGATGTAGAGAACCGAGCTTCTCGAGCACGTGTGATGTACCACACAAAATACCATAAGTCTTAAAGATTATAACGAGAATAAAAAGCATCTAAGAGAGTAGCCACTTTTAGTGCCTACAAGAAGGCTGTGATAAAAACAATATGTGCCCTTGGAAGCCAAAGAGAAGATGCTAAATAACTGATACGGTTAAGGGAGGATGTTCCTGAAGCAGATGATATCATACTCACATACGAGCTCTTGGTTTTTCTTTCATGGATCACCAAGTGTCATCCAGAAATAAGGCAAAGTCTGTAGGGAGACGAGAAATTGCACTGGGACTCTGGACTCGAACACAAGGCATGGGGGGCATGGTTGTTGGTTCTGCCCTTGGTTCGAGGGCAGGGAATAGGTCTGGCTTACTCTGGGAATGAAAATATTGACCTCCTTTGGCATCCGCTGATGGAGCATGAAATAAGAACCAGATGCTGAACCGAACGTTTCGGAGCCCTGTGGCAAAGCAGCACATTTGCTCTTTCCTCCCTCTCACCGTCTTCTTTTTTGTTTTGGTCTATGAAGCCTCTGAATGCAACTCAAGCTTATGGGCCCAACCTCAGGTATATCGTGAGATGGAGGCGAAGGGACCCCCGAGGGAGCTGGTACAACGAGACGGTGAAGACGCCACGGCACGTTGTCTGGAATACCCCCATCTACGTCCCCTACGAGATCAAAGTGCAGGCAGAGAATGACTTTGGCAGAGCACCAGAGCCTGACACAGTGATCGGCTACTCAGGGGAAGATTGTGAGTATCTTCTCAGGCAGAGCTTGTGTTTCAGGTGGGCAAGCGACCCTCCAAGGTGAAGGGGTTGGGGCCTGTTCCTGGGCCATGTTCACAGAATTGCTTGATTTGGCACAAAAATCTGCTTCCCGGCATTGAAAGGAGACTTGACTAGCAGGTTCCACTCTAAGTGGTGCCTGCGGTGAGCTGCGTGACCCAAATCACTCGCCTTGCCCTTGCTCTCTGCAAAACCCAAATATCACCCTCAATGTGGAGGACGTTAAGACCTCGTTAAGGCGAGTCCTGGCCTCATTCCAAACAGACTTTGGCTTTTGACACTTGTGGAGCAGTAAGTGCATCTTAGGGGACAGCTGCTGCAGCTGGCCGAGAGGGCATTGAACTTGGTTCATCCTCGATTAGATTCTTGTGCCTCTCTGGTGAGGCCCTTTTGGGCTCCTGTTTGCAGACATACCAGCACTTTCTTTAAAACCTTTCCACCTTACCCCACAGAATGATATTTAATTCCTTTTTCTCCTCCTTCTGAGCTACTGATGATACTGCTTGCCGTACTGCTCACATCCAGGGCTCTGAATTACACTCCTGATCCCACTAGGTTTGCTGCAAACCATTTTAAGGAAATACATTTTAGTTCCCCTCAATGCAGTCCAGCAGCGGGGGGAGTCTCCAGCTGGATGACTTTAGGATTGCTGGAAAGTAAGCTAAATAAGCGAGCTAACCATCCATGACTCTGGGCCTGAAGTCAAGGGCACACAAAAAGGGCACAGCTCTTCCAAGAAAATCTGCAAAGTGCTGACACACAAACCAAGCATCCATCTCTGCACTGTCTCTCTGGGTGCTGTGAAGGAGGGGTTTTTTTCCCTGCTTTCTATTAAAACCTTTGAGTTTTGAGAGGGTCCAAGCGAGCCTGTGAATGCGTGTGCTTCACGGAGGTGACCCCAAGAGATGCGGGGCTGTGTTATATTCCAGTAACCGCTGGCAGACAGAAATACGGTTCTCCCTTCCTGTAGAAGCGCTGCTGAAATCACTACTCATCTCCAGAGCATCCAGCGAGGAAGGTTTGGAGGGAGCAGGGAGGCGGGTAGTGCCGCTGTGCTCGCTCCATAGGAGGTGAGAGCAAAAACGCCCCTTGTTGCTGTTCGTTCTATCGGCTTTGGAAACGCTCCGAAGTGAATTTAAGCACGGAGACAAGGAAAGAGCGTCATTCCCGGGAAATCCCGGCCGGCAGAGGCCAGGGCACGGGATGCCAGCAGGTGGCAGAACAGGCACACGCGCTCCAAGGGCGCTGGGAGCGGAGACCGCCGCTACCTAACGGGCTCTCTGCTTTATCCCTGGCCGCGCAGATCCCAAGGCTGCTCCCACGGACGTTAGGATAAGGGTTTTGAACAGCACGGCCATAGCGCTCACGTGGACCCGCGTGCACCTGGACACCATCCAGGGACAGCTCAAGGAGTACCGAGTGAGCAACGCGGGCCGCCTCGGGGCCGCCCCTAATCCCGCTAACCTCCTCGCGAGCCCGCGGGTCAGCCCGAAATGGGGATGACACAAAACTGTCCTCTGGCCATCGTGCCCCGTCCCTCCTGCTGCCCGCAGAGCCCAGCGGCTTCGGGCTCCGGTCAGAGCAGCCTCCCAAGGGCTCCTGGTGTTGGGATGGTGCTGGGACCACCCGGAGCCGGCAGCATCTTTGCTTCCATTCCCACTGCCGCAGCCCCCTGAAATACAGCGGGGCCGGCAGCACCAGGGCAAAGGCACCTCGGATAGGTACCAGCAGGCTGGGTTTTGTGTCATCCCCAGACTATCTACTGGTGGCTTTAACAAAACCCAACTACTAAAAAGCCTAAACCCAACAGTCCGTGCTAACAAACAACCAAGGGCGGCGAGGATCTTGTTTCTCCACTTCTGGCGTCAAGGATCTAGAGCTAAGGTAAAATACTGGTGTCCTGTGCAGAGGAGAGACGTTGTTCAGAACAAGCAAAAGCCTGGGCAGAGCCTCAGCTATTAGTTCTTGGTAGCCTTAGCTCTGGTAAGGCTTTATCACCAAGACACATGCCCTTAGAACAGTTATAATGGAGTTTAAACCCAAGAATCGGAGGTGCATGAAGTTCGTTCCGTGGCTGCTGCTTTCCTTCCTCTGCCACTGCTCTATCATCCCAGGCTATTTTCTAAATTAATCTTATTTGTGCATGAAATGAGATTTAGAGCCTGGGGCTTTGAATCAAAGCCTTGCCACGTTCAGCCTTTCCATTAAGCCCGGACGTGTCGCACCTTTTCTTACACGCAGCTGAGCTGCTAATCCAGGGAGAAAGGGCCAGACTATTGGATGTCTAGAGCTTGAGAACCAGAAGCCAGACCCAGCTCTTTGGAGCCCACGCTTTGCTTCTCATTCACTCTGTGCCCCTTGGTGAGCACTTAACCTCTCTGTGCCTCTGCCTCCTCCTTGGGTAACAAACTGACCGGCTTAGCTGGGTAGTTGTGAAGCTTCATTAATTGCTCTAAACGGCTCCGAGTTCTGCAGCTGAAAGCTGCTCTTTGGAAAAGCAAAGCGTCGCTCTGCTTTGTTAATGAAAAACGACTGCACTTCTACTGGGAAAAGCTTCACTTGCCATGCATGTTTCTTGAAGGCCTATTTCTGGAGAGAAAGTAGTTTGCTGAAGAACCTGTGGGTCTCCAAAAAACGGCAGTATGTGAGTTTTCCCGGAGACCGAAACCGGGGCATAGTGTCCCGGCTGTTTCCTTACAGCAACTACAAGCTTGAGATGGTTGTAAGCAACGGGAGAGGAGACGGGCCTCGCAGCGAAGTGAAGGAGTTCCCCACGCCCGAGGGAGGTAGGTGCTCGTGGCAGCGCTCCCGGGGACCGGCCCGCCACAGACACCGGGAGGCATCGGCTCTGCAGAGCAAAGCAGGAGCTTTAATGCTCCGCGGGCTCCGTGCTAGGGACCGACGCTGAGTGACATCTCGACAGCCACCTCTGCAGCGCTGTCTTCTACTAAAACGTCCCCCTGCCCAAGGCGTTTTCAACATAGCAGCAAGTATCTCCTAGGCTGAACGGGAGAGCTGTTTGCAAAGCCGCTGCAAGCAGAGGCACGGCGCCGTGCCCCTGGTTTGCCCTGTGACCTGCAACACGTCGCTCCATGTCCCCACGCTTCGGGCTGTGCAATAGAAGTGGAAAAGCAGTCAGGTCTTTGCAAGACCCGAGTTTCTTTGCTCTGAAAGGGCGTCACTAACAGTCGCTCCTCTTTTAAGGCAAGAGCACCTCGTTGGCCTGTTTAAAGGGCTTGTGTGTCAAGGAGATTTTAACTGGAGGTTTTAATTTTCTTGCTGTCATAGGAGCTATTTATAGACACGCCGGTATCTTTTTGTTAGAGCTGCACTTTTGGTGGCTGACAATGAATCTGCTTTTAGTAGAGCCGTTTTTGGCATGATTAAAATACCGGAGGAGAAAGAGCTAGAGGTTAGAAGCCTGTCTCAACTAACCCAGAATTATTACGGCCTCTTCTTCATTCCCTTCCTCTTCCTGCTGCCTAAGAAGAAGGTCTGTCTGCCTTCTCTTTTTTCCCTTTTCTTGGATATTGTCACCATCTGCTCGGGATTTTTAAAAGACCAGCTATAATTAAGCTCATTTAAGAAGGAAACTTTGCAAAACAGCCATACTGGGTCCATCAGCTGCATCTTGACTTAGCTGCTTACCATGACCTACGCTTATACGGGTGGCTTTGGTTGATACAATTACAGCAGACAACATTCTTATCATAGGTATATATATTCTTATATTCTTGTCATGTCTAGACTGTTGATTTTTTTTTCCCATACCCGCATGGACAACCGTGTATTGGTGCTTAGGAGACTGAATTATATTCTCCAGTTAAAACACTGCACTTATGAGTAGACCAAGAGCAGAATCTAATTCAAGGATGCAGAGCATGAGATCCCCATTAGACCTCGCTCAATACTAATAACACCTTCCCATCATAGGCCCTGCTACATCATTTTGTACCTTTCCCGTAGACAAATAGATGAAGCGCTCACGCTGGGCCGACCAAACACAGACAGAAACACAAGACGCCTCTGCAACACAGATAAAACAACCCGTTGTTCCAAAACTGCTGTATGGTTTGAGGCTCAGCCCTCGCCTCTGGGAAAGCCGGTTGGTGCTCAGGGTTCAGTGCTGGGCAATCAGAGCAACCCTATCCACTGAAAATCAGCGCCAAGCTCTGGGAGAGCTGCCCTGTAGAGCTCCAGCAGCAATGCGAGGCTGCTGATGGGGCTGGTCGCTGGAGGGCAGTGGTACCCAGCACAAGGACACGCGGTGGATGCGGATGCTCCTGTACAAGGGGCTGTAGGCACCACTGCGAGGTATGTTATGTTTTATGTCTTGCCTTCTCTCCCTCTCTTTCCTCGTCCCGTCCTCCTCCCAAGTGCCCAGCTCCCCCAGGTATTTAAGGATCCGCCAGCCTAATCTGGAAACCATCAATCTGGAATGGGATCACCCGGAGCATCCCAACGGCGTGCTCACAGGATACAACCTTCGGTACCAAGCCTGTACGTTATCTTCTTGGTGATAATTAAGCTCTGACACGTTCTCCTTGTTGCTGGGCTACCTCCCCACCTGCACAGAAAGCTCTCGTAAGGAACTGGAGGCTTTTGCCACAAGATGAAGCAGCTGCTGGTGCTGGGGAAGAGGCCTCGGATGGGGCCGGGCAGTTGCAACTTGCAGTTAGGCCAGCAAGGATTGGGGGTGCTCAGCATTTCCCAGGATTCGCCCACCCGAGTTGGACTCGATGATCTCAAAGCTCTTTTCCAACCGTAATAATTCAATGAACCACCCGTAGCAGATACCCCAGCTAGGAAGTCACCAATGGCCCTGTACAACGTATATTCCAGCCCTGGTGCCTATAGCTTGCAGAGCCCCTATGGCCCATACACGGCCATCATGTCCTGCCCCAGGGAAGAGGTGCGAGCTGGAGAGCACAGCACGTTTCTGAGCCAAAGCTGAAGCCTTCGTGCTCTCCCTTTTGTCCGCAGTCAACGGGTCCAAAACGGGCAGAACGCTGGTGGAGAACCTCTCCCCCAACCAGACGAGGTTCACCCTGCAGAGGAGCGACCCCATCTCGCGCTACCGCTTCTTCCTGCGCGCCAGGACCCAGGTGGGAGACGGAGAAACCCTCGTGGAGGAGTCGCCGGCCCTGCTCAACGAAGGTAGGAGCGGCGGCCGCAGCGCCCGGCACTGGGACGTCCCTCCAGCTCCCGCCGCCCCCAAGGGGGTGGCAGCAGCACCCGAGGGGTGCAGAGCCACTTCCCAGCCGCCGCTCAGACTCCTAATGAGCTGCAAGGTCCTGGGGAGCCTTCACGGGGCTCTGTGCGGGTCCGGGAGCCCGGAGGGAGCAGGGGGAGGCAGAGCTGGCGCTCTCCTTTCCTGAGCGGTTCCTAAAAGAGCTGTGATTTAATTAGCACTCTGATTTAATGGATTCTTCTAGTCCCTTTTCCTCCATCTCCCTCTCCCCAACTAATACCCTGAGTAGGAAAAGTAATTCCCACTGCTGCCCCAAGGGAAAGGAACCGCTCCCCGCATCCGTGGTGGGCTCCGGTGTCACTAATGGACGAGGCAGGAGCGGGATGAGGGGCTGCATGTGCTTTGCCAGGACCCTCGGCACGGCGTTGCCTTAAGGAAGCAGCGTTGCCCAACAAGCTGCTTGCAGCGATGGGATGAGGTTTCAACTGCTGCCTTTGATGCTCGGCGTTTCTGTGTTACATTTGCTTTACTGGGTGTGTTTCCATGCACTGAAAACGGTGGCTAGCAGGAGAGCAGAGCTAAACAACAGCGTTAATGAGCAGCAATGGTATCTTAGCTGATGGGTCCGACAACAGCAGGCCCAGGCGTGCCGCCGGGACGAGGCGAGGTGCCCACGCCACGGGGCGCACCGGACACCGAAGCCCTGGCAGCGGCAGGGGTGCTGCTCAGGGGACACGTTCACACCGCAGGGACCGAGCGGAGCGTCCAGCACCGGCCCGAGAGCCTCGCCACCTCCCCGGGCACGGCCGGCCCCGCTCACTCCCCCGTGCCCCGCATTGCCGGGCCCTGGTTTTACCTGTCACTCTGTTTTCTCTCCCCTTTTCGCCGACGCTCTCCTCGCACCCCCTCTCTCCCCGGCGCTGCCTCCCGAAGCCACGCCGACCCCAGGTACCGTACAGGCCGGAGGAGGGACGCTCGCGCGCGCTTGTTCCGGCGCGCTGGCAGCGAAGCACGAGCTCTCCGAGCCTTTCCGTGGCCATGGGAAGCTGCAGGAGCCTCCCTGGGGCAGGGGAAACCAGCAGGGGCAGCGAGAAGCAGCTGCCAAAAAGCAAAATATGCCCTAGCAGGAGTCGGTGCCTTTAATGGCCCTGGGACTTAGTGCCCTAAGGATGGACAAAACGCACCAAATGCTGCAAAACAAACATCAAGTTGCCCTGTCAAACCCAGCTTTTACCTCCAGGGCTGCACAGATCCTCTTCCCCTTTTAAGCCTCGAGCTCCCTGCCTTGCAAAACAAGCAGATTTGCAGCCCTGCCTGGCCCGTGTGCACGAATTCCGCACGGTTTTTGTGCATGGGAGCATCCCCAGCAGCACTCGCTGGGCTCCCTGCGGTCCACCCCATACGACAGGGCCCTCCCTTTGCTCCCCATGACCACGGAAAGGGCCGAGCGTGCTGGTTGTGCTCGGCTCTGCATGCTGCATGCGCGGCGCTGCCTGGCTTCGCCCTCCGCTGCGTGGGTCCGAGCAGCAGGGAAGCACCCAGAGACTCGGCCGGGGGGGGGAACATCCCGCTTCCAGGGAATCCCGAATCCCAAGTTATCCAGAGTCCTACAGCGCAATGTCCAAAGCACATGCACAACTTTCTGGGGTTGCCCCGAGGCCACTCAGCTCTTAGGAAAGCGGCTCGCTGGCGTTCCCGCTGCAGGACACATTTCTTTTACCCATGGAGCAATAATTCAGCAGCTGTCACAGCCCTGCGCCAGCTCAGAAAGGGGTTTATGGGCAGCAGAGGGTTGTTGCATCCCTCCAAAATGCACCCTTAGTTGCTCAGCCATGGAAAAGCATTTGGGCTGGAGCAGCTGTATCCGTTTGCCCAACACGGCAGGACCAACCCGCACCTTTTGCTTTCCTGTTTCGTGGATCTTTCTCCTTTTATTTCGTTGCCTTGATGTTTAGTTAATCAATATTATTTTGCAGTTTTTGCTTTCTGAATAGACGGCAATCTTTTCCTTACTGTACTTTAAAAAAAGGGTAACAGATTGGTCTGCTCTGAGTGGTGGGAAGTGGAAAACGGAGTCCCGTAACCTTTTGGGTGCAGAGTTGTTGTTCCCGTGCTCCCGGTGTGCTGGTTTAGCTCCTAATTCCACCTGAGTTTAGCTCATCCACAAGAACCTAGATCCTCTCTGTGGGTCAGAAGTGGTTTCTAAAGTGCTTTCCACCTTCTGCGGATGTTGCTGAACTTCCAAAGGGTTGAAGGCAGCTTGAGCAGGACACGGATCCACCCTTGTCCTCAACGCCGACTCCAAGGGCAGCTCCAGCTCCGAGGTGGAGCCCGGGAAGGCAGCACGGAGCCGGGGCTGTCACCGTCCTCGGAGGCTGGTTCTCAGCCTAAGGTGCTCCGGTTTCTGCTGAGATCCCGGTTGACCCTTCCCTAAAGCCCCATCCCTGCTAAGTGACCTAGATGTGGCAGGTTTTACGGATCCGTAGTGGAAGTTGTCTTAAACCACACTAAACCGCCTTTTGCCATCGGCTGTTGGCACTAAAAAAAATGGCCTTTTTATTATTTTCCCGAGGATAACTACAAGTTCAGAGCCATTTTTAGGTGCGTGAGACCAAGCTGACAAAAATCCAGGCAAAAGTGCAAAGGCTTTCCCGCCGGAAGGCAATTCCGAAGCTAGACCTGGGCAGAAGGGCAGGCAATTTGGGCAAAGAGGTGGTTTATAAAAAGGAGGCCAGAAATTCAACCCGGGTCCCACACCCCACCGCTGCGAATGGAAAAGCTTCATCTGGGGCCATAAACGGGATTGGTCTTGGACTGTAAGGGGGGAAAAAAAAGGCATTGATTTGTTTGTTCTCTGCTCCCGTCTCCCCATAATTAGGAAGCAGAGGAGAAAGATGCTATTGTTCATTTTCCAAAGGGACAGCAGTAGAAATGCAGGGAACTGCTGACCCCTCTCTCTTACAGCCTGTTCAATCATTTCTTTCTATTTCTGAATTTCTTACAGTTATCAGATCTGGACCATTTTTTTCCCTCTTTGTTAAAGCCTATACAGTTCCTTCTGTTGCTAAAAGCCAGGAGAGGAAGAAAAGTCTCTGAAAATCTATTTGGCCAAACATCCAATTTCATGAAATAATAATCAGATTTCCCCAAGCCTAATTATACTGTAGGCACACCCAGGGGAAAGTCGTTACTACAGGCTAACAACACATTAAAAGCCCCATTAAATAATTAAAGGGCAGTATGGACACAAACCGTTTCCTGCATTTTGGGACAAACGGGCAACTTCCAGACTGCTCCATGCGGGACTTGACCCCCCTCACCCCATCTCCCCATTTCATACTTTAAATACTCCTGCTTTTGCTTTTATGATATTCACAAGGAGGCCTCCCCAGCCCTGGTGCGAGTCCAGGGTCCCCGGGGCAGGTTGGCTGCGGTGCTGGTGCCATTGGGACCTGTTGGTCCTGCTCCTTTGGAGGTGCCGCTCTCCTGCCCATCCATCTCCTGCCCATCAATCTCTGGGACAGGGCGCCCTTTTCCTTGCCGGTGGCTCTGATCTTCCCTCAAACACCCTCTTGATCTTCCTCCCTCTGAAATCAGCTCTCATTAAGGCACAGCTTTCAAAGACCAGAAATGCCCCTTATCTCCCCTCCCAAATCTACCAGCTGAGCTTTTCTTTCACCTACATCCCATATTCAAAACCAAATGAGGCTGCAGCTTTGAATCCCCATGCCCATTAGGGGCAGATTAAGCCTAAATCCTCCAAACCTTTGGGATCCCTGGCCACCCCAGGAGGGAGGTCCTGGCCCTGCCAGCATCTCCAGCTGCATTCCCAGCTTCCCTCTGGCTTTGATCTTTCTGGCCGGGCTGCTCCTGCTTCCTTCAGAGTCCAAGGATCCCCCAGCATTGCACTTGACCCTGCTCTTGCCATGGCCTGGTTTTATTCTCGGTGCAGACACCAGCATCCCCTTTTCCCACACGGGAGCCTCTCGGAGCAAACCCGCGTTATCCTGATGCAATGTGATGGACCTGCTCTCGGGGCCGGTTTGCAGCAGAGCCGGTGCAGGGTTATCACCATGCAGGCCAATCTTTGCTGTCATCACTGTCAGCCGGGGAGGAGCAGCGCGAATCCGACCGCTGCCGATAGGTTGTGGCACCCTGGCATCCAGGAGGGTCTCCCCACAGCTTCCCCCCATCTAATACACCAGGGTGATGCCCTAGGGGAGGTCCAGCTTAGCTCTGACTTAGCCCAGATAATCTCTTCTCATCTTGGGTCTATAGGAGTGTTAAGGATGAGTCTTTCCTTCTGCTCCAGCCATTGCATCAGTGGAAGTATCTGCTGCAGAAGGTCCTTTCTGGTCCTAGGCACCATGTGGGGATGGATCTGGGGTGTTGTATGAGTGTTTTCACCAAATCCCGTCCTAGACCAAGCCGCTTCATGCCTGCTTGGGTCCTTTCTCCCTTGGGAAGGAGGTGCAGGGGAAGTCCTGTGCTCATCACGAGCTCCTGCTTCCACGGTGTGCACGGCCAACCCATTGCAAAGCTGCAGCTCGAGGCGTAATTGTGCTAACGGTGACCTGAACCACCCCAACCTCTCAACGTCCAGAAAACCGCTAGGACTCGGCAAACAGCTGGTACTATTTCTCAATGCAAGGGAGGCCTTTGTAACTTATAGCAGTAAGAGACTGCAAATGGGGCGGGTGAAAGAGAAGTGCAGGAGAGGAGGGCCGGGCCGTGCTGCACCCCGAGGCGCGGGGCTGGGCGTCCTGCGGATGCCGCGGGCACCGGGACGAGGCACGTGGCTTGCTCTCCGGGGCTGCGTCCTTGCATGACACTGGCTGCAACTGCCTGGCGGTCGCGGTGGCGAGGCCCTGGCGAGGCCCCTCTGGCCGCTCTCCGGGCACGCCGGGATTTGCCGCGTTCTTCCCCCGCTGGATGCGTGCCGGGGAGCTGGGATTTCATCGGGGCCGCGCTGCGGATGGGCTGGCCGACCTGCTGCTCCTCTCTGCCTCGGCACCTCTGGAAGGGATGTGAGGGGCAGGGCCCCCTTGGCTGCCTTCAATCCGCTCTGTCCCCCAGCTATTTGCACCCTCGAGGGGAAGCCCCTCGCTCTATTACACCCCAAACAGGGCTCTGGTTTGGTCTGGGGAAGGAGGAAACCCCCTGCTTTGTGCTGGGGCTTTTTTTAGTACCTTCCTGGAACTATTTTTGATGTGTGGGTGCGATTGCAAGAGCAGTTTCCATGTGCCTGCCCTGGGCACTTGTAATCTGTCGAGCTGCAGTAAGGAAACATAAACTCATGCCAGAACCACAGGGGGAATCTCAGCTCGCTCAGCTGAGGCCACTTAAGCGGCTTTCTGGTTGCGTTTCCCGCTCGAGCTTCCAGCCACACTTCCCTCGTGCTCTTTTTTTAATTGCTGCAGGGCTACGGGCACCAATTTGTGATCACTGACACTGGAGGCTGCCCCAGGGCGATGCCGGGCACCAGCCAGTGCTGCCTGTGCCCGTCCCTTGAGGCCCTGACCCAAACCAAAGCATTTTAAGCCCAAAAAAGTTTTGGAAAAAGGGGTTTCTACCTCCTTCCAGCAGTGCACGGCCAGGCGGCAGGGAGCGAGGGCCAGGGAGGAGCGTGACGGGGCGGGACCGGTGCCGGCGTCGCCGCGGGGGCTCGCGCTGCTCGGCTCCCACTCGCGGGCGCAGCCCACGGGGAGGACAAGGGCGAGCGGCGAGGAGAGCAGAGCCCTTCTACAAAGCCGCTGTCGGCCTTTCCCCCCGGCAGCTGCGACGTCGTTGCCGCCGACGGCCGCGAGCCCAAGCAGCCCTACAGATGCCACAACGGTGGCCACCACCGCCACCACTGCAGATGCCACCACCGTGGCCACCACTACAGTCGCCACTACTACTACTACTACCACTACTACTACTACCACTACTACTACTACTACCATGGCCACCACTCTGCCCGCCACCACCGTCGCCACCACCACCACCACGGCAGAGCGGGCGGCAGCCACCACCAAGCAGGAGCTGGGTACTTGCCTCTTTCCTCTACCCCCTATCCATGCTGCAAGCTCCCAGCTCCCGCTCAGAGCGAGGACACGAGGCAGGGCAAGGCTTCCCGGGGCGCCTGCAAAGGCCGCGTGTGGAGATGGAGGCAGCGGAGATGCAGGGACGAAGGGTCCCGGTGGCCCTCAGGAGGTTGGGGGGCTGCTCCCCTTTGGGGCATCCTCGTGGTCTCGATCCCTCTGCCTGAGCCCTGGGGATGATGCAGCCTCCCGGTGGGTGCTCAAGTCACGGGGGCATTTGGGAATGAGGAGGAGGATCCTATGGAAGCCCTTGGAAGGGTTATCGTTGCACGGGCTCTTAGTGCTGTGGAAAGGGGGTTGTTATTCGCTGTCGCTTTGAATCTAGCACCTCAGCCGTGAGCCAAGGGACCTGTCACCACTTATAGGAGTCTTTGGGGTTGTGCTGCTGCTCTTTGCAACGTTACCTAGCCATAGCCCGCAGGGAAGCTGGGGAAGGGGATGGAATTACAGCACGCAGGTGCATTCCCGGGATTTATCAGGCCAAGGCAACTTTAGCATGCAAGTAGCTCGAATAGGAGGAGCCAGCTCCTTCTGGGGGAGGCATATTCACAATTAAATGTGATTTACTGGCAGACAGGGAGAGCTGCATCGCTCCGAGCCTTGCTTTAGCAAAGGCTGCAATAACTGCAGGTAACACATAATTACCTGGATAGTTATAGTCGAGTTACTAACAAGGAAAGCTAATAACAGAAGGGAACATGATCAGAAGGCTCCAGCTATGTAGCTGCATAGCATAGGCTCCAAAACACAACCACAAAAGCTACACAAAGGCTTGCTATTTTTTAGTAAAGAAAGGAGTTAATAATAACGAACACCAGGTTTGACACCCACTTAAGGAATTTAAACCAGTTCAGAGCTCTTGCTTTACATTCTTAGGTAAGATTAGCTCAGAATGGTTAAAAAAATATGGACCTGCCTCCATGTGAAAGGGAGTCTGCAATGAAAGAGGTTTGAGAATTAGCGGCGCATTTCCTACGCTGCATTAATTTGCTTAAGAAAAGATGCAGTCCTCAAGTGAGGAGGGTCAATGTGCAGCTCGGAGCCCCCCACACCTCCCTAGCAGCACCAGGCAAAGCGGCTCAGTTGCAAACAAGCAGAATCCGTTCGAGGAGCTGCCCCTCCTTAACAAAATCAACTTAAAACTGGATCTAGGGGATGGAGACGCAACTTATCCCTATCTATAACTTCTTGGGAGTGAAGCAGCTTTGCAAGATTTCCCTTGGGACACAGCCTGAGAAATGGTCCCTAAGCCAAAGGCTGCAGTTCTGCTGGGAGGGGGCACTGCCACAAACCAGGGCAAGGAAACAGTAGGTTAAGACAGGGCGAAGTTAACCAGGGGAAGGAATGAAAGGGGAGCAGCGAGTGTCCCAGGGCAGCCCGAGGACACGAGCAGAGAGCCCGAGCGGTAATGTAGGCAGACAGGGAGGCAACGTGGCGCACACTGGGGTTGTGCGAGTGATTCTAGGTCATGTTTTCTTGCTCTCACAGCCCTGGGTTCTCCCTTGCAATTGCTTGCAAGTCAGGTAGCTGCCCTCATTGCAGCAGCTGAAGCTCCTAATCTGCATTTGGCCGCAGCAAAAAGCTGAGCAAGTGCTGAAGTTAAAAACAAACCAACCAAAAAAGAGCAAAAAAAACCCCCACTAATAACAACAAAAAGAAGGAAGCTAAGGTGTAATTTATTCCAAGTCACCTATAGGCACGCTAAGCTAGTGGATTAGCTCTACTTTGCTCAAAATAGAAGTTCATCCACTCTCTAGAGCAGTGTCGCCTTTCCTCAGCTTCAACCTCAGAAACGAGTGACTTCATCGCCCCGTTGGCTGCCTGAAAGCTCCTAGTATGGAAATACTCATTCCCAGTGACTCCTTCCCGGGCGCACTCGTGCGTGCAGCTCTCACGTCCATTTGGGCACGGGTTTAGTGTTTTCTTAGGTATATTCATAGGCTAAAGGTAGAGATGTTATCTTTAGGAGTGATTCTGTAAGATTTTTTACCAATGCCAGATGCTAGATGAGGTCTCGTTCGTGTCTAATCCAAAATACTAACTCCTGTTCTAACCTGTCCACCAGCCACCAATGGATCGTCCATATGGGACATAAGAGCTTTGGCTAATAGTAACTGGGCAAACATCACCTGGAGCCACAATTACTCTGCAGGAACTGACTTTGTGGTTAAGTATATCACCAGTAAGCATCAGATCGCGTGGGGACTCTACACGGGGGGCGATGCCATCAGAGATCCTGCCAGCTCCCCGCGTTTCAAACCAATCTCTCAATTGAACTACCGACTCTAGAATGATGCTGTGTGGGCCACACGGAGGCTGAGAGAGGAATATGCACATGGAGACAAATCCGTAGGGAAAAGCCAAAAAAAACCTACATAAATTGGAGGAGGGCTTTAAAGGGAGCGCGTGTCCAAAGGCCTTTTTGAACCCGGAGTTGGCAGAATCCTCTATGACCCCAAACCTCCTGGTGTAACAGATAGCACGTGTCTCCTAAAACTATAAGGCTGGACTTAGCCCTGGAGCTCAAGCCAGTATCTCTCTCTTTAGTCCTTGATTCAGAAAGATGTTTTCATGCTGCTGGGTGTTATTTTGCTAGTAGTGAGGCGGTGGCAAACGATGCTTATCTCTGACTTGCTTTCCCAGCCATTTCAGCCCTCACACTGTCCGGTATGTTGGTCTGAAATAGGCGTTTAAAAGAAACCGACCGTGCAAAATGATGGGCGTTGAACCTCTTTTGGTTATTCACAACACTGTTGAAGAGATGAACAGGCTTTCTACTTCAAGCCACTTCTCCTAGGGCCCAGCCTGTGCCTGTTCTCACTCCAAAAGCCCCGGCCTTCCTCCAGCAAAGCAGCATTTGCTGTTCTTGGCCCCAAGCTGGGTGCGAGACCACCTGAATCCCCCCCACAACCCGGGGCACTCGTCAGTGCCAAGCGCCCGAGCTGCCCCTCTGCACCACGAGGATTATAAGGCAGCGGCTGAGCCCACGCTCAGCACCATCTCCAGCCAGAAAGGGACCCGTGGGTAGGGCGAGCTCTCCGGAGCAGCTATCCCTGGTTTATTTTCCCATACTGCAAGCAGGGGTGCAGCAGAAAACATAGGGATGCAGCAAAAAAAACACAGTCTTACCTTGCTGCTTCCCTTCTCTTCCTGGGGAGGAACAGTCCCGGAGCCGGTGGTAGCCCCCCCGGAGCATCGCGGTGTGTTTTTCCCGCTCCGGGATAGCGTGACGTGCTGCCGGCCACGTCCACAGGGCCCCGTCGGCTGGGTTTGATGTGCGGTTTCTGTTTCTCAGGTAACAAGACCGAGAAATCTATCCCCGTTAAAGCTCAGACCCCTTCCTCCGTGCAGCTGGCGAATCTGATGCCCGGGATGATGTACAAGCTGTGGGTGTTCCCCATATGGTCTAGCCCCAGCGAGCACTCTTACATTACCTTTACGACAAGCTCAGGTGAGAGGGGGCGCAGCGCCGAGGCGCGTCCCCGCATCCCGAGCGGTGTCACCGCCCCTGCATGGACCGGCACCATCCCCGCGGGCTGCCCCTTGTCCTCGCTGACATCCCCCCCCCCCCAGCTCCGCGGGTAAAGGGACACCCCACCCGTGGAAACGGATGCATCGGAAAGGGGCTTGTCACGAGGGCAGAGAACGCGCCCGCGTTGTCACGTGCCGCCACGTCCCCGCGTTGTCACTCGCGCGTCGCTTCTCGTCGTCGCTTGGGCTGCAGCAGACGCGGGTGAGGGACGGCACCGGGGTCGGGGCGGGGGACACGTGGCGTTTGCACCGGGCCCCGGTGATGGTCACGTACCAGGTACGTGCAGCACCTTCTAGAAGGGCAGCACGCCAGGAGCGTTTCCTCTGGCGCCTTTGCACCGAATTACACAAGCAATGTTGCACTGCTCTCACCTGAGTGGGTTTTAGAGCATCCTAATCACGGGCTTCCTACGCTGCCCGCTGAAGGCCACGGACGCACCGGCTTCCCCAGGCACTGACTCAGGCTTTACGCATTTATCCGGCTTCGCTGTTCACCCTCGGCGCGTTTCGGCAAACCGAAATAGCTGCAACTTGCTCAGGATTCACTCGAGGCTTTCCCCGTGGGAATTAAGCCTAAGCACCGCTTTTTTTTTAGTGAAAAATAGGAAAAAAAAAATAGGAAAGAAAGTAAAAAAACAGTCAAACGTCCTCTGATCTACAGCATTTCTACATGAATTGTCACTAAAACTAACCCAGCAAGTCTGCTCTAGAAAGCAAATACATATGTTTTTGCTGAGCTTTAGTCAGTGGATTACAGCAGGATTTTTTTATTGGTCTATAGGCCGCGACTATTAGATAACACGTGTTTTCTATCAAAAGACTACAATTAATCAAAAAGAAAACAGCTCCTGCAGTTGCTTTTAAATCAATACCCGTTCGATCACACGGCGGCCTCTTCTTACTTGCCCTTGGCGCTGGCCTGACGTTACAGCAGATCAAAACATCCTCCCCGACAGCCTCGCGCTTCTCCTCCTCCTCCTCCTCCTCCCGAGCCCTGCAGTGCCAGTCATTCGTTTCCCCTAAATACAAGATTGCCGCGACCGTAATTTTGCCATCAGGAGCTGCTTTTTTGGGGATGGAAGGCAATTATACCTCTACCCTTGATGATGTGCAGGGCCACGGTCCTCCCGCAAGATCCCCTAGTGCCTTGGCACTCCAAAGGCTCCCCCCACTGCAAAAGGCAGCCTCAATCCACAGGGTAGCACAAAACACCCCCCTCGGGCTGCTTTGGCATTTGAAGGACCCCTCCATTCTGCCTTTTAAAGAGCACATCCTGGCAGCTCTGCTGATACCATCTTCTATTTCCAAGCTCTCCGGTGCAGATTTATTCCCCTTTCCTTCCCGAGCGCTCGGTTAATTGAATCCAGTTCCCGGCCCCACCGTGGGGTAATCTCATTCTCTCCATTTTAAGTACGTCTTGGAGGACTGGTTAGCTCGGGTTGTGTTAAAGGTAGATATTAAATGGAGCAGCATTAAAGGGAAGAGCAGCAGAAGGGCCAAATTACACAACCAACTTCTACCCCATCTTCCCTAGGAGGTCGGTACCTAAGGCTGCTTCTGCACTAGGAGTTCGTGCCATGAGGAGGAGGAAGAGGATGGGGTTTGCCATAGGCCCCTTTGAAAAAAACCCACTCACAAATCTTGTGCCAGGCTATAGTGAAGGTAGAAGCTGAAGATTGCTACTAAAAATGCTGTAAATAGCAGCCGGTGCTGGGAGCATTGAGGGGATCATTGAGGAGACAGAGCCTGAGTCAGAGGCCTCTGGATTTGGGATGAGGAGGCTGAAAAATGGCACATTTGGTTGTAGCTTTCCTAAATAACATTCCCCTCTCTGGCCTCCTCATGAACTACCCTGTTTCTAAACGCACAACGCGGGGCTGATGCTGCTCCTCGGGCAGGATTTGGTGGGTTTTAAATCCGATTATCTCCCATTTCTCAGGCACAACGTGCTGGCAGCCCTCTGCCAAGGGACGTTTGGAGGCAGCTTCTCACTGCTTGTGCTGTTCCCAGCCCCTCAGCTTAAGCTGCTCACGCGCACTGGCGTGGGGAAAACGCTCTCTTTTTCCTCGTACGGTGCCTAACAAAGTCACCCACTCAAATTCTGCAGCTGGGCTTGGAGGGGAGCCACGGGAAGGGCGTTTGCACGTCTGCTCTCGATGCAATGCTTGCCTTAGTGCAGTTCAGCCACCCAAGGATCAAGCACCCATTTACTGCGTGTTTTGCTCCTTGCAACAGCCTGCACCTACACAGGACAGCAGCATCTTGCGATGGGTGTGGGTTGCAGAGGACGGTTGACTTGAGTTCACTTAAATAACCGAGCAACGGAACGCGATCACGACGGTAGCGCGGCCCTTTCCCGCATCCTGCAGCACCGCAAAGCAGAGTAGCCAAGATCAGCTACGAGCAGCAGCAACGATCTTATTTGAAGCTGGTCTTTGTCACTTGAGCATCCATAAAATAATGCTCCCCGCACGGTGTTTTCCATTTCAGGCATCTCCCTGCTAAGCCCCAGCTCCATGCAGCCCAGCCGGAGCTCCCCTCGCTCCTGCCAGGAATACCTTGGTCTGTTTGCACTGCAGTCTGCTTAAATTAAGCCCCCCTGCTGCGCTGAAGGTTATTTTCTCCTCCGCCTCGTCTTGCTGAATACCACGTGCATGCCAATGAGAGCCAGCAAATGGCAGCGTGGTTGCTATTTATAGGGCACGGATTCATCCGTCCGACCGCGTAGGGATGCTGCAAATAACAACGCAGAGCGTGAGCGCTTGAACGTGGCCACGAGGAGCTGGCGAGGACTTTGCAGCCCTGTCAGACCATGTCTCAGCTTTTTGGTACCCAGGTGGCCTTCGCCAAAGAGCTGCCACCAACCCGGGCTCTGCAGCCAACACCATGTCCCCGCTTGTGTTTTGGTCCTGTCTTGCTGGGCCTCCACATCCTCTTGTTCATTCATCCCAAGGCTACTGAAAAGAGATGCCCACCGTGACGGTCTCCGTGGCCTTCAGCCCCACGTGCTGGCAATGCCCATCCCAACGGCTCAGGCACATTCCACGGCTCCCAAGTAGTGGGTACAGCCACCCGGGCACCATCTCTGGCTCCTCCTAGTTTGAGGTAACACCTTTGGCCACGCGTGTGCACACAAAAGGACGCAGCCTGCAGAGCTCTTCCCTATGGTCCCTGTCCCAGGGTCCCCGATGGACCCCAAAAACTGGGATTTCCCCCAGCTCAAGGCTGCTAACAAGCACTGCAGAGCTCGGCGACCCTCTGGGTTTAATGGTGCTCTTCCAGCCAGCTTTATGCCAGGGATTAAATCTTTCAGCCATTGCTCAGGCATGTTTATTTCTGCACTTGGCACAGCGGCCATCTCTAGGGTAGCTTTCAGACACCGGAAGGGAAAGATCGAATCTGTTACCCAGCTTCTTTTGCCGTTATTTCAATGCGTTTTTCTCACTGGTCTGTGCTAGGTTTTACTTTATGTTGTGACCTTTTGCTGTGTGTGACCTATTGCTCAAACGTTGTGTTGTTATACCATGAAAACAAAGCCACAAACCAGGTTCCTGTAATACACCCTCAGATAACCTGAGTACCCAATACACTCCCCCACAAAAACACACTGCCTAAGAGGCATCGTTTTAAACTGGAGGACTGAGGTTTTCCTAGCAGATTATTCCTCTCCGTTGTCATGGTCTGTCCCTTAGAGTTTGTCTTTTCCTTTCAACTTTTCCAGCTTACACCAAGAACCACGTGGACATCGCAACCCAAGGCTGGTTCATTGGGCTGATGTGTGCCATAGCCCTCCTGGTCCTCATTCTGCTCATAGTGTGCTTCATCAAGAGAAGCAGAGGCGGAAAATACCCAGGTAAGAGCACTAGACAGCAGCAATTTTTTATGCTTGTGCCTTCAACTTTTCCAGGCTTCCGGGAGCTAATCAAATTGTATTGCTCTCAGATAGATGCTTCTGATTAAAAAGGCTTTTCTTCCTCCATAGAACGAACGCTAGTATTAGTGGGAAGCATTTTGGTTAATTAAAGATTGGCGAGTTCTCCGGGCAGGGCACAGAGCTGGGCCTGACCTGACACCCGCTCTGCACGTTTGCTCATCCTCCTCTCGAAAAAGCTCTTTCCTGGCAAAAATCTCATTAGGTTTTTGCACAGCAAAGATAAGGCAGCTTAGGAAGATCCCCCAATTAATATACCCTCTGTAGCCGCCTTGAGTTCTCAAGCCCTGGCGCCTCTGTCGTTTAGCCTCTTCTCTTACCGTAAATGCTGGGCTTGTGCTTGCTTACACAGTGCGAGACAACAAAGACGAGCACCTCAACCCCGAGGACAAGAACGTGGAAGACGGCTCGTTTGACTACAGGTACGTGCCCATGCGGCATGTGTGGCCATGCGACCCTCCCGCCCCATCCGCCCCGCTCTGCAGCCATCACAGCCCTCACCGCTGCCCTTCTCCCCATAACCACAGCGCCGAGGGGCCCCGTTCCCTCCTAGAAGGTGCTTCTCGCACCTTCCCCCTCCTGCCTCCTTCTCTCGGCAAGTTCTCGGCCAAAGGGAACGTTTCCTGCCTCAAATCCTGCGAAAGAAACCCATCGGAGGGGATGCTCTCATGCTTTCCCTCTATCCCTGTCCCTCTTTCTTGGGAGGATCTGTCCAGGCAAGGATGTGGGGCTGACCCCAGCTGCTTGGGACACAGCTCTCAAGAGGTGCCCATCAACCTCAATGACACACAGCTGGCTCTGAAGCAGCCAGGGGCTATTTCAAGTATACAACCCTATAGCTCAGCCTCTCTCCTTGTCTTAAGGAGTACCCAGAAGAGAAACACCTAAAATTATGTCTAGATCAGCCCCCACAAGCACGTAAGGGCGTTTATTTAGGGGTCCAGGTCTAGGCTTTTCTGCAGGATGCCCAGGGAAACCCTGCACGGGCTCTTCAGCGGCGGCGCAGCCCCGCAGTGACTCTGCTCTGACAGCTCCGCTTTCCCCGCCGCCCCATCAGCCTCTTTCGAGCAAAACGACGTCCTTCAAAGGGCAGCACCTGCTTTTCCTGCAGACTCCCCAAATATCTCAAACCGAGCACCGCAGTCACCACCCTCCTTATCTCCTTGTTGCTCCCAAGGACCATAAAGAGGCAAAGGTGGCGGGTCCCCGCTTGGCTGAAGGCTGGGATGGATAGACCCAGGTTCAGCATCCACGGGGCGCTTTGCTTTGCTTTCAGAAATCACAATGCACCTTTCCGCCCGAGTCGAACCCAAATCCCAATTAGGCTAGGAAGTGTTTTTCTCCCGACTTCAAAGCCGAGGTTAATTAAACCGTATGTCATTACCAGGACTCCTAGCACTATAAATCAAGATAGCAAAGACGGGAAGGGTTTATTTACAATTCAGAAGGGATGCAATAAGCCACACATGCCCCACCAAAGACTTTAGAATGAGCAAAGTGAATATATCTGCCTGCACCCTGAGATATAAAGGAAAGGTAGAGGAACTGCATTCTTCAGGATGCCGTGTTTATATCATTAGCAGTGTTGTAATTACATTGCAGCAGTGACTGTTCTTCTCCAAAGGATGCCATAAGCCAAAGCTCCCCAGTTTCCTGTAAGGCCTGTGGAATGGGGCGGACTACAAATAAATCCCAGGGAGAAGCAACATAAGAGGCACCTTCTAGGAAAAAGTTGCCCTTCTTTATTGCCCCGATACAACGTGCCAGGGTGAGAACTTCTCCTTCCCCGATAGGTTCATTTACTGCTCTTAGTGGTGACGAGTCACACCGGGAGCCTTGGAGCGGGGTCCCCAAGCCCAGCTGGATGGGCAGGGGCATCTCCTCATGCAGCTGGAGGAGCGGGAGCACCGGAGCCACCGATGGCCCCAGAGCACGGGACATGTCTGCCCGGCTGCTCCCTGTCACCAGATCCATGGGGAATGTGGAAGGGTGTTTCCAGCAAAATAATTACAGGAGGGAGGGATGCTTTTTCGTGTCACCTTAGAGGCTACCAAGACGCAGCACTGCAGGGTCACTTCCAGCCCACGGACAGACCCAGGGAAGCCGAGCTCCGAGCACGGCGCTCACCTCGCAGGGTGCCGGGATGAGCTCAGGAATTGCTCACCCAGGGAGCTACATGACAGTGCAGGCAGCGGGAAGGCACAGCACGGGAATGCTTCTCCCATGACCTAGTAGCTCCTGCGTAACTGAAGCCCAGACAGACATGGACAACCTCCTTCCCAAGAGCTAGAACGCTAAAGGCAGAAGAGAGGCAACAAAGGCAACTTGGACATCATTATACACCAATACCCAACGTTTATGAGTGCCGGGGATGGGGGATCCTTATCCACAAGTCTCAGCTTTTTGCCACCTTCCTGACAGTGGATACGACCTTCAGAGAAGGCCTCTGTAGATACAGAACTTGGGGCAGCACTTGCACTACTCTCCAAAACACCCCAGTGTTTTCATTCATGCTGTCCCATGGAGGGGGAAAAAAAAGGCAAAAATGAAAGAAAACCCAAGACCAAACAAAAAAAAAAATCTCTCCCTGCTCCCTCCCAGGATCAACAGGTTTCCTGGGAGAAGCAATAGGAGGGAGGCTTCTCTCCAGGAGGCAGAAAGGAAGGTGAACTTGAAGGATTGATACAAAATGGTCTTGGCTGATTAAGATTCAAAACGATTGCAATGCTGAGCTCAAAGAAGGCAGCAATTAGTATCTCAAGCGAGGACAGGCGCGGAGCTGACGCGAGCTCGTCACCGGTCCCCCTCCCCACCTCCACATAGCATGTCTGATATGCTCTCATTATATCTCCCGTCCTTAATGTCCCGTGCATGCGACTCGCCAATCTCTGCAGCCTATAATTAGGAGACACTGTCACATCTTTCTGTTCCACTAACAGAATAATGGTTTGCCCGGGCAGAGGCTAAGCTGCTGAGCTTGTTTCCAAAGCAGGGGACCATTATCCTTGGACAACGTTCTGTGCCGGTGCCTGGGCCTCGTTATACCAAATGTTTAAGTACGAGGGGGAGCCAGCTGGGATGGGCAAGTCGAGGGTTTTTTACCTGCTGGGCTCTGCTTCAGGGCCCGTTCAGGACAGTGGCCTGTGACAGCAGCACCGGCTGCTGCCTACGTGGCCATCTCAGTAGAATGGAGGGTTGGAAGGACCCTGCACGCTGAACTGGAGAGGGGAGGAGAGCGGAGCAGCACCAGGATTGCCGGTGCCCTCGTGCGCCAGCACTGGGTTAAGAGGAAGAGCCAGCAGCGGGATGAAGGCGGAGGGAGCTCTGGCCCCATCCCGGCTCATCCCTTGACCTCCACGGCCCCATGGCAGGCTGCTCCTCCCCGTGCGAGCTCGCTCCCCACCTCTCCCCGCTCCATTTGGTATAACGAGGCCAGCGGCTCCATGAGGAATGCAGTGACTATTTTATTTTCCTTTCCCTCCCTTCCCTTTTTTTTGAGTTTTTCTTTTTGAAAAGCACTGCCCTTGTAAATGCATACCTCATCATATCTCTCTCTGATCAGGCTCTTTCTGCTTCTCTCTGTTTTATTCCCATTCTTTCTTCTCCTTTTCACCTGGTCTATCCACATGGACCATGAAGGTCTCTTGAAAGGTAGGACCATGTGCTGCCAGAAAAACGGCACATTTAGCTATTTTTCCTTTCTTTCTTTTGTTCCCCTCCTTCCTTCTAGCAGTTTGTTTCTTTCATAGCTGAAAATATTTCTTCCCCTCTCTCCCCCTTCCTACCTAACACATTAAACGAGATCCGTCTAACTCGCGCTGACACCCGCGTGGCTCCCACGTCCAACGAGTTTGCTTGGAAATGCTCCGTGGGTTCCTCCGGGCACCAGCCAAACTCCATTCCCGGGAGTCCCGGGGTCCGGTCCCGGGTCGGTGGCCGGGGTGAGATGCAGAAATGGAGCTTGGGGTGACCCGGTAGCGAGCGGCCACAAGGGACGCGAGCGGCCACGCTCGCTCCCGCGCCCTCCTGCTCTTGGCCCCGGCCACCTCCGGCCTCCCTGCTCGATGCCGTATGCAACGCAGGACTAGGGTTCCCTTCCCAGTGGGTTTTGAGGCGGGTGCTCTGGTTTTCCATTGCACACGTCACCAAACCCTATAGAAACCCCTCTGATCAGGGTTGGGCATCGCCCCACCGCCAACGAGCTGCTTCGTAACGTACTAACAGGACAAACACAGATGGAGAGAGGTAAAACCAGGGGCAGGTTTTGGGAAATTCACTGCCTGGGGTCTGGCACCGCAAACCCCCCTATTAGGGAGAATCTGGCTCTAGATTCAGCTTCACCTGAACCCAGCCCAAGCCTTGAGAAAAGCCCTTTCAGACAAAAGCATCTGGGTTTTGCCCCTCTCTGCTTGACATTTATTGGCCTTTCTAACCAGCGGTCCCGCTTGCAGACTGATTCTCTCGCCCTCCCAAACAGGAGCTGCTTACAAAGCTAACAAGTTAATTCTTATTGCGAGGCCAAGTTAACACAGGCCCTCAAATACCCGGTTTTGCTTTAGTGCTTTATTTACACAGCGCCGATGCGCCAAAACACGAGCTAAAGCTGCGAGTTCTACCAAGGGGGGCACCCAATTCCCCCCGTGGCCCCAACGAGGGGTTTCTCTGCCACAAATAAAGCCTAGAAGGGGCCGTTAAATAGGGTGCCATCCTGAGGAGCAAGTTAGGCAAGTCCTGAGCTGAAAAATGGAGGTTAGAAAAACAAAAGAGTGGGTGGGGAGGACGTTTGAGCTGGTAGGTGACATCTCAAGGAGCAGAGCCCTATTTGCACGTGTAAGATCAAACACGAGCTAATGATGAGCTGATACAAAAAGCAGGTTTTAGACGGAGCAATCCACTCTAGTCCTCAGTGCAAGATCCGCTTTAGGAAATGCAAGTCCTTGCCCTCCCTAGAAAACACAGATTCTCCCCATTTTTTTGCCAAAAGGGTTTCTCTAAAGGGTTGTTTTTTTTTTTTTCCTGTGGGTCAAGCTATGTATTTTTTGGCTTAATCTTTTCATAAAAAAATACAAGGAGGTGGGAACGAATTGAACAAATGAGCTTAGATGCTTAGAAATAAGCTTGGAAAGGTAAATTTTCCTTTTGAAGGTTTGGAAACTGCAAGGAACTTGGCATCCTATATATGCCCCCTTGCAGTGCTTAGAAACCCTTCCCCATTTGCATGCAGCTATCTAAACTAGCCAGTGAGTTTTTTACAAAGGGAAATCTGAAATCCGACCTCAGTAAAGAGCAGAATGAGCTGGATAAAATGCTGAGAGAAAGAAAAGAGCGTAACTAATGACGAGGGAGGGGTAATTTATAACCTACATCCAGTCGGACCGATCCAAGCATCGCGCGCGATGCTGCTTAACGGAAAACCAAGGTCCAAACACAAGCTGCTTGTCGCCTGCATCCGCAGCCCCTGCTCAGCGTATTTGCTCGCTGGATTGATTCCCAACATCCAGCCCTTGAGCTTTTAAGCATGCCCCGTGCAAGGCCCCTTCTCAACTCTCCCCGTGTCTGTGTCTTGTGCCACGCAGCGATGAAGACAACAAGCCGCTGCCCAACAGCCAGACCTCCTTGGACGGCACCATAAAGCAGCAGGAGAGCGACGACAGCCTGGTGGACTACGGAGAAGGGGGCGAAGGGCAGTTTAACGAGGACGGCTCCTTTATCGGCCAGTACACGGTGAAGAAGGACAAGGAGGAGACGGAAGGCAACGAGAGCTCGGAAGCCACCTCCCCAGTCAATGCTATCTACTCGTTGGCATAGCGCTATATATAAATATATATATGTCTATGCGAAACCACAAGCGACCTAAGAGATACGTAGTGGATGGGGGTTAAACAACAGCCGCCGCCACCGCCGCCTCCAACGGAGACGTGTGAACGAGACAAACCAATAATGACAAAAAAAATAGAAAAAAAAAAGAAAAAAAAAAAGAAAAATATCCAAGCAAACGGGCAGGCCGGGGGCTGCTGCGGCCATCTTCTCCTTAGCAAGCAAAGGGCAAGGACTGCCGAGGTGCCCATGGGTCGGAGCCGTGGCTGCAAGCTGAGCTGAACCAAAGGGGCTAGAGCAGGAGCGGGACGGGGGGCTTCAGGGCCTGGCTGTCACCGCCCCTGGGGCCTCTGCACCGGCTGCCCCGCTCCCCGAGGCTCTTCTTGCTCTTTGGGAGTTAGGAATTCTTCTTTTTAATCTTTGCGGGAAGGTTCCGGATAATGGGTGGGAGTTTGGGAGAGGGCCAGGTGGGGTGTTTGCATTGGGAGCAAAGGGAGCTGGGTCAGCCCCGGGGTATCGCCGCCCTGCGACCGCATCACCGAGAGGTCCCTCTTTGCAGCAGCCCCTCTCCCATCGCCTTTCCCAAACCTCATCCCGAAAGAGGGAGCAGAAGGTGGGGAGCCGGGAGGGAGGAGCAGGTTCCTCCATGCTCGCCTGTCACCGCCGGCGCTGGGCGGCACCTCCTGTCCCCACGTCCCTGCCGAAGCTCCAGGCTGGTCCGGGCAGCGCCCGCTCCAAGATGCTCAGAAGGATCCTTACAGGAAAATAAGTTGCCCAAGAGCTTCTGGGACGGGCGCCCCGGGGACGTCTCGCTCGCCAGGACGGCAGCACGGCGCATCCGGGGAATCCCGGGCAGACCCCCGGGCACAACATTCTGTTTCAGTCTTTGCTTCGTAAGAATTAGGGGGCAAACCGCCCCCAGCCCACGCCTGCTTTCTTTTAAAGGCAATTCCATACATCTTATGTAGCAAAGAGGGAGTGGAAGCAGGACCAGTATTAACCTAGAGTGAAGGGAGCAGTAACTGCTTTTTTTTTAAGAAAAAAATAAAAAAAACCTGAACCACCAAATCAGGATGAAAGCGCTCCTGATGCCAACCTGTCCTGTGGCTCCCGCCCGGCAACGCGCACGGATCGGGATGCGCGGCCCTCGGGAAAGCGGGATGCAGCTGCGCGAGGCAGGGATGCGGCGTCCACGTCTGCCCCGAGCAGCGGGGCACGAGCCGGATTGACCGTGTTTTCTGCTAAAAATCTCCCAACTCCTTCGTGGCCTTTGCCTCTTGTGATCAATCAGCCTAAGAGAGACACTTCCACGTGCTAACGGCTGCAACGCGGCACTCGCGCCCGTTGTGTTATTCACATATCAAGAACGTGCAAGTTTAATTAACCTGTTAACACGCTGTAACCGAGCGTCGCGGATAGGAGTGCTCCTTCACATGCCTTACACAGCGTCAAACTTCCCATGAAGTTTAATAAAACTGATACCACAGCTTAAACGCCCCTAACGCGCCGGTCTTGGATCCATCAGACCAACACGAGTAGGACGCCTGGGCAGCTCTCCCGGCTGAGAAAGAAGCATGGATCATTGTAGAAGGTAGAGTTTTCTAATAAACAGTACTTAGTGGACAACGCCGTGTGTATCCTCCCACTTCCTGCACTTTTGAAACCAAAGGTACCTTTGCTGAGAGAGATCGGATTTCTTCAGACAGTTGCACGGACAGAGAACTATGTTAGGATGGATTTTTCTTTCGTTCCTTTCTTAAAGGAGATGGTTTTGTTCAGCGTAACGGATTAAATGCAATAGGATTAATGCAATTATTCGTTGAGCTTTCAAGCTGGTTTGCTATGAAGACGTATTGCCGACAAGAATACTTCTGCTAATACGGATTGTTGAGATGAACTTTGCCACATTCTCTAAGCTGCTAATGGCACAACTACCCTGCATTTCAAGGAAGAGAAGCCAGACTAGGCCAAGAGCTGCACCACACACTGTTGAATCGCATGGGGAAAGTGGAAGGGTGAGTTGGGTGCAACGAGGAGGTGGCCGTACCGGAGCGCTGCCCTTCCTAGGCCGGGGAGGTCCATCCTCCAGCTTGGGGTGCTCCTGCCACCCTGGTCTCAGCTGCAGAGACAGGTCGGCCACTTGGCCTTTGTCCACGTCGCCTTGGTGGGAGCAGGACACGTAAGAATTGCTCTGGTGTTCTGGGGTAAATGCACTAATGCAATGGGCCCAACTCGAACGTCGCGTCTTGCCCTCGGTCCATTGCATGGAGAGCTCCTCCCCACCGTTCCCAGGACGTGCAGCAGTTGCTTTGAGTTTTCAAGCAAGCACACTTGGCCAGCTCTGAAACAGCTCTCAGGCAAGGAAGGCAACTTCTCCCCCTGCCCCTGGACCTGCTCACAGCAGCGTTGGGTCTCCACACCTTCCCACCCAAGCCCTCGTGGAGCTGAGGAGAGAAAGAAGCCTCCGGCCTTCGCTGCCCAAACCAGCCCCTGCCGCTGGAGCCGTCGTCTTCATTCACAGTCAGCGCAGGGAATTCTTCTCACTACAGGGACCTGCTGCTAAGAGGTGACACAACCCCCTGGGCCACCAGGCAACACCTCCAAACCTCAAGGGAGCTGCTCAGGCTCTGCTGGAAGCGGGGCGGTCCGTGTCGTGTGTCTGTACCACGTGCCATGCGTATTAAAGCCTATGTCTTTATGTCCTGTCCTTACCCACCGTCTCACTGCGCAAAACCTCTCGGTGTCCATCTGGAAGCGGAACGAGAGGAGCGCTTCAGCCTGGACCGCTCCGAGGGAGCCACCCCGGGGAGCAGGACCAGGGAGAGCTGCGCTCGCGCCGCTACCTCGAGCCCTTCCTCCATAAGGAATATGCAGGAATATTCTAACGCTGCGACTACCGTGTCGCTTATTAAGTATCGAGCAAAGGAAGGTGAGGGCTCGGTGGAAATTACTCGTAGCCTTGTACTAGCTTGGTGTAAAATTACTCAAAGATGGTAAGATATGGTAAAAAATGATATCTTTGAGACCTCCCCTTAGAGTTTTGAGACTAACAGGAAAGGAGAATCTCTTAAGTTGAAAACTCATAAAGAGCTTAACATTTTCTACTCCCTTTCACAATAATTCAGCAGATGTTTCCGTGTGCGGTTCCTGTGTTACCAGCAGTAAAGCCCTTGCTTGCCCTGAATACAAAAGCCACTAAAATGCTGATAAGCCAAGTGAGTTGAGGGGCTGGTGCTCGGGACAGCCCTGGCAACCCCGTGCCCACCCTGGCACGTGCTGCCGAGAGGGGATTTTGTCTGAACGACTGGAGCCACTTCAAGCTTGTCTTTCATGGAAGATGCACCTGAATGAGAGGCCAATGCTAGAAAGAGAGATGAGCCACATCCCAAAATCAAGCGCTCCCAGAAGAGGGGGAAAACAACTAGTTTGAGTGAAGCTCCAAACGTGCAAACTGGAGCCTGCTTTGAAACAGCCTGCGCCGAGACCCAAATCTGCAGCTCTCGACACGCAACCTCTTGCTATTTGAAGCCATCCCCGCGCACAAGCAGCTAATACTGCACCCAGCAAAGCACGGGAGGGCTGAGAGAGAACAGGCCCCTCCGAGCACCCGATGCCAGGGCTGCTCCGGAGGTTCCAGCAGGAGAGGGCGAAGCAGCGGGAACCGCCAAGCAGCGGCGCGAGCAAGCCCTGCTTGCAGCAACGCAATGCCTCCCGTCCACCCTATCCATCCGCCGAGCGTCCCCTCGACACGCAGGACGCGGCGCGTCCTCCTCGCCGCCCCCCATGCACGAGGCGCCTCGGAGCGCGTGGATCGGGGTGGGCGCGGGGGCAGCGGGGACGCGCAGCACTCACCGGTCAGCGCAGCGACGTCTCGCTGACCTGCCTTACGTGCCGGGGCCTTGTCCCGTCCGCGATCCCTCCTCCCCTCCGGCGCCGGGTCCCCGCGGAACGGCGAGCTCAACCTGTAACGTGACGTTATTGCAGCGGGCTTCATTGCGTGCTGGCAGCAAACGGTTTCAGTTAAGCAATAAAGAAAAAGAAGCAGCAAACCTTGTTAAAAAAAAAATTATAATTATAATAAAAAATAAAAACCACGTTCTATTTCTTGCACTATGACCTGTTTTATTAAAGAGAATAATAACGCTTTTCTGGTCCTTACAAATAACCCAATACATCAGTAGCTTCCCCTTTGCCTGGCAATGCCTGTCGCTCCATGTCCTCCTCACGTGGGCATCGGTCTGCGTCAAACGTAGTCCAAACCCCCCCATGTCAAACCTGCAGCCCAAGGTTTCCCATGTTCGTTTCCTTCTGCTTTACATCAGAAAGAAAATATTGGAATGTCTTGGTTTTTTTCTATAATTTGTAAATACGGATCCATCCTTCCTGTCTGTAAAATCTCTTTGTTGTTCTAAAGTATTCTATGTATTTATTTGCCTTTTTTTCAAAGCAAAAAAGAAAACCCCTTTGAGTTAACCCACTTTTTCCAATAAGAAATGTATATCTGAAACTGTAAAAATAACAGTTTGCAGCAAGAAGATTTATGGACTACAGAAATGTTTAATATAAGGACTTGTAAACCGACTGCATGAGAGATTGAAAAAGGCCAAAATACTCAGACGTCTTTTTTTTTTTTTTGAACCACTGTAAAAAGAAAAGACTGTTTTTTTTTGTATAGAGAACACTAAACATATAATAAAACATTGTCCAAGACTCACGCCGCGCCCGCGATTCCTTCCCGCGCGCTCCCCAAGGAGAGGGGCCGCCCTCGGCCTCCCCGGCCGATGCTGCGAGAGCAGAGGGGGATCCAGGGCGGTGGCCGCATGCACAGAGCGTGGACAGGATGTCACCCATGGCGGGTGGCAGCCCGGGGACCGCGGGCGCTTTGAGCGATGTCCACGGAGCGCGTGGCTCCTGGAAGCGCTTGTGACCTGCTCGGAGGTTCCCTTGGGCAGGAGGGGGTGGATTTTCCAAGCGGAGAAGCCGAGGGATGGAGCACGAGGTGCCTTGGTCGTGTGGGGCGGTCGCCGGCGCGGGCAGCAGCACAAATGCCCCCAAACAGCGCGTTTTGAACCCAAAGCAGAGCCCAGCAACCTCCAGCCGCATCCCAGCTTCACCCGGCTCCCTCCGTACCCTGCAAGCGAGCAGGAGCTCGGCCTCCCGCCGGCCCCAGCGTCTTTCTGCAGCCTCCCCGGGCGCTCGAGTGCTCCGAGCGGCGCCTCCCCGGAGCGGGGCCTTGCCGAGAAGGGGCTGCGGGAAGGTGGGGGGCGGCAAACGGGAAGCCAAGGGCCTATTTGGCTAATGAAGATGGAATCGCTGCAGACCTCGCTAATAGGATGAAAGTATTAGTGCTTCCGACGGCCGCGCCGCGGCGGGGCGAGGGGGTCAATCTGCCTCCCCCTGGGGACACGAGCACTGTGGCCTGGATGGCACCGTGCAAAGGAGCCTCTGCTACCCCCCCGGCCCAGCCCAGGTGGGATCGGGAGGATGCAGAAGGAATGGGGAAGATGCACGCGGGCTGGAGCACTAAACTCGCCACAAACACATTGCCCAACGGCTGGAGAAGTGGGAACCCTCCCATCCATGGGGCCAACGTGGCCCGAGCCCCTGCTCCCCTCCTGCCCTAGAGAAAACCATTCACCCACCCATCTCATGCATCATTCATTAGGGAAACCTTCATCATGCAGAAGGCACCATGACCCCAGGCCCGTCCCCGCGGTCAATATGGGCACATCAGCACTTGCACCTTACTACAGCAGGTAACAACACCCACGGGTGTCCCAACCTCTGCCCTCCCGGGGGAGGCAGGAGGCTCCGGGCCACGTCTGCAGCCTCAGCACTGGCCCCTTCCCCATTCCTGGAATTACGTCCCCATCAGGTGCGGATAACAGCCCTGGCAGCCGCACGTCCTCACCAGGCACCCCGCTCGCTGCACCAGGCCGGGCGCTCCCCTTCCCAGCTGGACCTTTGCCAATCAACAGAGATACTAATGCCTTAATTACTCTTCTGTAATTGCAGCCCATTAACCTGCAGACAGCTCCAACTCCTCTTTATCTCCTGGCGCTGGGAACGGGCCCACACTGGCAGGGCTGGGGCACGTGGGGCTGCCCCTGCGCTTGCTAAGCCCCGTTCTGCGGTCACCGTGTCCCCAAAGCAGCCCCGGGGTCCCTGTGCGGGGCCGCGCTCCAGCCCAGAGGCACCGGATCCCATCCCATAGGGAGCACCCGGCAAAGAGGAGGACGCAGCTTTCTGGTGGCTTTAGGGCAGAGCCCAAGCGTCCCCTGCTCCTGCCCAAAGAGCAGCCCAAGAGCTCGGGGACGGGAGCCCTGAGGCTGCTCCAGCCCCACTCCGCGGAGCATCCCGGAGTTCTGGCTGTGGAGGAGGTTCATGGAGATCACACGAGCACGGCCATACGTGTACACACACGCACATAGATCCACACACCTATAGACAGAGGCGTGCGCATATGTAGAACCCCACACTGCATAGGGGGGTGTCCCCACTGACCCCACTCCCCAAGTAGTGTCCCCGCTGGGCTGTCCCCAGGTGCATCCCGACCGCGGGGGCTCAACCCTGCACCTGCCCCAGCCCCAGGGACGGGCAGGCCAGAGGCCAGGGCGAGGGGCTCCCCGCAAGGGGCCATGAATTATGCAGGACGCTGCGAGCGGCTCCGGGGCGAGGGAGGTAAAGACAGAGGGAGGAAAAAAAATAATAAGGAAAAAAAAAAAAAAAAAAAGGCAGAAGAATCCCCTGTGGAGGGAGCGGCGGGCGCGAGCGCGCGAGGCGGGAGCAGAGGGAGGAGCACATCCTAATGCAGAGATGCTGCAGTGGCTCCGGGCGCACTCGGGCGCGCTCGGGCAGGCGCAGCGCTGCCTCGCCACCCACCACCCGCCGCCTCATGCCCCCCGGCACCAGGTAAGCGCCGCGGTGGCCCCGGTGCGCTCGCGGCCCCAGCGAGGGCCCGGCTGGGCGTGGGGAGCACCGGGATGGAGCTGGCAGGGGCTGCGGCCGCAGCACTCGCGGCTCCCCAGCCTGACGCGGTCGGGATGAGTGTGGGGGGACGCGGCCGATCGGGTGTCCTTGTGCCACACGCGGGGCTCGGGGACGGCGCCCACCCTGGGGCTCCTGCGAGCGGATGGGGAGGCAGGGAGGGTGCTGGGCAGCACCCAGGCTGGGGCTGCTGCTGCTTCCCGGGGCTGCAGCAGGAGGCAGAGCCCGTCGGGAAGGGAGCGAGGGCGGCCAAGGGGCCGGTTTCTGCTCCGGGAAGATTTCTGCATCTCAGGCTGGCCAGGGAGGGCAGCGCACAGGGCAGGGCAACCCGAGGGGTCCCAGTGCAAAGTCCTGGACAAAACTCCAGCACCCTGGGCCTGAGGCGGGAGCATGAACCAGGGCAGGAGAGCACCCATGGGTGCCAGGGCAGGAGAGCACCCATGGGCATTGGGTGCTCGCCCTTCCCTGCGCCCAGACCTGTGGGGCTCCCATTCTTGGGTTACAGCTCCCGAGCTGCCCCCGTCCTTCCCCTCTCCTCCCTGGTGCCTCCCCCAAGGCTCGTGGACCCCCTGAATCCCCAGCCAGCCCGACCAGTGTCCGCAGGGACCCTGATCCCACCGTGGAGACACCAGTTGCTCCAAGGGCGGCAGACGGAGCCTCTGCAGGCACGGAGAGGGCTCGGGCTCCAGGTTGAGCCGGGCGCGATGCCTGCACTTCCCGGGATCACTCTGGGCACATCCAGGAGGGGCTCTGTGGAAGCGGGCAGAAGCAGCGGCTCCTACACACGATTCAGGGGGTTCCTTCCCCGCGCGGTCCCTTCCACGCTACTTGTTGGGCAGCCCGTCATGCAAAACACCCTCTCAGACAAGGTGCCTCTGCAACGGGGCAGCCCTGGAACCACTGCCGGCCGTGCCCTGGGGCAGGGGAGAGGCAGGGAATTCCCAGGGTAGGAAAGCAGAGGAGACTGTTCTCTCCCAGCGCTGGAGGAGCCCGAGACTGGGCTCGTTCCTTAGGGATGGCCCAGTGGGAATCTCCCTAAGCGCCAGCCCTGGGAGGGGACGCGGGGGGCAAGATACACGGTGCAAAGTTGTTGTGTCATCTAGGGGCATAAGAAAAGACACCCCCAGCGAGGACAGGGCTGTAGGGATTCTTTAGGAAGTTCCAGACTCTTTGGGAAGTCTGTGGGGCAGAGATGGGGATGAACCTGGGCTAAAGCAAGGGGAAGGCAGGGGGGGCTCAGCCCCGTGGGGCAGTTCCCAATCTGTCACGGCCGAGACTTGGAGAGCGGGTGCATTAAAGCAGGGCCCGATTCCAGCTGCCAAACTCCCTGCCCAGCCCCACAGGCACTTCCCCACCTGCACAGCCCAAGCAGCCACCGAATGGTCCCATGGACCTGGCCCTCGATCCAGCAGCTCCAACGAGCACCGTAAGCCCCACGGCTTGCAGGGAGCCTTGGGCATTTGCAAGGGGCTAAAGTGACACCTGGATCCTCAGGAAGCACCTCGAGAGCTTTGCTTTAAGGCCACTCACTTCTGTTTTGCAGAAAACCAGGTGTTTGGGGGCGTTTGCGAGCTGATCCTGGGGAAGCAAAGTCAAATCCCAAGCCGTACACGAGCACCCAGCGCGTGGATGAGAAAGCTGGATGGGAAGGCGAGGCCTTCCAAGGAGCAAACTCAATAGGATATCTTTACAGGACAGATCCCAACGCGGTCCTAGGACTTTGGCAGGGCAGGATTTAAGCTTTGCTCTACCTGTAGCAGGTCTGGCCGGAGGCACCATGTGCCCATGGTGTCCCTGTCCCCTGCCACGCATGCCCCGTGTCCTGCTGGTCCTGGTCCAGGCAGGCTCTGCCGCCCCACAGATCCCGGCTCCAGCCATCCGGGCTTTCCGGCATTGCCGTGACAGCCGGGAGGCTTCCCAAGTTCCGCCTCGTCTTCCCTCGTCACCTTCTCCCCCTGGGCACATCCTCGCTGGTGCTTCGCCCTGCGGCGCTGGGTCGGTGTCGGGACGGGCGCCGTGCAGGTAGGGAGCTATTTATACCCCTGCCACATCAAAGCATCTCCGTGGATGACGCCGCCGGAGCGCCCGGAGCAGGGAGACGGTGGGGTTCAAAGCTGGGGGCACCGCGGACGCCCTGAGCTTTAGTCAGGGTCCCCTGCGGCCGAGCGGGCCGGACCCACGGTGACCCAAAAGGAGGACCCAGTGCCACGTGTGTTTAAAGAGGCTTCATTTGGGGTACGTGGAGCTACCGCCTAGCGCTGTGCAACGCTGCGGGTTTGCAGGGGAGCATCTCCCAGCCGGGCATAATAGTTTGAACGTTAGAGCAGCCACAGGGAGGGTGTTAGCACCCCTGTGCTAAACTGGAGTCACCTGCGGGCTTGTTCTGAAGGATCCTGCCAGCTCCTATCGGCTGGAAGGCGAGTGCTAAGGGAGAGCTCAGGTAGGCGCACGCGGCACCCGGCTTGCAAGGGAGCAGGAGGCTACAGGGGCCCTGGGACCCCATCCCATGGGTCACACTGAGATGCTCCTCGAGCGCGGCGCCGTGACCCACGGTGTGCACAAATACGCTGCCCAATGGCTAGGAACGGGCGCTTGAAAGACACCAAGGAAGCAGAGGGTATGACACGCTGCAGAAACGCGGGTGCATTCTGTCCCCGGGTAAAAAGGAACCTTTTCCTGCTGTTGGCAGGAGTTGCACGCGGGCATTAGGAAAGCAGAACCCGTGCGAGGCTGCGCCTGTGTTCCTGCAGCGCGGCGTATCCTCCCCCTCCGGATCATGGCTCCGCAAGCTCTCCGGCTGCAACAGAGCCCGGCGTGCGGAGCAGGGGCTGCAGAAACAGGCCCGGCCGGCGGGAAGAATCGATGCAAAAGGCCCGAGTTTGTCTGAGCAGACTCCTGCCCTGCAGCGCCCGGCTGCCCCGGGGCACCCACGGGATTCCCTCGCCCGAGAGCGGATTTCGGGGCCCTGAGGAGCGGGGTTTCTGCTCCCCGGCCCATGGAAGGGATTTTCTCATGCCTTTTTTGGGTTTTTTTTTGATAAGTTGATCTCAACGACCCTTTCCAGCAGCTGCACTTCCATGGATATGGCGATCCAGAGTTATTCCAGACGCTGAGGAATTTGCAGGGCTGCACGGGGGCCTGCAGCGCTGCCGTGAGCTGGGACCACAGCATGAATGCCAGGGGCAAAAGAGAAGGGAAAGCGACGGAGCCAAAGGAAAACAACCCCTGGGTTCCAAAAGAGCCCCAGCCCAGGGTCCAGCGCACACCCCAGCCCTCCTCCCGGTGAGGGGCACAGCCGGTGTCACGGGGTCCTACAAACATGTTGGGGTTCTGCCGCTCCACCTCTAAAAACACCCCATTGACGTTCAGCTATTGGAGGCAGGCAGGACCCCAGCATCTGCTGCCAAGGGAGGACATGGGGACAAACACCATGGCCCTTTGGACCCCAAAGCAGCTGCAGGGCACACAATGGGGAGCAATACAGAGAAACACAGCCACATTCCACTCCCCATCTCCTCCACAAAGCCTTTAACACCCCAAAATTAAAACTTTCCCCTAGTTTCTCCCCTCCCTTACCTCTTTCCACCACATTCCCTAATCTCTGCAAGGAACTGAGACAGCCAAGCCTTATCCCAGGTGCAATTTAGCTAACGGGAATTAGCTGAAGGCCTGATGGGAATTGCTCACACCTGGGGCACGAGGCTCCACTCATGCCATCACCCACAACCCAGAGCAAACCCCCTTGCTGGGTGGCAGAGAGGGGCACCCCTTGATGCTGGGGTGCAGCAAGTGGGTGCAGAAAGCGCCAGGTCCAAGCAGCTCGCCCAGGCAGCCCCTGGTCCTCAGCCCCATCTGCTCCCTCGTCATCCCATGCAGCAACGGCCCCCACGGGCTCCGCTTCCCCCTTCGAGCTCCCTGCTCCCCGTTCCAGCTCATCTCGGCAGCCGCAGCACGCCGAGCGGGGGAGCCTCTTTCTCGGTGTCCCCAGGGCTGTCACCCTTGTTCCTGGTGTGTTTGTGCCACCCCTGCCCAGCTCCTCCAGGTGATGCCGGGGCTTGGGGGATCGGGGCATGAAGGGAAGGGCCCGTGGGATGCCCTGGGTCACAAACCCCGCGACCTTGGTTTTGGTGGATTTTGTGGGGGTTACGGATGAGCTGGAAGTGACGGGATAGTCTGAATCTGGAGTTTGCACCTAAATCTACCTCCTTGCCGGAGCACAGGCAGTTTTGTGAACGGAGAGACACGCTATAGCAAACCCGTGTCACTGAAATTGGGTGTATCGAATGTAGTGCAGGCTTTGCCAGCCAAACGCCAGCAAAGATCCAGCCCCTCATGGCCTTAGCGACGATCCTTAATAAAAGGGATGCTCAGAAGAAACTCCTAAATCACCCAGTGTCGGTGCCAGAGCCAGGATGCCCCTCATTAGGGAATGCTGCCGCACAAGGAACATCAGCAGCACTTAAATGCAAATGCTCATCTCATCATCTAACCACAGGAGATTAAATAACACTCATTTATCCTGGTGATAGACGGTGCTCTGCCTGTGCTGCCCTTGTTAAAGCCCATCTCCCGGGCTGGGAGCACAGGAGCGGAGCACCCAGCTCGTCACCCCCGGGCCTTGCAGAGCCCCATGGCAGCTCCTTGCATCAGGATGAATCAGAGCAGCCGGAGCCAGGGACGCTCTCCAAAACACCCCAACTAGCAGAACAAGGTCCCACCCGGACTCCTTCCAGAGAGACCTTCTCCCAACCACATTATTCCTGTTCAGGAGGGAGCCCAGGATGCGGCAGGATGGGGAGAGGCTCAGGAGAATTCAATCCATCCCTATAGCCCTTGCCCTAAAGCACTGCTTCCAGGATAATGGATCACTTGCAGCTCCCAAGGCCTCCGAGGGAACCAGCTAATGCAGAGCACGCATGTGTTTTTGAGTGCGCCCATCCCTCCCTTGCTGCTCGAGGTATTAATGACAGCATCCATTAGCAGGGATGGCAGATCCCCTTTCAGCGCAACAGAAGGCTCAGGAGTGACTGTCAAAACAGCCCGTGAAGAGGGGAAAGAACAGGTCCCCGTGGGCCCTCTGCTAATTAAGGGTAGAGAGCAGGCCTAAATACGAGATGCAAAGCACACGTCCACCCGTGGAGAAGTTCAGAGTCAGATGGGGAATTCACGGTTCGGGTCACACTCTGCAGAGGCCCCGTGGTCGCCAGCACCGAGGGGGGTCCGGACGCGGCTCCAGATGCGCTCGCGCCGAGTCAGGCTCTGCGGCATAACGCGATGGTGACACCGGGGTGACAAGACAAGCAGGACCACGCGGAACAATAACTGCGGGGAGAACTCGGTCCAGCCTCTAGCCGGGCGCGGATACAACACGAGCGTTTGCTGCAATTGCTCTGTTCCTCCCTCCCACGTTTGCTTCACGGAGGCCACGCCGGGAGCTCTCCCTGCAAATCACGTTCCCAGTTTTTGCAAAGGAGCCGAAGCCGAGGCCAGAGTGAGGCTGGATTGAGAGGAGCGGCCCAGCAGCAGCTCTCCCGGCCTCTCCAAGGGCCCCTCTCGGATACCCCGGTGTGATCGGAGCAGATAAGCAGAGCAGATGCAGAGGCCCAAGCTGCAGAGTCAGAGTCATCACAGAACCGGGGCTCAAAGCTGTGGGTTATAATAATAAATAATTAATCAATAACTAATTAAATAATTCAAATCAGCTTAATTTCTACAAGACATCAGCTTTGCTCAGCCACAGGGAAGGGAGCCACGGGGGGAAGCTGGCAGAGGAACACACACACGCAGGGGGTTATCCCAACTCGCCCTCCTTTTCCCTCCTGCTGGGAGCTCAGCCAGGCACTCACATGCCTGGGACAACTGTTTACACGGAAGCACCCCGGAGAGGCAGGACGCAGTTTGCTCCCATTCGAATCTGGCATCTCTATTTTATAAAGGGGAGAGCGTGAAGCGCTAATAAAACCATAAGGGTTTAAGCAGCGGCACCTCGTTACTGCTCTGCACGGAGCTCCGAGGACCAACAAGAGGCATCTTGATTTTAACTTCCTGCTATGGAGCAAAAGAACAACCTCAGCGCTCGCTGCCTCTGGGCATCACGACGCACCGGTAGAGAAACCCAACTGCAGAGACTTGGGATAGTTAACGTATTAATTAGCGCTGCAAGCCCACACTGCAGGCCAGGACGCTGCAGTGCTCCGTTGCTGCCCAGAGCGAGCAAAAAGCTGGTCCTTGTCCCAAAGTGCTTACGATGGAAGCACAAGACACGGGAGAGGGAAGCGGGCGAGGGGGAACGCGAGGGAACAATCGCGCCAGTGTTCGCTGAAAGGCCGTGGGTTTGGTGCATGGCGTGTGAGGGGCGTGAGTCTTGTTGACATGGAGTGATTTCACAGCGCTCCAGGGCTTGTGGAACGAGCGGCTCTCGTGCAAACGCGTCTCAGCCCTTCCCCTCTCGGTCTCTAACCTGCCCGGCTGCAAGGACGCGCCGAGAGCAGCTCTGCCCTTCTGCCCTAGCCAGGGAGCAGCTCCAGCCTTGGGCGCGGGGCCGTTTCATCAAAATACTCACTAAGAGCATAAGGCAGCAAAACGCATAAGACTTGGAAGAGAGACGTGCAGGGACGGCTGCTCCGTCCTCGCAGCTGCACGCGGGGCTCCCAGGCCACACAAATGCCCCAGATAACCTCACGTGCCTTTTTCCTTCTCTTGCAGGGTTTCTGCCTGTGCTTCTCCGTAGGGACACGAGCGAGCAGGCCGTAATCCCGGCAGAGCCCCACGATGGCAGCAGCCACAGAAGCCCTTTTCGCATCGCTGGCCGTCATCTCCTGCATGGGTAAGAGGAGCCCCTGGGGCTGGGGGAGCAGCCGGCCCAGGGCTTTCCCTGGAGGGGGGTTACGCAGCCAAGGAACGTGTCTGCAAATCGTCCACCTTCTCCCTGGACCCCTCGGGGAAAGAAGCTAGGGGTGGTTGACGCGCTGCAAAGAGGCCTCCTCTTCTCCTCGAAAGGTGGAACGCAGGAGGTGCGGAGGCACCCGTGAGGCCTCGGCACCAGCAGCAGCTCCCTCGGACCTGCCCTTGGTGCGAGGAGAAGCTGCATCCTGGCACCGGGGCTCCCTGCAGACAGAACCCCCCCGGCTCCCCAGCACTTCCAGGGAGGCCCTTTGCCACATCCCAGCTGCAAAGATTCCCCCTCTTTGTCATTCACTGGGGATGAGTTTTGGATCCCAGGGAGTCTCAGGCACTTTGAAGGTCCCTTTTCAGCAGGGAGATGTTTCAATCCAGGCAGCTGAGAATAAGATAATGTCTTCAAGCTAATTCATCATCCCAGGAAGAGACTGCTCGGCTGTCCTTATAAATATCTAATTACCTTTTAATGTTCTCTGGGTCCCAGAGGAGGAAGAAGGAGGGGTGGCTGGCCTAGATTGGGAGGCAATTAGCCTGTTTGGAAATGAGTCTGACCCAAATCTGGTGGAGGGAGCAAGGCAGAGTTGGACTCTCCCATTAACCAGCTGCGTTCACGCGACTCGTGCCCTGCTCAAGCTGAGCCCATAAAAAATGACTCGGAGCGAAAGCCCAAGGAGAGTTGTTTTCCATTGACCTTTGCCTGATGATGCAATGGATCCCAGAAGCCGGGCTGGAACCAAGGGAAAGGCTCCCTGGGAATACGAGCAAGGAACCAGGGACAAAACCATGGTAGCTCCAGCCAAGGAGCAAGGCAATGGGAGTGGGAGAGGACGAGGCTCGCAGCCTCCAGGTGTGTTTGTCACCTCCGGCCGGCTCTGTGACTGTCCCCTCTCTCTGCCACGTCAAAGAAATGATGCCATCCCAGGGATACCAACAAGCTGAAACGCATAGAGAAGATCCTCTAATGAACAAGGCTGTCAGGGGCTCTGCAAATCTCTCTGGCCTCTCTCCATGGAACAAAAGCCATGGAAAATCTTGACGTCTGAGGCTGTCCAAAGCGCCGTCCTTTCATTTCTCAGATAGCTGCTTTTCAAAAATAACCGCTTTGGTTTCTGTGCTTTTTTTGTGAATGAATGTTCAGATTTCTTAGAAAACCAATTAATTTCGCAGCTCTCCCGTGCCAGGCTCCAGGGCTGTGGGCACAGGGACAGGGTTAGGAAAATGCCCGGCGAAAGCGTTGCTGACGCCGCACTCGCCGAGCAGAGGGCTCAGCTGCAGCACCGAGGCTGCCGTGAGGGTCTCAAAGCAGAGCAAAAAGCTTCAGCCTCGTGACCGCCCGGGCTTGCCAGATGGGGCTTGCAGCATGTCCAGAGCAATAATGGATAATCTGAACGCATGGGGTCACTTTGCTTCCTGCAAATTTGGCTTGCGGGCCTGAAGACCCTGATTTTGTGTTTGTTTATCCCCTATCCCAAAGATGGAGCCAGAGGAAGGCACTTGCTCAGATGACATTAAAAATGACAGTTCTGGAGTGACAGCCCAGATCATCCAGCTCAGGAGGACCAAGATTTGATGCTCTGCTTCGTCCTCAGTCTTTAGTTCTAACCATACGCTGAACTTATAACTATTTATTATTTGACCTAGCAGTTGTTTGCTTGATGAGACCCAGACATTTTACCCCAACACTACGCAGACACCTTGGAATTGTAGATTAAACCACATCTGAACTTCTGGCATGGGCTACAAATGAGAAAATCAATGGCAGGCTGTTGTAGTCCACAACCTTGGCAGGGAAAAGGGACAGCAGAGGAGAGCAACAGGGGGCCAGGCTATGGGGGGGGATGAGAAGCAGGATGAGCCTAACTTGGTTTGACTGGGAAGCAGCTTCCCAGTGAGGTGTCATGTATTAATACGTATTTTATACGTTAAATAAATATAAATTATTTACTGCATGCTACCCGTAAATCTCAAAATGCAAAGCTGCTAAACCTTAATCCACTCACTATTATCTACCAGAACCCAATTAATACGCTACTTTCTTATTAATACTGCATTGAATCATGATTATTTTAACTGCTAGTCAGCAGGGAGTTATTTCCAGCTGAGACTAGCTCAGCACAGCTGTTGCTGACCCGGTGGGGAAAGGAGATTTCCAGCTTCCAAGCCTTTTCCCTTGGAGAATATAACTATACGAGAGGGGAAAAAAAGGCACCTTCATCCATTTGGAGAGGTTTTGCACCTCAGGGCAAGGCTCCTTTTGCTCCTTGTACCAATGTATCAGCACATCCCACGTGTCTGTGTGACACCAGGGACACCAAGGACCGCGTCCCGCGCTGGTCGCAGGGGAGGGCCCGGCTAATTGCCAGTGCTCGGGCAGCGGGAAGGGGCTGCGAGCAGCTGCCCGGGATGGTCTGGTCCAATTAGCAGAGCCCCCCCGGCCCGTCTCGCGCTCGTCCCCGCGCGCAGGGGACGCGACGCAGGGGCTGCAGGTGAAGGGCTGGTCCCGCCGGCCCTTCCCTGCTGGAAGCTGCTCTTGCATAAAACATCACCCTCGCTGGAGCCGCCTGATTGAAGCAGTGGCCACGCTGCGTTCTGGAGGGAAGGGAACAGATTGCTGGTCGGCAAGGCAGTTTTAAGGTGGTTATTAACTCGGTTATGAGCATGCCCTGGGCTAGCTGTGCCGGGGAGCATCTTGCCTTTTTCCTGACATGAGGAAAACTCCCCTTTGGCCTCTGCATTCATGTATAACAGATCCGAATCGAATCCCATGTCTGTAAACTACTAAGAAAGCCTCAAACTCATCCCTCAACACTGCCTGGGGCTGGGCCACTGTGACAGATGGCCTGTGATTTTCATATTGCTCCTTCTTTTAGCCTGGACAGTTCTGATGCTGCCAGAGACACCCGACAAAACCAAAAATGACTTTTTTTTTGCGTGTGGAAAAGCTCAGCTGGGCCAATTGTCCCTCCCGTCTTTTGCAGTTTGCAGCCGAGCGCAGGGCGGCACACGGAGCTACGGGCCAGTGTTCGAGGAGCAGCCCGTCAACACCCTCTTCCCCGAAGGCTCGGCCGAAGAGAAGGTCACGCTGGCCTGCCGAGCGAGAGCGAGTCCCCCCGCGAGCTACAGGTGAGCTCGGCCGCCCGCAGCCTCCTCTCCCGCTCACGCAGACCTAACTCCGAGCCCAGGACGCCTCAGCGAGGACAAGGAGCGAGCGCAGCCTCCGCGGGCGCTGCCGGGTCTTTCACTGCCCTCCGCGCTCCCCGCAGGTGGAAGATGAACGGCACCGAGATAAGGATGGAGCCAGATTCCCGCTACCGGCTGGTCGCGGGCGACCTTGTGATAAGCAACCCCGTGAAGTCCAAGGACGCCGGTTCCTACCAGTGCGTGGCATCCAATCCCAGGGGCACGGTGGTCAGCAGGGAAGCCTCGCTCCGCTTCGGCTGTAAGTCCCACGGTTGTCTCCACGGGGTAAATGAAAGGCAGCCACAGGATCGCCAGGGTGGCCCATTAATGAGGGGCAGAGAGAAGCTCCTCTGTGCATGGCAACCAAAATCATTGCCTGGAGGATTCCCCCCAGCACCTCGCATTAACCTGGAGGTGCAGCAGGAAGGGAGGCCCTGCCAAGAAAGCAGGATTGTGGATCTCCCTCTGCAAGGCTGCTGAGCAGACGGGCCTCTGGGTGGGGAGATGAGCAGTCCTGCCATTCCCTGGTCTCCTGCAGTACATGTTGTGTTAAAGCAAAGAGTCGAAGAGAAAATACGCTTAGATTTATGCTCTTTTTGTTGCTTACCCCATAATGACACCCTGTCTTCCCCTTGAAACAAGCTAAGGTCTAGATAAAACACAGCGCCGTCTCCAGCTGTTTTCTCCACGGCTTCTCCTTGCGTGCTTAGTTTTGCAGGAATTCTCCGCGGAAGAGCGGGAGCCGGTGAGGATCACGGAAGGCTCGGGCGTGATGTTCACCTGCAGCCCTCCTCCGCATTACCCAGGTGAGGGGCTGCAGCTCGCGAGCAAGCAGGGCCCAGCAGGGCTGCTAGGGTTGGCAGGGGACATGGAGCAAGTGATTCTCGGAGAAGAAATAGGACCTAGGGCATGGAGAAAACAACGATGATCCAAGGAACAATTCAGGCTTACACCAGTCTAGGAAAGTTTCCCATCTGCCTTAATCCAGCTTGGGAAGACACAGGTGACTCAGTACTTTGTGTAATTTATTCCTTTCTCTTTTCCACATAGGCTTGTCCTATCGGTGGCTTCTGAACGAGTTTCCCAACTTCATCCCAGCGGACGGAAGGCGCTTTGTCTCTCAGACAACTGGAAACCTCTACATCGCCAAGACAGAGGCTTCTGACCTGGGCAACTACTCGTGCTTTGCCACCAGCCACATCGACTTCATCACCAAGAGCGTCTTCAGCAAGTTCTCCCGCCTCAGCCTTGCCGCAGAGGGTCAGTACTTCTAGATCATCCTAAGGGCGCCCGGTAAAATGCAAAACGAACGAGGCACCTCAAAGCCTACAGACTCCACAAGGCTCCAGGCCCCGCACAAATCAGCCCCTCTTAGTGGAATTTAAGAGCTCACCACAATATTAATCGGCTGGAGGGTGCGGGAAGCTGAAGCCTCTGCGTGCTTGGGAGGAGAAAGGCCCCAGAAGAGCCCGGCCAGGCTCAGGTTCCCCTCTCTGGATGCTGGCATCCTTGCAGAGGTGCAGCAAGAGGCAATCCTTGGGCAGGGCGAAGGGAGTCGAGCAGGCAGGAAACTAAGGAGAAATAGTTCAGAGACGTTGCTAAAAAGGAAGATTTAGAGACTTCAGTAAGAGCCATTTCAAAAGGAAAATAGAAACTTAGCCTCTCCCCTCCTGTAAGATACCCAGACCCACGAGGGTTTTGCAAAGCAGCGAACCCTTGCAGGTACTTCTGTGCTTTCAGAGCCCCCCCAACAACGCCGCTCCCAACTCCCTAACAGAGCCTTCCTTCCAGCAGATGCCAGGCAGTACGGACCCACCATAAAAGCCAGGTTTCCTGCAGACACCTACGCTCTGGCTGGGCAGATGGTGACGTTGGAGTGTTTTGCCTTTGGAAAGTGAGTCTCGTGTTTGTGTCATCCCTCCCCTTAACTCATCCTACCGCAGCCAAGAGACGGCGCGGGGAAAGGAGGAGGAATGAAGCGGCAAAAGCAGCTTGTCTTGCAAGCCAAGGCCCAGCTGGGGTGGGAGCAGGGTGGTTAAACGGGGCTTGGACTAAATATCTTGCCCAGGATGAGGTGTCTGCCCCAGGGCTTCATCTCCTTTCCTTTTGCACAGCCCTGTGCCTCGGATAAAGTGGCGGAAGGTGGATGGCTCGCAGCCTTCCAAGTGGATCGCCAGCGAGCCCCTCTTGCAGATCCAAGACGTGGGCTTCGAGGACGAGGGCACTTACGAGTGTGAGGCCGAAAACATCAAGGGCAGAGTCACCCACCAAGGCCGCGTGATCATTCAAGGTAACACGTTTAACCACGGGCCACCCCAAAGCGCTGCGAGGTGCCCCAGGCAACAGCCACCTCTGCCCCATATCAGCCCCAATTAGACCTAACGCCGAGCCCAGCAGCGAGCTGTGCCCATCACTGGTGCCTTTCCTCCATGGAGGAGGCTGTGGTGAGGACAGAGAGTCCTCCTATCCTGCCCCAAAGCAAAGATAAAACAAAAGAGAGGAGATCACAGGTGGAAACACAGTGGTAAGAACCACATTTTGCTCTTGACTGAGATCTCCAAGCTTGGGGTGCCTGCCCAAGGGTTAACGCTTGGTGCTAATAATCACATATGGTCAAGCAGCAAACTTAATCTGCTTCTTCTAGCCCACATCCAACCTTTCTCAAAGCTCAAGGCTTGAGTGCATTTAGCCTTAAAAAGAGAAAGCTTCATGTTCTTCCCTAAATCTGGATTCTGGCACAAGAACGTGCCGTCCGTAAGCCCAACCGCAGCCAGAAAAGGCTCGCTGCACAAAAGGCAAAGGCTGTTAGCGGGGTGAAACCCGCTGCGATAAACCCCACTGCCAGCGCAGGGATGCCCCAGCGCGCATCCTCCTGGCTGCCCGGCGCGAGCAGCCCTCTCTCAGCTCCTCCCCTCGGCTCCCTTGCCCCTCTGCAGCGCAGCCGGAGTGGCTTGAGGTGCCGGCGGACACGGAGGCCGACATCGGCGCGGAGCTGCGCTGGAGCTGCGCAGCGGCCGGCAAGCCGCGCCCGGCGCTCCGCTGGCTTCGCAACGGGCACCCGCTGAGCTCGCAGGTACCGCCAGACCCCGCGCGGCTCGCCCAGGGCACGCGGCGCCTCGGAGCGCTGAGCGTCCCGCTCCGCACCGAGATCTGCCTCAAATCCATCTCGGCCCTGCCTTACGACCCGCCCCCATTTCTTTTCCACATGCCCCCCCCATGAGGCTGCAAAGCAAAATTCCTTCTCCCATCGCTGCCATCCTGTCATTGTTTTTTTCCATGCAGCTATGGGGACCAATAAGCAATTATCAGGACAGGAAAAATACTACCTTGTGCCTGTCTTTGTGTGATGCTACTGCCCAGGCACTCAGAAATCTCAGCAAAGAGGGCACAGTGGTGCGGGGTGGCCTGGATACACAGAAAACCCACAAAAAAACAAGGCATAAGAGTCTGCAAAAGTCTCTGCAAACTGGCTTAAGAGTCCATGATGAAACTCAACCCTGAATGCCCAAGGCTTGAGTTCCATTTTTGTTGTCCTCACCTAATGAGTTGATCCTCTTGTTTGCACAGAACCGCATCGAAGTGAGTGGTGGAGAGCTGAGATTTTCCAAGCTAGTCCTGGAGGACTCTGGCATGTATCAGTGTGTGGCTGAGAACAAGCATGGCACAATATATGCAAGTGCTGAATTAACAGTGCAAGGTAACTTCTCGTTTCCCAGCGCTCTGGGTTTCAATGGGACACTGAAGCATTTTGTTTCCTAATATACTACGCTTGTCATATCAGAGTATGGTAAAAGCAGACAAAAACTGCTTCACTCACCATTGAAATATAGTTGCTGGTTCAGCAAAGCACTCTACAACCCTTCCAAAATTTGAAGATCGTGTAAATTCAGCTATGCCAGGAGAGCACAAGGACATCTGTTTTAGCTATAGAAAGTGTACAGGACAGCCAGCAGCAGCAGTGCAAGCATCCCTGCACTGAACAACCTCATTTTTGAGGAGGAAAAACATCCAGAGAAGAGTTCAGTAGCCATTCAGCTTTGAGGGATGGTGACTGGAACTGGGCTGATGCTCATTATATTCATTATATTATTATATTCATTAGTCATTCTCTCCTGTTGGCTTCTAGGTGTCAGAGACAAATGAAAAGCTCTACGCAGCAAGTGTTTAACAGTAGCACATTGCAATGCACGAGGCCACCAAGGCCTATTGCTTCTCTGCTATCCCAGCAGGAGCTTTAGGTGAGATGGCCATCTGCACTTGCACCAGGTGACTGTGGCCAGGATATTGAAGGGAATATCCTCTACATTTTCCAAAGCAGCTGTTCTTGTGTCTCTCAAAGACCTTGCACTTGTTAGGGTCATACCACCATTGCTAAGTATGACGCACGTGTCATACACCTTGGCCAGCACTAGAAACCACGCAGCGTTTGGCAGCAGAGGACTCGCTCCATCTTGCTCACCCAGATATTGCCATGCTTTCTATTACTGAGTCATCTGACAACAAATGAATACCTAAAGCACAGTTAAAACGTTCACATAGTAGGGTTTTCCAACCAGCCCTTAATCCTCTTCTTCTTCCATAGCCTTAGCGCCCGATTTTAGACTAAACCCTGTGAAGCGACTCATACCTGCAGCCCGGAGTGGGAAGGTCATCATCCCATGCCAGCCAAGAGCAGCACCGAAAGCCACCGTGCTCTGGACCAAAGGGACTGAGCTGCTCATCAACAGTAGCAGGTAGCAGCGCAAAGTCAGCTTCTACCTAGAAAAATTAGCTGAAACCACCTCTTTTCTTACCACAAGCATGCTGCTACACCCCTAAACACACAGTTTGCTGTTCCTCTAGCTTCTCCTTTAAGAACTCTTACATAACATCTTGCAGTCCTATCTTTATCACCAATTTCTCTAAGATCAGCAAGAAGTGACAACTGCTTGTCAGGCAGTGAGCAGATATTTTAACCGTCCTTCTTGTTGGGGTTCTTCCTCTCCAGGGTGACTGTTACCACAGATGGCACTTTGATCCTCCAGAACATCAGCAAATCTGATGAGGGAAAGTATACCTGCTTCGCTGAGAATTTCATGGGCAAAGCCAACAGCACGGGAATCCTCTCTGTGCGAGGTAGAGATGCTTGGCTTGCTTTGGGGTCAATCATACAAGAAAAGAGTGCTGTGGTGGGAAGAGAAATGTATTTTTCCTCTCCTAGAACTCCCTCAAAGTTACTCAGTACTCAGGGAGTCTGAGTCATTTCAGCCTACAGGACAACACTCCTTCTACCTGACTGGTCATTTCTTTCTTACCAACATCTGGTGCTTGGGGAAAGTGTTTCCTTTTACTATCCAGTGCAATCCGCTATCTCCCTCCTGGAAAACTGTAGATGCTTCCTGTTAGAGAGTAATGAGAAGAAGTTAGAAAGTTGATTTGGATGCTCTGAGGAATTAACACAAATCTGCTGGGTGCTAATTGCTCCTCACTGTTTTCTTTTCCTCTCTGCAGATGCCACCAAAATCACATTGGCACCATCTAGCGCTGACATCAACGTAGGTGAAAACCTGACCCTACAGTGTCACGCATCCCACGATCCAACGATGGACCTAACCTTCACCTGGTCGCTAGACGACTTCCCCATTGACTTGGACAAGTCGGAGGGGCACTACAGGCGAGCAAGCGTGGTGAGCAGAAAGGGCAATTATGCACCACGAAAAAGGCCACAAAACTAAAGCTTTTTTGTTTCCATGTCAAACGCTGGATCATGACCAGCCATGATCTAACGCTGTCCTCACTGCCTTTTCTCTTCTCCGCACAGAAGGAAACTATTGGGGACCTCCGAATCTCTAATGCCCAGCTAAAGCACTCGGGGCGATACACGTGCACAGCCCAGACCGTGGTGGACAGTGCTTCAGAGTCAGCTATGTTGACCGTGAGAGGTAATTTCTCTGCTCCTCATAAGCCCAAAGCAACAGGATAGTCCTCGCAAGGTATTAGGCACAGTCTTCCCTGGCGACCTAGCATTTGAATTGGATGGGATAGACCCCGAAAGCTTTGAAAGAGGCCAAAAACTGAGGTGAGACCTCCAACCCTCCAGAGGAGAGATCTTAATTGATGACTTTGAGAATATAAAGGGCAAAAAATCTCCGAGCTGCTGTCACAAAAGTAACAGGTCTGTCTGTCCATCACCATCTCAGGACCTCCAGGCCCGCCGGGCGGGGTGGTGGTGAGAGACATCAGCGACACCAGCGTCCAGCTGAGCTGGAGCCGCGGCTTTGACAACCACAGCCCGATCGCCAGGTACCTCATCCAGGCCCGGACCCTGCTCTCCGGCAAGTGGAAACAAGCCCGGACCAGTAAGTGTCCATAGGTCGCAGCTGAAGGGGCTCGGGGGGGTCAGCCCTGGGCAAGTTCTTGCTCCGCATACGCTAGCTGCCACTTGCTCTATCTGCTTTCTTCTCGTGTTATTGGATTATATAGATCCTGCAAACATCGAGGGCAATGCGGAGACAGCCCAGGTGCTCAACCTCATCCCTTGGATGGACTACGAGTTTCGGGTCTTAGCAAGTAACATCCTCGGAGTTGGGGAGCCAAGTTTACCCTCCAGCAAAATCCGTACCAAAGAAGCAGGTAGGTAGATACGATCATAGACGGAGACAGGAATCAAAGACGCTCTTTACTCTATGGGGAGTTATATGGCTTGAACTCTGCCTTGAACACAGACAGATCATCATCCAGAGGGCTTTACAGCTGGTGCCACCGCAAAATTAGGTCATGTTGCCTATTTACATAGCAGAGATAAAGAAGCGCCAACCTTACCAGCATGAGCTGTGATACATGAAACTACTATAACACCTCAGTTGTAGAACTCAAGACCAATCCTAGTGTCAAGTGCTACACCTCCTGAGCAGCAAGCCCTATATTGTTAAAAGAAAGCGAGTTTCCCATTAAATAGCCGTTACTGCTAAGGAGATGGTATCCGGTGCTGCTTGAACATGTAATTAAAAGGGATGCAAGAGCAGCAGGAGGAATGCTCTGCACACATGGAATGCATATTAATTCCTTCCTAACAAAAGCTCTCCCACATATTCCTGCTTTTGAGCTGGATTCTCATACTCTGAGAAACGCTGCCTCCAAATAAACTCAACCAGAGATAAGCCAGTGCTCTAGGCCACTGTGCAGGTGCACAGGAGCCAGCATTTTTGTAAACCACATCCATGTCTGGCTAATCCCAGGCCTGGCAGGGTCCAGCTTATTGTCATCACCAACCTGTTCTGCTTCTTCTTCCCTTTTGGGGACTCCAACAGCACCTACCGTGGCACCATCCGGGCTCAGTGGAGGTGGAGGGGCTCCCAACGAGCTCATCATCAACTGGACGGTGAGTGGCAGCCTCGGGAGCCGGGATGGGGCTGGGGAGGAATCACCTTGTTCCTGTTGGGACACTAGTGCAGCAGCTACAACCATGGGTTGAGATCAAGCCAAAGCTGGGGTTTAGCAGCCTCCCAAAGTCCTGCTTCTTGCAAGGGGATTTGCGCAGCCACAGCCTGGGGGGACACGCAGGGGACAATTTCCTTCACTTTGGATGGAAACGTTCACCCGGACGCACGGTTCCTCTTTGCTCCCACCTCCCTCCCAGCCGACGCTGCGGGACTATCAGAACGGTGACGGCTTCGGCTACATCCTGTCGTTCCGCAAGAAGGGCACCCAGGGCTGGCTCACGGCGAGGGTGCCGCACGCCGAGTCGCTGCACTACGTCTACCGCAACGAGAGCATCGGGCCCTACACCCCGTTCGAGGTGAAGATCAAGGCCTACAACAGGAAGGGAGAGGGACCAGAGAGCCTCACGGCCATCGTGTACTCTGCAGAGGAAGGTGAGGGGGCACAGCAGGGACCTCCTACCCCCAAGGCTTCATCCAGCCATGGGGCAACGGTGGTGCCATCAAGGCTGTGCTGTTTGCACCCAGGAAAAGGGGTTTATTCCCTTTTCTTGTCTTTTTCAGAACCGAAAGTGGCTCCTTCCAGAGTCACTGCCAAGGCTGTCCTGTCCTCCGAGATGGACGTGTCCTGGGAGCCCGTTGAGCAGGGAGACATGACTGGAGTGCTGCTGGGCTACGAGGTAAGACCCGTCACTGCAGCAAGGGACACAACCTCGGAGCAGAGCCCTGAGCAGCAAATACCCCAGGATCTTGGAGACAGAGAAGCTAAAGGATTTCCAAAGATGAAGGGGGATGACAGCACAAGGCCCTCGAGCGGGTCAGGCATTTGCAGGTGTCTTTATCCTTACTGAGCCCCCTTCATCCTCACTAAACCCACCCCATTCTTTTCTGTCTAGATCCGGTACTGGAAGGATGGCGATAAAGAGGAGGCTGCTGACAGAGTGAGAACAGCAGGGCTGGTCACATCTGCTCACGTAACAGGCCTAAACCCCAACACCAAATACCACGTGTCAGTCAGAGCCTACAACCGTGCCGGCACCGGGCCCCCCAGTCCCTCCACCAACACCACCACGACGAAGCCACGTGAGTGAGCCCCGAGCAGCCCGGCACGTTGTACCGCCCCAGGGCAGGGGTCTCCTCCACGGGATCTGCAAGGGCAGCTCACCCAATGGATCAGCCAACTGACCGGCTTCTACAGCCCTGTCCTCTAAACCCAGTAAAACAGAAGTCCCTGGATTTCCATAGCTCAGCCTTGCAGAAAATATTGTGAATTTTCCTTCTTTTCTATACGGTGCTTTTTATTATTATTTTAAACTAGCCTATGGCAGCATCATCAACCCGCTCAACTAGTCAGAGTGACCCTGGGGACAGTTATAACCTACAACAACCTTCTCATCGCTCCCTGCCCTACTGAATATCTGTCCTGTTTTGTATCTCTTAGCACCAAGAAGGCCACCAGGCAACATCTCCTGGACTTTTTCGGGGTCTACCGTCAGCATCAAGTGGGACCCAGTGGTGGCACAGGCAGATGAGTCCGCGGTTACAGGGTACAAGGTACAGGCAACATGTAGCAGATCTCTGACGTGTATCCCTGAGGAAATCCCAGTGCACATAAACTCAAACTTGCCTCTTCCAACAGATGCTTTACAGGAAGGATTCCCACTCTGCTCCCACGCTCTACGTGGCCAGCAAGAGCCGGATCGATATCCCGATCCCTGAAGACTTCACCCATGCCTTCGTGCAGCTCCGGGTGACGGGGCCTGGGGGAGACGGAGTCCCAACAGAAGTTCACATCCTCAGGAACACTGGTACGTATGGGTGCGTGCTCCTCCTCTGACTGCGCACGCATCCTCTGCACGAACTCTCATCTACAGGGTGCTTCCCTGGGAAAGGAGCTCGGATAGAGAAGTTAATTTTAAGGACTGTTCACTTACCTGCCATCTACTACCCCAGTTCTTTGATATGGAGTGATTCAGTCATAATTCCAGACATAGCCACCACAGAACTATAAGTGCCTTTATGCTTTAAAATCCTATTTTCCATTCTAAGAACACAGGACAACCTCCTACCCTAGTGCTTTATGTTGGGTGTCTGGAACTAGTCTTGGTTTTCCTCACGTCCTTCACTTAAAGGACCTTCCCATGCGTTCCTCTCCAGCACTGAACCCAGGATTATCACTTTCCTTTTCCACTCTCACCATGTCCCTGGGAGTTCATCAATAACAACCACAACAGGAGCACACGGCGCTCCCAGAACTAACATTTTACCCATCCTTCCTCCTCGAGGACAGTTAGTGTCATTGCAACAACGCAGTTGCTCCTTCCTTGCTCCCTTTCTTCCAGGCACGAGCATGATGGTGGAAGACTCGGTGACCAAGCCGGTGCCACACGCCGTCATCGTTACAACCAACTCTCTAGCAGTGCTGGCCCTGCTGGGCTACCTGGGGCTCTGATGACTGTCACCGCGACCAGGACTCCGGCACACGCTTCCTGCAAAGCTGGTGGGGAACTACTTGGCATTTGGCTATTTCAACTCCGAGTTTGTACCACGGTAGCACTACAGAGAAGGGATTTGACAACGTTATTTAAGGGATGAAGAAAGAAACACTTTTTTTTTTTTTTTTAAAAATATGAGATTTCATACAAGATATGGGTCTTTAAGCAACCAAACCACTTTTGAAGACATGAGCAAAGGATTCGACACGAACACCGAGAGCCGACTGTCCCATACACTGTATCCAGTAGGTTTTCTGCCTTACGAAGCCATGTACTAAAGTAATCAGACTGCTCAACCTGACTTCTTTTTTAATATGTACAGTGTATTTTGTGGGGCGGGGGGAGAGGGAGGAAAGGGACTGAAGACTTCAAAGCGATCGGCATGTTTCATCCCAACCCCAATTCCAGCCATCTCTAAGGAATTACGGGATGGGATTTGTTTCCCCATTATATGAGCCAAATTTTGCAGCAACCAGCCCAAGGAGATAAAGCCACAAGAGAAACTGATCTCCCTCCTGAAGGAGATGGGTGAATATAAGAGTTTAAACGGTGAAAATCTTTTTTTTTTTAATGACACTGGTTTTAACTTGCAACCCCAGCCTGTTGTTCACACCAACCGCGATGCTGTGAGGTGCAATGTTCAATACTACCCGTATCTCATATGCTTTGGGGGTGTTTTTGTTATATTGTTTGCTGCTTTGCTTATAGCTTGGGGAGGAGGGGTAAGCAAAAAGGTGATGCTCTATCAGCACGCACCGATTTGGAGAGGACAAACCAGCTGATAAGGAGGTTTTGAGATTTTTAACTTCTGCAAGTAGAGAGAGGATCCTACAGAAGGGAAAACAAAAAGAATATTCCATAATTTAAACAGGAATTGGAAACTCAAGGAAGCTTCCAATGAGACAACTATGAAAATCTGGACTCGGGCAAATTCATCTCCCCGCTATAAATGGTTCCAGTCAAACAGTCAAAGCACCAGCCCCAACTTGGGACCGCGATTGGGATCCAAGCAAGAAGTCAGGCTGGTTTTCAGGTGCAGGGTTTGGAGCTGGCACCCCAAAGATGTACGGGGAGATCGAGGAGCACCAGTACCTAAAGAGGTGGGGGAATAGCTGTTGCGTGTTAAATTGCATGTGCCTCATGGTGAAACAACCAAGCAAAGTTAACGAGAAGATGAAACAAGAAGATGATTTACAGTGTGTGCTGGTTAGTTCCAAGCTCTTCCAGGGATACCCTCTTGCCTCCACCTTCCTCCAACACAGCTGACAACACCGCTGGCCTAGAAATCTCAGTTTTTATCTATATTCTATCTAACAAAGAGCCACATTTGCACAACTGTGCAATGGGAAGGGGCTGACATGCAGCTTCTGAGTTAATACCAGTCCCTTGCTGCATCCAAGCTCACTGAACAGGCTAGTTCAGGAGGCTTCTCTCCCCTTTCCCGGCCACGGGTAGCTGATCCTCCTGGGATAGCACCAAGGAGGATGCTAACATTGTACATGTTAACAGCCACACGGCCCCTGTGGTTCCGTTAACCACAGCAGGCCAGCAGAGAGGAGCACATGAGCTTGACCCAGCACTTGATTAGATGCATCTCATCACCAGCCTGGCCCTGCTCACTGCCACGGGTCATGGACAGCTTGCTCTAGCTAATCCTTCTAAAACTACTGTCCTGGGCCCTAGTGAGCACTTAGGAGCTTAGATGCATAAATCCCTGGCTTCCCAGGGGAGCTATGTCCTATTGTACTTACTTACAGCAGCCAGCTACAACCTGGGAGCAATTGGCGCACGGCAGCAGTGGGAGGTAACGGCACAAGGAGGGTTGCAGGGTGCCATGCAGGGCCCCCGTGTGCTTAGCAAATGAGAGAAATGCTTTAAGAGACAGCAGAGGGAAAACAAACTCGAGGAAAACATCTAAATGCTTAGAGGACAGTTGTGGGGAAAAGAGCGAGCACTTTATGCCTTCTGTTACAAATAATCCCTGAGATAAAGCAGGAATAAAAAGCCAGCAGCTCCCGCCAGGACAATGTAGATGGAGGCAAAGGTGGAACCATCAACCCCAACCCCCTTGGGCCCTCCGTCAGGCTGCAACACTGCTCTATGAATAACGTCTAAGTACAAATTATATTTTTGTATGGTTTCAGTTTTTGAGAATTTTTAAAATATTTTTTATTGATGTTTGGAAGCTTCTTTGGCAAAAGGGTTTCTGTTGTTAATAGTTCAGCACTTTTTGTTATCTCATCACCTCACTCTTGCTGGGCCTTCCACCTTTCTCCCACAAACGACAAAAGGAAAACTAGGAATTCAGTGTTAACAAAAAACGTAGCAAATTAGGGCTTGGGCAACAGTTACCTGATTGATATGCAGAGCTAGTGCTAGCCATGACGAGAACATTTAGGAGGCATCATCTGCCTGGAGCTCCGAGCACCGCGGGACGACTCGCAGCAGCCCCACGGAAGCGTGGCCGTCGTTTGGCAGAGGAGCAGCCGAAAGCAGAAGGATTAAAGGACGTGCCCCAAACACCCTCACTGAATCAGGATGCAAAAACGGAGTCACGCCAGGCTGGAGGCTGCTGAATATTCTGCACGGCGGCTCCACGGGGTAGCTCCGCGGCGGAGAAAAGCTGCTGCATCGCCCACGAAATCCAAGGATGGAGATTCGGCATCCGTGTGGGTCTGGCTGTGCAATGCCTCTTCCTCAACCTGCTCTCATAAACGCTTCCAAATACGCCTGGCAACACTATCAGCTACACTCATTTCATTTAATTTTGCAGTGTTGGAAAGCAAAGTGCTTTAAAATACCACGGTGAGCCCGGTATCCAAACGCTGCAAAGCCACAGGGTTTTAAACAGCAGCAATTTGCAGCCCTGGAAGGTTAATGTATTTTCCATACATCTCTTTGTTCAACTAGATCACGGGCACATTTTATAAAAGAAAGGAGAACCTACATGAGTTGGATTTCCAATGTTCCAGTTAGCACTGCTCTGTATTGCAAATGGACTTGCAAATATTCTAATATGTAGAATACTCAGACAACGTTTTCTAAAACCTGCAAGTGACTTACAAGTAGATCCCCTTGAATGTTAAAGGCTCGAATTCGAGGTACGCCTCCTCTTTGAGAAGATAAAACGGTATGTTTGAGATCTAGTAGCATCATCAATACACATTTTAAACCCACATATCCACTTCCAACTTATTTTTTGGTTAGCCTTTGCAATATTTTAAGCATTATGCATGCACTCCACAAGCTACACACGTAGACTTCACCTACAGCTCCGAGCAACTATTTCCCCACTCTCTACCTCAGTTTCCCTTTCTGAAAAGGCCCGGGCTGGTCACTGTGTGTTTACAAGAACTTTGTGGTGTGAAAGAATCTGTTTATTCCCACTGCTGCCAAAGCTGCACCTGCAGCTCATGGGGAATAACGGAGCTGAACTTCCCAGCTCAGGCACCAAAGGGAAGCAGCCCCTGTACAGGGATGGGGCTGAGGGTGAAGCTGCCCTCCTGCCTTTGCTCTCTGGTTGCAAATGCCCAACTTGGCCAGTCCCAGCTCAGTTCACATAAATGTTCCCTGAGCATCACCATAGATAAGCCCTGGATTAAGCACTGAGTAAACAAATCATCTCTGTTTTGTTGGTTCTTTGTAATTTAGGGGAGGGATTTGGTGATATCCAGGAGCTGCAGAGCAGGTAAACATGGGGCAATACCATGATGAAGGAGACAGTGGATAGGAAAGAGAGGAGGGGAGTGAAGATCTTCCAGTATCAGCAGATGAGAAAGGCCAAGTTCGGGCCTGGTGGTTAAAGGCTCATTAACCCATTCGGGACTAGGGGATTTAACCCCTCCGAGCGTTTGCTCTAGGGACCAAGTTGCAGGAGCCGGAGTTTGAGCCTCGCGGTTTCTGCCCCCAGCACTGCACTGCCCCACTGAGGACGGGCACCCAGGGCCTCTTCTCCTGCCCGCTATTCCCATGGGCCTCTATGGGCTATATGGACCTCTAAGGAGTGAGCAATGGGGTGAAGTGCCCCGAGCCTCTCAAACGTTCCTATGCACATCTCACACGACCATCTCCCGCCCAACACTACTAACCCTCGTGGTGCTGAACGTGGCACTTCTGCTTTTAGGTCATCTGGGCTAAATCCAGCATCAAAGTGCATGGGTTTGAACCAGGAAAATCTCTGATTTATCCCAGGGCTTTGCCCAAAGCGGGGCGCTGCCCTTGGGCAGAGAAGGGTCTCTGATGCCACCTGTAACACAGCAGCAAAGCTTTTCCCATCCATACCAACCCTCACAGGAACGGGACCATTTTCTTCTCACTAATTTTGTTGTATGATACTTTTTTTAAAAGAAAAAACAAAGCATTGTAAGCATACTGTATTTACTACGAAGACAGTTATTTACTGGCTATGGTAGCACGCAGTTCATAAATAAAGATCCTCAGAGGCTTTAGACAACTACTGGCGTCTGCGGTACTTGTGTCCGAGTCCCGGCTCGCCCAGGAGCCTCCCCGACCCAGGGCCACATTCTCCCTCCTGGCTTCCAAGTGGAAACGTGTCTGAGACTCCATCCACACGCAGCCGAACTCCCTGGCAAAAGTTAATTCAATTAAGATATAGTAAGCCCTAATCCCATCCTGTGTGACGGCTACCAAAAAGAGGAGAGTCTATCCTTGGTGCAAGGAATTGCTGGTTTTAAGGGGCTAATTACGTACATTCACATAGTGTGATCTGCCTTACTAGTATCCCAATGACTAGAAAATAATGCTAGAAAACTCAGGTCAGAAATTTCACGCAGCTTATTAGCAGAAAGGGTAATTGACTGCTAGAAGAGTTTGCTGAGGAGCTGCATAACCAGTCATAGGTTTTGCATTAAGACTGGAAGTATTTTAGAAAAGCTGGATTAGCCCCCCAGCTCCCAGGCTCTCAGAGGTCTGCTTATGTTGTAGGAAACGATCCCCTGCACTGAAATCATGCCCGTCAGAGGCTACAATTCTATAAATCAGCTCACAAGAAAGAACGTGCCTTAGAGGGACACGGCAAGCTCAGGACGTGTCACATCGAGTCCCCAGCTCCGGGCACCCAGCCGCTATCCAGGCACCCGCTGCAAAGCGGATCCCATAGAGGGAAAGAGGACCCTATAGAGGGATCCAGGGGGTCTCGGGCCCCTCTGCCACCTCTCCGAGCAGGGCTGTGGGCTCAGCCTTGCTCCTCGAGGCTGTTAATTAGCTTGGGGCTTTACGATGCGATGGCTCCGCAAGGCAGGAGAAGCCTCATTAGGGGAAGCAGCAGGGAAGGGCCAGGACTCAGCTGGGTCCCCCTGCCAGGGACCTTCTGCTTCCCCACGAACCATGACGAGCTGCCAGCGCAGGGGGACGATCGAAGCAGATGAAGGTACCACTTCCGACTGGGATAACTGCTCCTGCTGGGACGGCCAGCATGCCTCCATGCCAGCTTTTCCAAGGAAAAGCGCCAGGACAGGCTCATCGTGACAAGCGCGAGAGGGCTCAGGTGCACTTAAGAACTGAGCAGGCTTTGTCTCATATTCTCTGTGTTTCTCAAGGTTTCCTTGCACAGCTTTTGGGTATGTAGGCTGAATCTGGGAGGACTAAAGACAGATTTTCAAAAGAATTCAGTATATAATATTTGAAAATTCGGAGATTCATGTATTTCTGCCTCAAAAGACCTTGGTCCTTTATTGGCACCCAGTTCCTGTTCAGTAGTGTTGATTTACTGACCCTTGCTGAAGCCAAAGACAAAACCCTTGCTAGGGAAGACACCTTGAACCAGGCAAAGCACAGCAAGGAGTCATTCTATTTACTGCTAACTAACACTGGTCTAAAGGCTCTCAGCAAAGCCAGAGAAACAAATCAACAATTATCTGAACTAAGCACAAAAAAAGCTCTTAACAGCCTACATTTGATTCAGCACATTCTAATTTGGAGTTAATTAAAACATTCCTGCTTAGGATTAGTGCCACAACAGCAAATGTGGTTTTCTGGACTTGACCTAAGATGACACATGACCTAAAACAGTATGTAGCATCAGTACTGCTCTATACACATGTTCACAGGCCTAAGCTGGCATCACCAGAGATGAATTAAAAAAAAAAATGCCCATATTTATGCAGTATTTTGTGGCAAAAGTCACTGCCAAAAAGCTGCAATTTCCTGGGGAAAATGCATGGTAGAAGAAGGGTGAAACATCAATAGCTACTTGCAAGCAGGGGTAGCACCTGCACCCTCCATCCATGCACCCCTGGCCCTCCCTGCTGGACTCCCTTTGGCAGAGGAAAGAGGCGAGAGGAAAGGGGAGACTGATCTCTGAATTTCACTGTTTTTCTAATGTTTTCCCATTATTTTTCAATCGATTTTTCCACTATTTTGTAACAGGCTCAGAAATACCTGCCCAGGAAAGGTGCTTTTTTTTAAAAAAAAAAAAAAAAAAAAGTCAGTGAAGAAAATTATTTCTAGTTACTTCTTTTATCCCAAGCAAGGCTTGGAAACGTGCAGCAAACAGGATCCCAAACACATGAGCTGAAGGGAGAGGGAAAAGCAGCAGAGCAGGAGGAGGCGGCAGCGTGCTGGGGCGAGGGGGAGCACGAACCCAGCGAGCACTGCGTTGTTCAGCAGAGCTCAGCAGGTCCCCGAACGGCCTCGGAAACCTGCAGGAACAGGTAAACGAACAGATCAACGTGCAGAGGACGCACGAGTCAGACAGGCACATCTCACTGCACAAGCAGCATATGGGGGTTGTTTTCCTCTTTGTTGCTATTCAAATTCCAGCAGTTAGAGCAATCTAGTTACTCGATTTAGATAAGCTTCAGTAGCTAATAGCAATCTCAACAGCTGCCTCTGCCCCTCCATTCTGTTATTACCTCTTTCTTTCCAAGCGATAATGCCATTAGCAAATTGCCTTCCTCCCTCCTGCAATCTGTCTGGGTTTAGTACCTAGGACACTAGCGGCCTCCTGACACGTAGGGCCATCAGCAGGAGCTTGGGACGGTGACCACCTCCAGCTGGGAGCCGATAGCAAGGCAGGGCTTGTGTACAGGCCCTGGGGATCTTCTCCTGCAGGTGAAGGAGACAAACAGCAGCAAGCAGGGGCAATAATGCAATAATTTAGGCACCACACGAGCAGCTCCGAGCACAAAAAGACGTGTTTTTCCATAATCTAGGTGCTTACATTGGGGTGAGCAGGTATGATAACCAAGGAACGACCCTCCCTTCCTTCCCCCTCCACAGACTTACTGAAGGAAACGTTCAAAAACATGTTTTAAGCTATGAAAAAACACAAACATAGACAACACAAGCGCTATTTCAAATGGGACCCAGGTCAATAGAAGGCTTGGTTTCATCCTTTCTGATATTGGGAACCACGCTCTCCAACGCTGCCCTCCACCTTAAAATATGCATTAAAAAAATATATTAACCTTTCCCACTCCAGGCATCTGTCTTCCCCCTGGCAAAAAAAGAATGTGCAATTGCTTTGTAAAGGAACTGGAAATTCATTCTCTAAAAAGATGAAGAAGCCTCTTGGCTCCCACTCCGACCTCCTCAGCTGAGCAGGGCAAAAATGGGATTGTCCTGGACCTTTTGTGTCATCTTTCTGCATTGCTGAAACACAGCAGTCCGCAGCATGCAAGGCCTGCATTTACATTACAAAGTGCAAGGAGACCCTTCCAGATGGGGCAGCTTCTCTTTATTGCTTTTAACCATTAGCCCCCAAACCAAGCATATGTCGGCTCCTGGGGGAGATCCTGCTTCCTGCCCGGGATATGATGGAGAAAGGGCTCACCCCATCCAGGAAAACGAGCAGGCAGAACGTGCAGCTGCTGCCAGCACCTCCCCTTCTCTGCTGACGGGTTATGTCTAAGCTACAAAGCTTAGTTGCCAATTTCTTCATATTCAGTAAGCAAAAAGAGCTCGGGATATCCTACTTCAGTCTTCATACAACATTGCATCCTTGTCTATGTATAGAAAAAAAAGTGAAAAAAAAAAGGTGCATCTGAAGAGCAATAATAGAAATTTATATCCTGGCAGGTTTGTGACTGTTTCCGGAAGGCAGCTTCTATTCCCTAGAGCTTTCCGCTGTACCAGCTCTGCTATGAGACTAGCTGCATCCCTGAAACCTCCAGCTGCGGCTAAGGAAAACAGAGAACAGAAGGAAGAGCAACCCTTAAACAAGCAGATTTAGCTCTTGCCTTGCTACCAGTTCAAAAAAAAAAAAAAACCACAATCTGCAGCATGTTAAAGAGCAGATCCAGCCCCTTTCTCAGGGCTGCATCAGAATAAACCTATTTCTGTTTTATTCACAGGTCTTTTTTGGACTACTCGCTGCCTCAGGATTGCAGCAGTGATAATGACTTTAATTACCCACTTCCTGCGCCACAGTAAAAGGAGGGAAAGCTGAACTGCCAGGTATCTCACCTGGCTTTGCCTCCGTAGCTTGGGATGCTCCTGCCGAGCTTGGTCTGTTCGCAGCAGGGCGGCTGCTCAAGGCAGGGAACTCTGGAGACTGCAGCGAGCGGGGACAGGAGTAAAGCAAGGAACATGAGACCAATAAAAAGCAAGAACAAGAAATCAATACAACAGGGTGGTGGATCAGAAGGAGCGTCCTGCTCACCGAGACGCATCCCTGTCGGGCCAGAACATGTTATATAATTCCTCAGCCAGTGTCTCTACAGGAACCACACGAGCTTGTGGCAGGAAAAGGCTGCTGGAGAGTCTAAGTGAGCAGGCTGGAGCATCAGCAAGACCAAAGCAGTGCGCTGGAGGCCCGGAGGGCAAAGTGGGAGGCAATGGGAACAGACGGAGGCTGCCACGTGGAAGGAGCCAGCAGTCCTTGGAGCAGCACACCACAGGAGCTGTTTTCTAAGGCCTAGCCTGGAGATGCTCCCGCTTCTCTGTATGTCTTGCTGGAGAAACACCACCTACTAAAACAAGCCATCTGCATCCACTCACACCACCACAGATGATACTTAATAAAAGGATATTACATCAGCCCGAAAAAAAAATTACCAATACCATCATGAAATATTGTACTAATACTGCTATTGTAAATATACATTAAGAAAACAGAGCCAAGAAATGGCATTAAAGCTCAGTTCATTTCTCTGCAGCATTGCTTCTCCAAATCTTCTGCAAAAAGTAGAGCATTACGATCACCAGGACACCCCCCAGCACCCCAGCTGCAAGCCCCACAAAAACCTCATTCCATAATTTACTCTGCTGAAAACTCTGCTGCTCTTGCGTTTCTACAGGGGTGCCGTTTTGTTTCCTTCCTTCCTCTTCATTTTCTGCTATTTTCTGCTCCAAAGTCAAGGATTTTTGAAAGTTCAGATCCACTAAGTCACTCTGGATCACTCTGACCCCAAAGTAGACCCTCTTGATGACTTTCAACGTCTTCGCCACCTGCACGTCACACCGGTACGTGCCTGCGTCAGACTCCCTGGCTGGGGACAGCCTGATGACAGAGCCAGCGTTTTTGAAAGGCTTGAACAGGACGTCGTTGGTGGTGACGAGACCGTGGGCGACCCTCCACGTATAAAGGTAGGCTCGGCTATCGACGCCCACCGCCTCGGCGCCCAGGCAGCTGATCTGGAAGGCTCTGCCTGTGGGCACCGAGAAGTGCAGCAAGCCACAGACCCAGTTGGCGATGCAGTCGGACGTGTGCACGCTACAATTCCTCCTCTCCCCGGCCGGAGTGATCTCGCACATCTCCTCCACTTTGAAGCCCAGGCCACAGGTGACGCTGCAGGCCGTGGCGTTGACGGAGACTTTAGCTACAACGGACTTCAGCTCTGCTGGGATAGTTATATTTTGATAGGGAACTATCAAAGGCAGGTAGAAAACGCAGGCTAATAAACCGAGGATGAGGCTGTTTTCCAAGGTCTTCATATCAGGGCTGTCAGTCAGATACCCTGCCTTCTAAAGCCATACAAATTCAGCAGTCAAATTAACACGTATTTTGTTTGTCATTCTTTGTAAATATTCAAACTCAGCTTTCCTGAAATTCCACCAGTATCATCTTCACAACTCAATGCTTCCATTAGGAAAAATCCGCCAACACGACAGGCTGGAGATAAAATACTACTAAAGAAAATGCAATATATTACTACGCCTCCCCACTAAAAACTGAGTAATACTCAGTAATACTCAGTAATACTGAGTAACTATTACTGGAACCTTTAATATGACCCTGTCAGCACACGGCAATTGTATCTAGAGACGCAGAACCTGCACAGTTGTCCCCCATGTAACTATATCCCCAAATCAAAAGTACTCTACAAATTACCGAGCCCACAAGAGCCATCAGACCCCCTAGAGACCAAAGGCCAACTGGAGAACATGCTATCAGAGAGGATGACCCCACGTGCGTAGGGTTTAGGAGAGCCTCTCGCGTCTCCCTGAGCCCAGATTGCCCAGGGAAGCGACGCTGACGTCACAGACGAGAACGTGGCCACAAAAACCTTCTTGTGGGACCATCGGAAACAAAAGAACACCCAGAAGTCCCGGAGTCGCAATGGACCCATGGACTATAGGAAATAAACCAGATCTCTTTATTTACAAACACAGAAACTAACATCACTGCTATGGGCTACCAACAGGCTGGTATCCGACAAATATGGTACAAACCTACAGATATCAAAAAATAAAATAATAGATGGAAGGAAATAAACCAAGGACATATACACTGTACAGAGAAGTTTTAACAGAAGTGAAAGCTGGAGCCTGTGGCGAATTTTAAGCTGCAAATGAGTCTCAAGAACCACTGCATCTTTGAACCTGTGCATCTTTAAAGTCATTAATAAATGGATGGATTTGACATAATAGTTTTCCACAAGGACAAGAGTTGTCCTAGAAGTAAAAAGGACATGGAAGACTAATAGCATACACCATAGGAATTAATTTCATCAAATGAAACTGGCCACTGTATCAAACTCATAAATGAAAATACCTTAAAAAAAGGACCAAATTTAAAATGTCTTCTTTCTTTCCCTGTTTAAATCTCATGCAACTAATGCATATGTACAACTGCAAATTAATAAATATCTTTATGACTCATCTTCTTGGCTTTCAGTGTCTGCTGCTAGATATTTTGAAAAATTAAATACATACTGATAATCTACATAATTATGTCTGCAGAAGAAGTGATTACTTGCATAGGACCTATAAAAATCTCTACAAATCAAGGGGCATTAGGAATAGAAAACTTCTTTTAATAGGCTGTTAGTCTAGTACAGAAGAGTGGGTCTGTAGGCAGGGGATGGAGAAATTTGTCTCTTTCCATTTCCAGAAGGAAAAAGTTACACAGGTCATTGAAGAACAAAAGGCTAAAGCATCACTGGGAATAAGCTGTTAGCAGTCACCTTCCTTCTATTCTTCATCCACAAGTGTAGAAAAAGATGAGCATGTTAAAAACTCGAGATGTGTATGTTGTTTTACACTCAGGCTGCTATTCTCACAGTCTTTTTCAAGTCTTGGAAGGGAAAGTGGAAAACTACTTTTTGAATTAGGAGAAACATTGGCTCTGTTTCTTCTCTAACTGCCAAGCACACATCAGCTAAGAAGGAACACAGTTCTTTCTAGCAGGGCACAAAAGAGGAAAGATACAGCATAAAAACACCCGCGAGGAAAGAGAAAGTGCCAGCACAGCTTTTCATATTACTGTTTAGAAGATAGTCTGTATAGATTTAAAGAGCCTTTTATCTAGAGCTACTTTCTCATGTTCATTTTTCCACAAGCAGAGTCATCCTTCATGTCTAAAATATTCACAATATGAAGATTCACTCTTTGCAGACTTCAGAGGGTGTCCTGATTCTTCAAACTACATCTCTATCCACTTGAGATGAAATCAAACCTGGCACGTAATCCGCAGCATCTCACCAGGCATGTCAGCACAGAAGGCATCACACGGAGCTAACAGCAAAGCTGATAAGGTAACGCAGCTGGAATAGATGGGGCAGAATTACAACTCACCGAAATGAGAGTTAATAGCAAAGAAATGGAAGGATAGACAATCATACAGCATCTGGAATAAAACCACACACTTCAGGGATTCTTCCATCCAGGAACAAAAAATACTTAAAAGACAATGGTTGGGAAGCTCTGGGGTGGCAGAGTTGGGTACCAGCTCACTTTAGAAAGAGTCAAACTTGTCAACACGAAGCAGTCCAGTTAGTCTCTTTGCAAATAGCACAACCTGAGAGTCAGCATCTTACATTGTTCCACGTAGAGACAGTTAAGGAGGAATGAAGGCCATTTCCTCTTCTATAACTCATTTCTTATAAGTCACTCCCTGAATCCATGAACAATCAGGCTGCTGTATCAAAATCAGTCCATTCTGACTGAGCACTTCCATCTATTTTCCACATTATGGTGCCAATATAGGAAAGAGCACAGGAAGCTAAGGAAGAGCGTCTTCATAACAGTTCTGAGATTGCACCACCTGCTAAAGAGATCAAAGACAGGTGAAAAATAAATCAAACTCATAAACAGATGTCGCCAGAAACCAGCAACTACCAAACACGGTAGCATCTCCAGAAGCAAAAAAGAAAGAAAACAAGATTTTCCAGATGCTAAAGCCATTTTTTTTCAGACTAAGATATAATCAACAGATGTGACCTTAGATAAATTTAAATCTCCAGTATTTTTGCATCTGTATTTGAGCTCATATGCATAGATGAGGTAGCTGAGTATTCTTGAGCTATTAGGACTCATTAGGTCCTCTGAAGGTACCGGTCCTGTAGAAGGGAACACACTAATGGATCCTACTGAGAGACCAAAGTGCTGTGTAACAATATTGATTATCTGTCTATAGCTCAATCAAGCCACTTATGGAAAAACACTCTTAAATGCTTTCATGCATCAAAGATTTAAAAAGAAATGAGAGCTCTGCCCTCTTCCATAAACAGGTAAAATAAATCACGAATTGGTTTAAACCATTTGTTCATGTGGAAAAAAAAAAAAAAAAGAAAACATTTTACACTGTCCAAAAACCCAAATTAATTCTACTGGTACAGAAATGCACATCCCAAGCTCGGGAGCAGTTAACAAGGGAAAGTCCATAGTCTTCAAATTCCACCACCCAACAGCAAACTGGACTACATCATTACAAATGCATGGGATCATTACAAACAAAAGCACAAAAACTCCCAAATGGGACTTTGTGAGGATGTACAATAAAATGGAGTTGGTCTTGAATATTGTTCCATATGAAGAATATCAGAGGAAAGAGGATTAATATTTTTCCTCCAGCTCTATAGAAGGGACAGATGCAACAGTGATTACAAACTTCCAGAAATTACAGAGATCTGTCTACAGTGAAAGATCAAGCAAATGAGTGAGACAAATTGATAATGAAACTACACATGGTGGCAAAAAAAATAACTAAATTACTTATTATTAAAATCACTGATATGAAGACAGGTTGCTTACACTGCTAACTAGACACAGAAGCTGAAGTGTCTGGTTTCTCCTTAAAAGCAAATAATGGCTGAAATTTGTTTCTAGAAACCACACCGTGAGAAGGTAATTAACAGTTTTGCTGACAAAGTTAACAGTTATGTTGATGTGGTCTTCAAACCAGTCCTATTCATCCAACATGATGCAACAGAGAAGCCAGGATACATAACAGAAGCTAGAAAGGACATCTGAGCAGCTTTATCACCATTTTACTGTCACTTTAAAGCATTCTGCAAGGTCCATAATTATTTGAGAAACCAGAGAGAACTACCCTAGATGGCAAATCTGACACTGGGAGTATCAACACCTCCTGGGCTTGGCACAAGGTTTGGAGAGGTTTTTGATTAGTATCTGTTTAATTTCTACAATCTTCAAGCTGTAATATGTCAATATGTCAATAGAAGCCCAGAAAAAACACCACACTTTGCCCTGCATAGACAAGTTTCTTTCATCACATCCACTTTAAAGGCAAATTATCAGTATCAGTATAAGCAAAGTAACAGGAGCAGAGCAGGAAGGACAAGGAGCAGGGTGGGTAACACAGCACCAGCAGGGAAGGTAGGAAGGGAGCAGGAGGAATCAAATCTACACAGCTTAAAATCCACAGCAGTAGCTGCCGAGTCCAAGGAAGTGCAAAATTGGATATATTTATTACATCATGCCTGTGAAACTGTCTATATATCAATTCCGAGGTCTTTCCTACAACAATTGCCAAAAAAGAGAGTCCATGTTGGTTTATCCAAACATACTTCCCTTACCTCACTTGAATGAACTTTTCCCAAATAACAAGCTCAGGTAGCAAATGAGAGACAAACAAATGAGAAACACTTGTCAGCCGAGACCCAAACTTCCTTGGAAATTTTAATTTTGGATCCCAATACAGGTGACTCTGTCTTGAAATAGTATGACCAACAAAACAGGACTAGAAAAATAGAGAAAGGACCACCAAAACCTAACCTCATTTGCAGGAAGTGCCCTTTCTGGAATTTAACTAACATTGCTGAATAGCCAGAAATGAAAATTCACACCCTAGATTTTATCATTGGGTCTATTTAATCAAATAGACCATTAAAGGCACTCAGGTATTTAAAAGACACTACGTGGAAAAAGCTGCAGGTATGTACTGTGGCAGGAACCCTTTAAAACAGACAATACTCAAATTCTTTGAGGGAAAAAGATGCTCAATTACCTTGTTCAAAAGAAACACATAGAGCAGGAGAAGCAAAAGCTCCTCTAAGACAATGGGTAGTAACTTTATCCCTCGAAACCATAAAAGTCTCCTTGTTTCCTAATTCTGCTTTCTGCTCTTTATCATACTACCTAGCATTAAGGATGGCATCAAATACAATTTCTGGTTTCAGAATCCTTCATTATTTTCTTTTTTTTGGGTTGAACTCTACCCAGAAAAAAAAACAAAAAACCCACACTCTTAAGAACTTATGAGTTGTCATAAATTATCAGATAGAAATTATTAAAAAAAAAAGTTTAAGTAATGCTCGATCTCCATTAAAAGCCCTGTATGTTCTTTACAAGCAACAATACACACATGAAGATCATTTTGAAGAAAAATATTAAAAGCACTTATATTAAAAAAGTAAAAATTTTGCCTATCCTTGACAGCAGCTGAATCTTTAGTGTCATTTGGGCAGATAAAAACTATGACTGAATTAAGTCAGGGTCTGTACAAAGCAAGGCCACCAAGCAAGCCGAGGACGCTCACACTGGGTCCTTACCTGCCAAAGGCTGTCCCAGCTCCGCCTGCACTTTACCCTTCGCTGCTCCTTCCAGAGGTAAAGCACCTCTGTCCCCTTTGTAGAGTTTCGGTTTAAATGGAGAATCTTTGTCTTTACCTTTTGATCCTTTAGGCCTGCCTGCTTGCTTCTTCTTGGATTTACCATCTCCCTTCACACCCAGCAGCGGATGGACTTCTGCTGAGAGATAGGAATTTCCTTTAGGATACTTACACCAGCAGCTAACAGTCCCTAAAACTAATATTGGTACAACAAAGAAGATATACTAAATAAGTCTTTCTTTTTCTATTTAAATTTAAAAAATAAAATGGCTATCAAATTCAAGACAAATAAAAGCAGATGACAACTAATGACTACTGTATAAGATACCCTCACAGAAAGGAAAAAAAAGGAGAAATCTTCTGAACTTTTGGTCTTAAGATCAGGCAAAGCTAAAAATCTCTAGAGTAGAACAGGCATTAATCCAACAGTAGGTTCTACCCACCATCATTAGGTACTCCTTGTAGTTCAATGTTGGTGGTTTTGGGCTTCTTCTTTGGTGCCTGAGGTCCATCAGAGGAGGATTGTCTTTTCTTCTCAGAACCTATTCCCTCGTCAAGTAAGGAGCTCTGAACAGCATCAGGTGGAGGACCATAGGGGTTTTCTTCTGGGTCTTCCACTTCAGGAGCAATGGGCAAGTAAAGCAAAGCCTTTGAGTCTTCCAGCTCCTCATCGCTATGGAGAAAAACATATCTTCATTTTAAACTAGGGCTTTTAGGACGTGCTTTCTTTGTATCCATAAACAAAGATCTGTCTCTGCATAAAGGTCCACCTTGTTTATAGAGCAACCACAGCAGTGAAATACAGTGATCTTTGGACACAGAGATACACCTCACCCTCCACAAATGGCTTTTTATACAAGTAGCTCTTTCACTGGAATGCATTGTGAAAGGTTGCTACAACATACTAGAAGCAGAACCTTGATACATTTCATATTCCTTTCTTAAACAAAAGATATTCTTTCACCTGCTACAGAAGGCAGCAATGGGATCCACACTAGTTACATCCACTTCTTCATCTTCTGCAGCATCAGCACCTGAGAATCAGGGAAAAAGAAAATTAAAGACAGTAAGGAAGAGTGGTCTGTAGCATAGCGAGAGCAATTCTTTCTTTGTTTTGCTATAGCCTTTCAGTGTGTAATTTTTTGGCACCACCAAGTGGCTAAGTTGTGCTTTTGCTGAATCAAATTCAGCATTATTTCCCTTGAAAGTAGTTCAGAAGTGTTACATCTATTTACTAAAAGTGTATCTGAAAGGGCAGTCATTTTAAAACCACTGTAGGATGCCAACTGGCAAATATATTGGTATATATCACCGCAACCATTAAGTGTAGACACATACTTGGACTATAATTACTAGACATAAATAGAATTTCTAGACAGCCACACCTTTGGGACATAGTTTATGCTTTACCTGTCTGTTCTGGTTCGCTCTTATCTTCATCTTCAATGTCAAACTCTGACTCCCTTTCCTCATACTCTACATTTTCATCCAGTTCTTTGAAATCAGGTGCAAAGGCACTCCAGTTTTCCTAAATCACAAATACAAGAGTAATTTTACCTTATACAAAGGAACATAAGGCTACATTGAGGGCCTCATACAAGCACAATCTCATTCTGCATCTAGATCTTTCAAGCCACATGCAAGCTTACATACTGCAAATACGACTATGCAATATTCATTCAATCGTCCTAAAAATCAAAGGTCTGTGCTAATGCTTAACCATTTCATCTTTGTCTGATTTATTCATTTAAACAGTACACTCAAAAGGACACCGTTCACACACACACAATATTCCTATGATGACAGTAAAAGCTTTCTGCAAAGCTCAACCAAGTTCTGCAACTTGCACGACAACCCTGTTAAACTTATTTCAATAACAATATAAAGCATTTTTCAAAGTCAGGCAGGTGAACCAGAAGAACTTTATCAATTTGCATTTTATAACAGTAATCCTAAAGGATTTAATTATGCCAGAATTCAGTCCACTTGAACGGAGATCATGGAGTATGACTCTTAAGCAAGAGATCTAAAGCACTTACCACTTGATTCTGAGCCCATATTGACACAACACCGCTGGAAATCGATGCTATGATCGGCCGGACAGGATGCCACTAGGTTTATTTGAAAGGGAAAAAGAGGGAGCCTAATTTGTAAATGGAATTAGGACGACTTAGTTTTTTAAAAACACAGACACAGAGTAATCGTGGTTAATATTCTTACTGCAACATCCAAAAGCAGTTCTCCTCTGGTTCCATGCAGGATTTTCACTAGGTTCCCAATACTTTTTTCCCAGATGTACAGGGCATGCTGTCGTGCTGAACCTGCCACTATATATTCACCATCCCCAGAGAAACAGCACTTCTTCCAGGGCGTCCTGCAAGCAAAGAAATGTGTAGTTCGAAGCAACTAGTTAAATAACTTCACAACAGGGAGAACGAAAGACTAGAGTAGGATTGTTCCCCAAACCATATATTGTGGCCTCCATCCACAAACAATATTTCAACTTCAAATTAAATTGTGGCACAGGTTTCAAATGAAAACATTCTTCCACTCTCCTGAAAGAGATACTGGATCAGTCTTGTCCAAAATCTCTCAATAGGGCAGACCACAGAAATCTCACCTTTTCAGGTCATTCTGACCAACCACTTTGTCACCTCTTACCTATTAACTAAGTCCTGTAGCTTCTGCATTGGTTCAGGCTCCCCATCTCGTCCACAGGTTAGAATTTCACGCCCATCGTACACTCTGATTATCCGGTCAGCTGTGTTTATTAAAAAGCAACTGCAGGAAGAGGAGCACAGATCATTTGTTGCATTAGAAGTCTAAGATATTCAAAAAAGAAAAACCAGAATATGTTCTGCTACAGAATTCACTTTTTTAAATCCTTCTATACTTTTATCAATCCACTCTATAGCTTTCAATTTGTCTTTAGACACCCCTTGACGACTCACCTTCCCTTCCGAGCAAATTCAATTGATTTAATAGCTGTGGTGTTGCTGGTTCCAGTTGTCACTCTGAAGGAAGCAACAAGATCCTGATTATCTGTTTTTAAGACCAAGATCTGCAGATTAAGAAACAAGAAGGCAATTAGTGTCTTCCTTAGGGTTTTTTTTTCCTGCTTTTAGTACCTTTTGCATCAGCTACCAACAGCAGTCTGAGCAACCTAAACCAGAACAGTTGGGATTCTACAACTGTAGTTTCTGCTTCTGGCAACTGTACAAGCAGTTTTGCCATCCTGTAGCCATCAGTGAAATATACAGCAGCATTTTTTGACAGATCATGGCTTAAATTAGCAGATATTGTTCTGAATCCCCCTGACAAAACTGTCCTTTCAAAGCACATTCTACAACAAGCATAATCAAACACAGCAGCAGCAGAAAGATCTAACTCACACAAAGAATGGTACATTATGGATCTTGACAGAAGTTTATAATCAGAAAGATCCTATCTAAACTATATCATTTACACTAGAGGTATTCAGGAAACCTTACTTGGATATTAAAGCAAAGAATGCTACCCAAAATATCAATCATCTTAGGGGGGGCAAAAAAAAAAAAAAAGCAATCTTAGCTATTCCACCTGGTATCACCTGCTCAGTATAGGTCTCACCTTCCCCTTGGCATTCCCTGTGTAAATGTATTCCCCTCGTCTGTCAAAGGAGGCCACAACATTGAGATCCGAATCGTCGTCCACAGGCAGAACAACGTGTTTGGAGTCAGACAGTGTCAGCATCACTGGTGCAGACTTCATGGGACAAACCAAAACCCTGTTTCTGGAAAGAAAAAAAAAGAAAAAAGTAAAACAGTTACTAGTTTCTTCTGTGGATTTTTTGTTTCACATTTAGAAGCAGAAATAATCTGAAAATGAAAGCTGTCATCTTCTTTTGTTTTCTTTCTTTTTTGGGAAGCTTTTCCATGTTAATACAATAATGTGTAAATTCAAGAAGATACTTATATACGCACTTTTAAGACTAATCCTTTTGTTTCCTCTGATCACTTTCTGTTAGTTTCATAACAGAGTCAAAACAAAACCAGTCACCACTCTAAACACAGAGAGTCAGCAAGTTGTAAGCATTATATTAAAAAAACCTTGGCAAAAACTGCAGAAAAACTGCTGTATAAACCTTAATTACACCACTGACTGTTTTTTCACAAAACTTACTGGTCTCGAGGGTGATACTGAACTTTCAAGATAGGCGAAGGAAATCGAAACCTCTGGTCACAGTCTCCAGAGAGAACGTCCCACTGCGACACAATGTTGTCGGTTGAAGCACTCGCCAACTTGTGACCATCTCGACTCCAGCTACAGGGAGAAGAGACAACTCAAGTCAAAGTGTTTTTCTAAAATACCAAACATGTGCAAATCAACACGGAGTTTAAATACATTATCTGATCAAATTACCAGATTCAGCTAAAACTCCATTAGCCTCAAGGGTACCTCCCCTTTGAGCTCCCTTCTCCCAAACCTTAGTGCAGGAATCTTTCCGAGCGCTCTTGAAAGAAACTGAAAACATAACTGATCCTAAAGCACAGCTGAGCACCCCTTAACTCACTTCTATTTCAGTGCTTAACTCTGTGTTGAGAGTTGCCAGGTTTGTAGCATCTGCAAACGCCCATAGAGGCAGTTTCAGACCCAAACCAGAGCACGTTTGACACCCCAAGATTGTACAACATAAGCTCAGCTACCCTCAAGCCCCTGATTTAAGCTGTTTATCGGCGAGGAGAGCAGGGAGCTGGTCCTCACCACAGGGAGCAGACGGGGTGGATGTGGGCGCTGATGATTTTGGCGATGCCCCTCGTGAGGAAGTCCCAGATGACGATGCGCCCGTCGTTGCAGCCCACGGCGAGCAGGGTGCCCCAGCGGTTGAAGGTGCAGGTGAGCGCCATGCTGATGCAGTCCAAGGTGCCATCGGCCTCCTGCGGGGGCGAGAGCAGGGGGGGCCGTCACGGGACGCCCCCGGCCTCGGCCCCTCCCGGCCGCCCCCTCCCGACATTTACCTCGGGGTAGTTCTGGCCGAAGGACTCTGCAAGGAAACGCAAAGGGAGCGCGTGAGGCGGCCGCTTCGCAGCGCCGCCCGCCCGGGCCCATCCCAGCCCGCCGCCGCCGGGCCTGCTCCGCGCCCGCCCGCGCCGCTTCCCCGCGCCGGGAAGCGCCGGCTCCCGGCCCCAAACGCCGCGTCCCGGCCCCAAACGCACCGAGCAGCTCCAGGTTCATCGCGGCCGCCGTCCCGCTCCCTGCGCCGCCGCCTAAGGACCCCGCCGGGGGCTTCCGCGGCGCCGCACGCTGCCTCAGCCGCTGCCTGCCGGGCCTCCCGCCGCCAACCCCGCGGCGCCCGGTGGCACCCCAGCGTGGCCTTTCCCCGGCGCGGCGCCGCGCGTCCCCCGCGGCAGAACGCGGCGCGCTGGGGGTGCGGCGGGCACCGAGCAGGCAGCGCAGCGGGCAGCCTGCGCATGCGCACCGCGACGACGGAAGCCACGGCGGGGGCCGTTGCCCGGTGACGGGCGCCACGGCGTGGCCCGAGCGCGCATGCGCGTCGCAGGTCAGCAGCCGGGACACGAGGGCCGTACAAAATCCGTTTATTGGGTCATTCTGGTTATTGCACTTTTTTTTTTTCTCCTCTTCCTATGCACTTAGTAAGTTTATTACACTTTTTTTTTTCCTATAACATGGTAAATACATCAGTTCTTTACAATAACGCGCCGAGAAGCGGTACAAAAGGCAGCGCGGGGAGCTGTACAGGCAGGTCCTACACACAAACCCCTCCGGACATTGCTCCACATGAGCGGGGGCCTAGGCCCCGCGGGGGTTGGTGCAGAGAGACTTCTGTTTTCCCCTTTAAAAGGGCATCAAAGAGCAAGGGAAAGTTACTCTGTGCAACCCCTTTAAGCTAAAATTCACAGGAGGGGAGCGAGCTGCTCACCCCATCCTGGCTCTGCACCAAGGCCATGGTGGCTTCAGGGGACAGGGGGAGAGCCAGCCCCCCTCTGGCCCCCTCACTGCCAGCCTCGATGCCCTTTAGTGTAAATTCACTGCATTAAGGTGAGTATTTGGTCCTGCAAGCCAGCCTTAAGAGCGTGTCCTGCAGGTCTAGATACACTTGTGATGGGGTGGTGAGATAGAGTGAGCAAAAGGAGCAGGGCACAGGGTGGAGGGTTTGGCAGCCTGGTTTTGGAAAGCATTTGCTTCTCCTTCCAGGTAGTGTTCACAAGGAAAGGGGGGAAGCAGAGGAGCTAACTTAAGTCTAACTCCAGCTTGCAACTCTATCTTCTGCTTCCTCTGCACCACCTAAAGACTTTTATCGGAGCACCAGCTACAGCCACTGCAGCAGCAGCAGCATGTAAACCTTACAGTAACCTCAGTAAACAGCCTTTCTTTTCAACTTATTACAGGCCTGAACTCTGCACAGGCACCTTCCCAAGACATGGGTCTACAGGAAGCGAGAGGGAGAAGTTGGTGTGTCAGTGTTCACAGAGATGAGCCTGAGCGTAAGTGATTTAGCCTGTGCTGTTTAAGTGATGATAAGTGTGACACTGCAGTAACAGCACACACAGGTGTGTGTCTATCCCAAACAGCTAGTCCAGGACCTGGTTACACATGGTAAGCTGTATAATGCATAAGATCTAGGTACCTTTTTTAAAAAAAACTAAAAATGTACAATAATAAACCACCTCAGTAGATTAAGGATACAAAGGCAGCTTCATTTCAACAAAGAATAGCTACTCAGTCCAGCTGCACAAGCTTTAACATATTTGAGTTACTGCTTTAGAGCTTTGCCATATAACTCAATATAAGTGTTTGTGGCTGCAAGTTGTAAAATCTTTTAAGAGTTATAATTTATTCACTCGATTTTCCTTGCTCTAATGAGGAAGGACCCTCACTCGTTATAAAGATAACAGGGTGTGTGAAATCTCTCAAAACATGTCTAAGAAATCTCTCAAAACAAGTCTAAGACTTTAAACCAAATAGAAAAAGAAATGCAGAGAAGCAGCTGTATTAAGCTGAGGAAAACCTGGAGATCTACAATGCTGCACATGCAAAAACACAAATCAAACAAGACATCAAGGTAGCTACACACAACATTAAAGAGGCACCAGATAAGTGTCTGGCAGTAGCTACATAGGAGAAGCTATACAAGACATTTTTGGAATTGCATATACAGACATTTACGTTTTATTCATACATGTATTATTTATACAAACTATTCAGTTGCAAGAGACTGACCTCAACTCTCCCAATTTTAAATAAGGTTACTAGCCACAACACAGAGGAAGCAGAGTTAATACTGTTAGTGTCATTGGTGGCATGCATGTACACACCAAGGCAGTGAAACGCCTAGCGATTCCACTTTGGAAAAGGAGTCGTTCTGTGCACGTGGTTCGCACTTGCTGCACTTCCAGCTGGACTAGTTGCAGAGGCTCCTATCTGGATAGGACTATCCTGTTAATGCCATTAGAGGCCACAAAAATGCCCATATGTGCAGGTAAATAAAAAGTTTGGGTTTTTTTCTTTTTTTTTTAAAAAAGCATTAATTCAGTTTATTGCACAAAGAAAGGAAGATTTAAGCTAAACTAACACTGCAGGGTTATTTATCCCTTTCCTTTGTTCAAGCTGTTCAACAGGCACACTATGGTTTGTCACTTTGCTCAAGTCCCAGCAGCAAGGTGCAGCTGGTCCACACGCCTGCACAATTCTGGACACAGGACACTAGCTTTCCCACCCACCCACAGCTGGGATCAACAGCAAACCCAGGGAGGAACCTGCCAACTCCGTATTTCCTCATCTATTAAACAAGGTGTCTTTTCTATTCCAACCTTCACCCCATTGGTACATTTCATTAAGATCCACCTTGCCCCAGAAATGCACAAGACAGAGGACAAGGTACTTTCAGAAGAAAAGGTACTTTTAAGGGCCCGAGGACTGTCCCAACTGATGCCTCCCTGGCTGAGGATCTGCCTCCCTCCTACCCCTCTCTTTATTCTTTTCAATGCAGACAAAATAGAGATCCCAAAGTGAAGCAATCAGATGAGCAGCCGCAGCCACAATGCTCAGCTACTGAAGAATGAATGACCTGTTTTCCCTAGATTTTGCTCTCACCAAGACTGTGACTTTAAAAAAAAAAAACCCTGAAGAAACCTTATTTTTTAAAATGTCTGACAATAATTAGCACAATTTAAAACTGTCATTGCCTTTACAACTAATTTAGAACCCCAATTTAAAATGAACCTGCTTTCCCCCCCCCACCCCAGACAGTCATTAGTGGCAATGACTTTATGTTTCTGTATTGCAATACATAATCTGAGCAATTTTACCGTTTTCCCAGAACACTGTAGTAAAGGTCAGGTTTGTTCAGACTTCCAGTAGCCATTATGAAGCAGAATTACCACAAAAGAGCTTTTTTTAAAGTAGTAAGAGGTGAAGGGTACATAAGAGCTTATAACTTGGGGTATTTTCACTGCAAAGGAACAGTGGATAATCCCCCCTTAAGTAAAACACGGAAGCTTTACTCCTGTGCATGTAAACATTGAGTGTTGCAAGAAGCTAATAAAAATAGACATTCCAATCCTCTAACCCCTTCTAGCCTGAAGCCTCCGCTTTCTCTTTCCTCTTCCACTGCACTGGAATTGGTGCCAATCGATAAGGGATTGGAATAGCTGTGCGTAGACCCAAGGCCACCCAGGACTGTCAGTTAATGGGGGGAGAGCTTTTGTTTCAACCACTGTCTGGATCAACTCCTAGCAACTCGGATGCTACCTCAAACACAAGATGCTTTTCTCTGACAGGAGTTTGTGGGATTGGCAAAAAGAATCCCTTTCAGTCCAAGGCCATGGATTTTCTATCTTATTTGCTCACCTCTAATTGAAGCTGCAGCAGGGTAATTAGCATCAATGGGGTATCGCAGGGAGATTTCTCTGTCTGCTATTCAAGATGGGACATCCCCAAGATCTCACCTTTGAGCAATCTTTGGGCTGCTATTACCTGTCCCACTCATGTTAGCCACCAAGAGCTACATCTGAAGAAGCCATCTGCAGAGTTAGGGGTTCAGAATTCTCTCCGTTAAAAATTCTTCTGTGCTTCCTTTTCAAGTAGAGTCATCCAACCCTTTATTTGGGTGCTCAGAGCTGGCCTTGCAGAGCCTGTCCATAATCCCCTGCAGCATGGGCTGAACGATCCCCAAGAGTGGGCGCTGGGAGGAGTCCCCATCCCAGCAAGCTTCCATCAGCTGCCAGCATTCCTCATCAAACACTGGAAGACGCTCTGGGCGAACTCCTGGAAAACAGAGAGGGACCTTCTGAACATCCACACACCTCAAATGGGACAAGCTTAGTCTTAGGCTTGTCACTTTGGTGCAGAAGTGATTGGTGACTGTCTCAGGTCTCATGCCATCAATAAAGGCATATTTACAGCATCACTGTGAGCCATCCCTGAATGCTATTAGAAATCTGCCTGGTTGAAGTCAATCAACAAGATCATGTAGACTTCCAGAGGATAGCTAGCATATTTAGTTTCATGGTGCCTCCTCTTTGCAACTACTTGGGAAAAAAAAAAAAAAAAAAAAAAAAAAAAAAAAAAAAAAAGACATCCTCCCTTATTTAAAAGGCAAACACTCTGAAAACTCTTTTCCCCTCCCACCTCACCCATCAGGATGGTGCACGTTTAGGAGCAAGTTCAACATGAGAACAAGCAACGAGCGTTGCCCATCTGACCAAATACAAGACTCACTTATCTGGGTTAATCTTTTTCACATGAGAAGGAGAGAGATTATATGGAAAGGAACCTAGGACAAAGTAGTAAAGCATTCTGATGCCATGATGCAGCATGGAGGATTAAGATATCACCAAACACAGAAGCGCCCTAAAACTACTTAGGCATGAAACAACTTTATTTTTCAGAAAAAAAATAACTAGCACTTTCCTACTCCACATCCAGCCCATCAATGACAGCTTCCTCAGCATGCTGCATATTAAGCATTTGAACATAAAGAACCCTATGGCCTCTAGAAGGGATTAAGCATTCTTTAGAGGATCATGCCATAGCTGGCTGGTTCTACAGTGTGTTTTACATCATAGCCATCTGAAGTTATACAACGCTCAAGTGTTGCATTAGCACAGTTCCTACAGCACTCCAGGAAGGAGGTAGTTAACTGGAAGCTCTTTTTCCTCTCTCTTTTTGTTAGGTTTTCACAGTATGTCCAAGTTCCACTAGATCAACATTAATCTTTAGACAGTCAGAAAAAAACCCACAATTTTTAGCCTTTCAGTTAAAAGAAGATAAGGAAATCAGTTTTTATCTGCTCTCCAATTTTACTCAAGCATATAGTATCACCTGATAAAGTTCACTGTACCTCTTCTAACATTGTTCCAAAGGTGGTCTTTGCTTGCACATCTCTCAAACGCTTCTGGTAACTTCACATGGCCCGAACAAATGTACCAAAACAGAATACCAAATGCATAAACATCCACTGAGTTATCATACTTTCCTGTGGCAAATAAATATGTGATTAGGTGACCAATATTTTCCACATCACCAGAAGCTAAGCACTCTGAAGACTAACTTCAGCATGCAGAATACTCAGACTAAACCCTCTTACTGTGGTTATCAGTGGTTCCAAAGTGGAGATTCATGGACCACTGCTGGTTGAGGAGGCTAGGTACATTTCAAAAAAGTTCAACAATTACTGGTTTATTGCAAGCCTACCTGTAAAGAGCTCGGGAGCCATGTGAATGGGGGTGCCCACAATGCTGCCAGACATCATCGCTTCTGGTTTACAGAACCCCAGGTCAGTGATTTTGCCTCGATTCTTTTTGTCAAGCTGCAGAATCAGTCACATATAAACAGCTCATAAAAGTCCTACCTTTTAGTTTCAACATTGCTTTTTAATATTAAGGGTTTTAAACCTTGTTTGAAGGGTTCAATGCTTGCTCTTTAAAAAAGCCTCTCTGGTGACTTGGCTGCTGATGGGACACTTCACCAGTCAGGCTCAGTAACAAAACAGGTCTTCACTTGTCTTCTACATAAGAGGGTGTGGTTTAGTTTAGTAGCACTAGGAACTGGAAATCCTGCTTCTAGCTCAAGCTGCCTTCAAGAAGTCACTTGCCTGCTCCCTTCCCCGTAGGCTTTCTATCTGAATTTGAGCTAGCAAAGCCTCACTGCATAGCTTTTTTTTTTTTTTTTTTGTAAATACCACCAAATGCAAAGAGCTTCCACTAACCTATCACAAGAGAAAGTTTCCATATGAGGAAGGCTACTACTTCACTTATATCATGTTCCTCCTCAGTAAAAAGGCCTGATTAGTCTTCAGAATTAGCCAAATACAAAAAGTTTTCCTTACCAAGACATTTTTAAGTTTGATATCCCGGTGCACAAGTCCCTGACTGTGAAGATAACGGATTCCTTCAACCACATCCAAGGCGATCTGTAATCGTGTTTCTAATTCTAGCCCAGCCTGAAGAATAAACAAACAGATTTAATCCTGTAAGTGGAAGTTAGTTTTATCTAAGGGATTTCCTTACCCTTCTTTGCCAAACTATACTGAAAAAGAAGCAATAACTCCTGCAAAGTCATCCTTCCAGAAAGTTCCTAGACAACAGGAGAAAGGCAGGAGCTGCTCCTATTAATTTAATGCAGTAGTTTTACTAGATCAAGTATTGACAGGCTTCATCTTACACCTATACATAGATATACAGGCTTTTTTGATAGTTAGATTCTCAGTACCTTTAGTCCTGTATAGAGGTCTCTGTGCAGCCGTTCCATTATCAATAGGACAGCAATGCTGGAACCTCCTCCATAGCCATAATCTATTACAGAGCCATGGAGATGTACCAACCGCTCATGTGTCTGTAGAGACCTAGACAAAGTTCAGCACAGAAAATCAGTCATTTTTATATCCTCTCCTCCACTCCCAGACCTGTCTAATCTTGTAAAGAAGCTGCCCAGTAACTGCCACATTATAACAACGAAACCAAGACACACCTATGTCAGTCCTACAAACTAATAGCATTTTGCTTGTAGCAATGAAGTTAAGCAAATCCATGTGGAGTGAGAAAAGCACTTTGAATACACACCTCATATAGTGAAACTCAAGTGCAAGGTCGTTCCAGTGTTTCTCATCTGGAGGAACAACAGATTTCAGTGCACATGGGAAATGCCCTCCCCAGCTGTCACACAGATACACCACGCCATACTGTCCTCGGCCCAGCTCACGGCCCAGCTTGGGCTTGCCTGTAAGGCACAACATCCATTTAGTCAGGAATTAAAACATCTTCCTACTGCATAAGGCTGGCAGCTTGCTCCTTTTCATGGGCCAGAAGCTGCACAATTCACAGTACTCAGTACATATCAAATACAGACTCAAATAGCTTGCTGCAAAGCAAGCCCCTTCCTTCCCCTTCACACTGACTTCTTCCAAAGGAGGAGGGAAAAGGTACTCCAGAGAACATCAAGCACAATGCTCACCATATAAGAGCACATCTTGGAGGGATCTGCTCTCCAGCGAGAGACGCGCTAGCCGAGGCGCGTGATCCTTCCGCACCTTCAGCCACAGGTCTTCTGTTTTCTCCAGCCTGCCAGAATGGCCATCTTCTAACTGGAAAAATATATACACACGGTCAGCCTCCCCCATCTAAAACCACAGCGCTAGGGAGTTCAGTGTCATTACACAACTGAGATCCTGCTTAATCATCCCTAGTTTAAAAACGGAATATTTGTATTAGGTTCCTCACATCAGCTCTTCCATCTCTACCTGCAGTGAGCAGTGCTGCCTACATGGTCTGCTCTGTTACCTATCCCTACTTTTTTTTTTTTTAAAAAAGTAAAACTTTCCCATAGTGGTAACATACAAAGTATAATTTCTTTCTTTACAGTACTTGCCTGTCTTAAAGAAGCAGCAAAAGCCTCATGGGAACTGTTTAGCCTGGTCCGGAATTGGCTGCAAATGCTCTTGGCTAACTTGGATGCACTGAGGCTCTCAATAGCATCCTGAGCAACTTTCCTCTTCCAGTCACTGGTGATGGCAGGTGGGCTGACCCATGTAATCCGCTGGATTATCTAGCAAAACAGGGAACAGCATCAAGGCACTGGTACAAAAAAGCAAAAGATCAGTCACTTCAAAGACTCTTTATCTACCTTGCTGTAATAATACATAAATTTATCTTCTTGCAGAACTGGGTTAAATGATTTTCAGAGTTGTCTACACACATACAAAATATTTAGATATCCAATTCTTCTGCATATCCCCTCAGTTCATTCCTCCACACATCCTGTCATATTTATGACCAAGACCATAAATCACACACAGCCACAGCCTGGAAAACCTCCCTACTGCAGTGCAGAGTGAGGGCTGCTTCTGTCCCCAGTAAGGGGCTGTTACCTAACGATGCTGCAGGTGCATTTGGCACTGTAATGGAATAAACACCACCTGCATAAATTAATCTTAAGAACACTAGAGCTGCAAGAGCCAGTTCTTAAGGTGAAAAAACAGACAGCATGAACAGTAAACTAGAGACTCAGGAAAAATTCCTAAGTTGAGCTATAGTGAAATGCCTTTTCACACAGACATGCTGTCAGGTGCAGAGAACCTGCATCTAGAAGTCACAGCATGTACCATTTCCCTTAGATTGCTTCCAAGATGCTTTTTTAGAGGTCAGGTCTTTTTTAGAGGCTTCAAAAGCCCAGCTGCTGGACACCCCATCTGAATCCTCTCCCCAGGCTGCAGGAAGAAGCTGATGGTTTGATGCCACGCAGTCCAGAGTGCGTCTGCTTGGGAAAAAGATTCCCATATTCCTCACAGTTACCATACAAAGCCCTTGATACAATTTGGAAGGAACATTAAGAGGCTGATGGCAGCAAAGGTCATCAAAACCTCTTAGAGCAGAAACTTCCACAAATCCAGAGCCGCAGTTGAAGGCAGCAGCAAATATTCACTATAGACTTTGCTCCAGAAATCTCACACTGTACAATGACCCTTACTAAAAGCAAGTGATAAAGATGCCCAGACCTGTTTGATCTGTTCCCACAGCATCCTGGTTACCGTCGAGCCGGAGTGAAAAGTGACTTCAACATGATAGGCTGCATTTAGTATCTAGAAAGCAAAGGGAAGATGAGTATGGAAACTCTGCAAACCAGGAGCTAGAAAAATTGCTAGACACCTCTTGTCTCTGCTAATGACCAAAGGACCATGCAAAATGCCTATTCACTTGATTTTATTATACTCATAGGTATTTCTGGGCTGCAATTTGATTACTTTAGAGAAATTTAGGATGGACAAGAAGTAGGCTTTCAAATGACAAACTCAGAATAAGATTAATATCTCCAACTACTAGCATGTCCCTTAATGGCATCAGATAGACAAGTACTCCACAATCATTGCATTCCTCTGGTTTCACTGGCCATCTCAGGTTCCTCCCACCCTCGTTGCATCAGGAGAGCACCAATTAAAAATTAGTCCAGGCAGCTGTTTGAGCCACCATACCTGTTTGAGATAATTGCTTGTGATGTGCACAGAAGCATCCTTGGACTTCTCCAAACTCCTTGCAGTGTGTACTGAAACATCCCAAGACTCCTCCAGGCTCTTCAGACATCTCTCCAGGGTCCCTACAAAGCTCTCGCGCAGATAGTCCACTGAGCTAATTAACTTGTTGGCAACTGCTTGATTTAATCGAGAAATAATCAGTTCTTGGATTTGCTTAATACAGCACTTTATGTCCTTGGAACTAACAGGTTCCCCGTTCTCAGGAATTATGATGTCTGCACAGAAGAAAAGAAAGAGGTATTTTTTGTACCTTATAAGCATATGAGAGTTGAATCATCAACTACTGAGAGCTGCTTTAAATGGTTTGCTGAGCAGGGACAGCAGAGCCTCAGTGAGGACAACTTCTGCCCCAAAGAATAAGAATCAAGAAGATGCTACATTTTGAGATATTTGTTGCTGTTTTATGTATGTGCACAAATACACATATAATTTATATATATAAGTAGGTATACACATATGTTACAGTTAACACAAGCTCTTTATGAAGACTACATTTCAAGAGGCCATTACATTGGAAACATCCTAAGGAAAAGGGAAGACCTTTTCCAGTCACCTGCAGAAGCAAAAATATGCAGAGCCTCTTCTGCACGAGAGGAAACCTAATTCATCATTCCTGTTCTTCATCCCAGGAAATAACATTCCATTTTGAAATTGGGAACAAATAAGTCAGACAAAGGGGTTTTTTAATCTAGAGTTTTAACCCCTTTGATGTCTCAGAAGAGCACTCCACTTGGAACAAAATAGTTTCCACTGAACCTATAGCCTAAATTATGATTTTAAAGAAAAAAAACCCCTTCCATGTCAGCCTGCTGAGCTACATTTGAGTTTCAGGACTCTTGAACAGAACTGATCTAGGGTGAAACTCTACCAAGCAAGCAGAGCTGCAGAGCATCAACCTACAAATAATCACTCTGATGCTTATGATAGAATGCGTATCCATGCAGACACAGTGCAGATACCATCTCACCCTCCACATATTCTGCACACCCTCTCTTTCTTCTACCTTCTGCATCCCTGGAAACCCGACAGTAGAAGCTGCAATGAGAATTCCTGCTTCTTCCCCAAAAAACATCAAGTGCAAAGCACAGGTTTTTGAGAGTACAATATTAGCACAAATTCCTGTTTATGGAAAGTCTTAACCTACCCAAAATAATGTCATTTTCAGAAAGTTCTACACTCAAGACTCCTAAACATCCCTCACATATGGGGAAACTGAGCAGAAAATGCAAGTAAAGCTTCACTGCTAAAACTATTTTTTTCCTCTCAGGAGAGATTTACTCCCAAGTCTCAACACACTTGCTGAGGAAAAAGCTGAGCCTTGTTTTCTTACCCTGCAGAACAGAGAATTAAAACAGAGAAGAAACCATGCTATGTGGGACCATGAAGAAAGCTGGGATAGAAGTGGGGTGTGGGAGATGTCTGCTTATAAGAAACCATGTTTCGGTCTCTAATTTAAGGAGATAATAAAGCATTTGTAGTAATTCTGAATTTGCTTCCAATGTCACCTGTCTGGACTGGCATCCAACCATTCTTTAGCAGGTGGTAAATATTACTCATTCCCATTCCTTAAAAGCCCCTAACCTCTCTCTCCTCATTTTCCTCCTTGCAGTAATTACCTTTGAATTCCATAGTAGCAGCATCTTCCAAGAGCTCCTCTTTCATATTATTAAGAGTCTCTACGATCATGTCCTTCATCTCCTCTTGCTTACGGTTGGCAATGTTCATCAGAGACTCGTAGAGCTCATTCTCCTTCTTGCGGGTGTACTCCAGCCTCTTGGGGGTGATCTGCAGGTCTCGCTGCATGTCGAAAGCCTGGTTGATGAAGATGTTCAGGCAACGGCAGTGCACCTCGTTCAAGCTGGTGGCTGCTTCCACGAGATGCTTCTGAAGGACCTGCCTGGAGAAAGTGCTTAGGAGACGGAGCTTCTCAGACTGCTCCACCAACATGCTCTGGGCACCGGCGTCCGCACCGGGCGCCCCGCAGCTGCAGTGGTGGCTACTCAGGTACTCCAAGTCCATCAGCTGGCAGTAAAGCGAGGACTTTTCATTATCAGTTTTTTTGTGAGAGATCAGCTCAGTCCCCAACTCTGGCACTTTGAAGAAGAAAATGGGCAAAGAAAATTTGTCTTTGATGTCACGCAGTTCGTTCTCATCTGATGGAGAGAGTTCAGCCTCGCTGATGGCAAAGACGAGCACAGGCAGGACATGGTTCACATACTCCCCCAAGGTGGCTTCAGCAGACTGGAACCCACGACATGGTGCTACTACCACATCCACTTCCTAGCAAGCAAGCAGGGAAAAGAGGGTCTCATCCAGGTCTTTTTTAACGCCATTACACACAAAACGACACTGTAATTCATTCACAAAATGAGAAAACAAACATTCAGACCCTACAGAACATTTATGGGATCCCATAAATGTAGTACCCACCCAACCTACAAGGCTGATGCAGACCCACTAGCAGGAAGGCAACTGAGTATTTAAAAAAAAAAAAAAAAAAAAAATCACCAGAGCTGTTACTGGGCACCAAAAACCTGCTTTAGAACAAGTTCCCAAGCAAGTGCTATCAAAGAACAGCTCTTATTCTTTAATTTATACCCACTCTCATTTAGCAACAACCTCTTCTAGTAAATGTGCTCTCAGCTTCCATATCTGTTTACCAGATAATCAGCCCTTTGAGAAGATATTCCTGCTGCCAGTTTCCAACACTAAAAAGTACTACACTAATCACAACTGCCAAGATAAAGACAGCATAACAACATATTCCAAAGAGTTCACAGCCAAAGGACAGACAAGGAGGAACAGATGGTTGTGACAGTAAGTTCAGTTGTGATACTCTTCAAATCCAGCTAAAAACTAGCAAATATGTATTTTAACAACACTCATTTTCTTGCCGTGCAGAGTTTCACTGCTTGGTCACATATTGCTGCTGACAGCAGTGTGAGAAGCTTGGAGTTGAAAGCAGAATTTAAGTGTCATCTTCCTTGTACATAACAGGGGAAGGACAATTAGTAATTCTCAAATAATTTTCTCCCAGAATTGCTCAAAAAAGAGACTTGCCCAAGTCTCCCAACTAGTTGCAGTGACAGCAGGAGGTCATTACTGTCTTGGGACTGCGTCTCGAACCTGTTGGATACACAGGATGGGCTGGGAAGTGCCATTCCGGAAGATGCACCAGGGCTGATGACTCAGCCCATGCCTGGAAACAAAGGAGGAAGCCAGTGCCGTCTCTTGGAGACGGGCAGAAAACCAAGACACAGAACAGAAAGCAGCACGAGCTGCTGGTCCTGCTGTTTCTATAGAGGCCTAGGAGGCTTTCAGAAACCTATAGCAACACTTCTCGTTTTTTAAAACGCCCCACAGAAGTTTAAACGCTGCCTATAGAGCTCCATACTGTCCAGGATCTAGTCTTCCTATGTGGTGAATGCCCATGATTCACACTGGATTCCTAAAATTCTTACACTGCTTCTCACAAGGTCACACCACTACAAACACTTCAGCATCTAAGCTTGAAGCTACTATCATGGAACTGCATTTGTATTTCCCCTAAGAGGTTCTTTTGAAATATCTAAGCTTCACACTCAGCAATCTGAACATCAGGTATGGAGAGCTACATATCCCATATCCAGAAGAAAGCTTAAAATCAAGGATCAAGTAGGTCTTGACCTACAAGACAAGTCAGAGTCTTGGTGCATTTTACTAAGCTAAAGTCAATAGATAATTTCTCATCTCCAGCCTGGTTAGAAGGCACTTCTTTGCTACATCCCCCGAGCACCTCATCCCATATTGCTAGGCTCAGAGCGTTTTAATTATGGCATGTTTAGGTAACTGAAGTGCTAAAAAGCTAACCCAGTTTAGCCAGATTTTTGCCCAAACTCCTATCAAGCAGATTATGATTGAAGGCCCAGCTCAGTCTCACTCCAAGCCAATCCGACTACTCTGAAGGGTCAGTAAATCCCTGACATCTGACAGGGACTGCATTTTTTAATATATGGGAGGTAAATTCCATAGTCACCTCAATCTCAGGTATTTGCATGTTCCTGGATTCTCCTTAAAAAACTTTACTTCCCTCTCCTTGATTTTTTCAAGGTCTTGTAACTTTATTCTCTGCTTCCAACACGACTGTGGCAGAGGAACCCGGATGAAGAAATTAAACTAGACCTCTGGTCTCCAGCACACACAGCTATTTCTTCCAGCCATTGAAGTCATGTATATTTAGGTATTAATAACACAACCAAGTATGTTAAAAAGGCTCTCAAGAAGAGAGGTCAGGGCATCTTCAGGGGTTTAAAATTACAGTCCCGTAGGTACTTTGCTACTCATCCACAACCTGAATCACCGATACGGTACATTTTCAAAGATGCAACAATAAATCCTAACTAGTGTATTTCTCTTTTTATAGCTCAAATAACCACTTATTATTCATTTGCCAGCTTCGCCACCACAGCTGAAAAGACTTCTTTCCCTACAAGCCCTGGCTGAAACTTCTCGGTACGAGAGTCAAACTAGAATGCAGCAGAGCAAAATAAATGCAGCCCCATGAAAAGGAAAGCTTTTCCAGCCTCCTCCCACTAAGTTCTGCTATCTAAAGGAAAATCAATACCCCTGAGAATCTGTTTGGGCTTCTAGGCACAACTGATAAGATTTAGGGAAGGAGCCAACTGTTTACTTCCACTGTAAATCTAATAATCTGTCTAGCTAGACGGATTATTCCCCATGATCTAGATGCATTCCTGCAGAGTGATCCCCAAGGAACAGAGCAGCTTTGCAAAGAGTTGGTCTTCCCTGGCCCTTTATATAAATTAAAGTAAAATTAAGTCTAAGTTCACATACCTACTAGCACAAGTTGACCCAAGGAAACAAAATTTCCATCTCCTCCTCACCTCCTTTTCTGCGAAACAAGTTTTGATTAAGACATCCTTAAATGACACAGAAAAGCAAGTGTGGTCCCACCCTGGACATCAATAATTTAGCAGAGTATCAAGGATAAACTCAGAGCGTTCCACTTGTGCTTCAGTATTAAAAGCCAGGATGTTGCTTCCCCATCCCAAAGTCACCCACTGGTGCTTTGATGTTATCCTGTGGGTGGGTAAGGGCCTCGTTACACGGGATGAACATGAGTTCAAATGTTCATACCAGACGCAGAAGTACTCAGACCAAATTGTGATATCCTAAAACACGTCATCATCCAGCACAGAACCGTCACTAGGCTGCGAGCTTTGTTTCCCAAGGTTAAAAAAAGAAGCCCTCTCAGAGAGGCTCTGCAGACTTGCAGCTCTGGTTTAACTCCAGAAAATGCTCATCCATTACTGCTCCAAGGTACGTTCCACTACTTCCAGCAGCAACGGCCCTGAGCAGCAGGTATTTTTAACTTTGTTGTCTTGGTGTATGCTAAACAGAGCTGGAAAACAGACATTAGCTAGAGGAGTAAGAATCACAAGTCTCTCAGCAGGAGTCCGGACACTTTATTCCTAGCCCAATTAGCTTCTAAGATACATAAATCCTATCAGTGTATCAATTTGGTTCTTCCTCTTAGCCCTTGAATTCATGTGAGGAATCCTTTGACTCAGTGTGAGGCTGTGATTCACCCTTCCGCTCCTTCCATTGGAAGAGCTTTTCATTTCACTAGCCCTTTTCAAATTAATCTGAGTAGCTGTTTTCATCTAAGTGTCCTAAATATAACCCAAGTCAGACAGAAGGATCTTTGTTGTTCATATGAGAAATCTAAAAGAGGGTTATAAACTACAGCATAGCTAAACCAACCCATCTGAAAACATAACCAAGTAAAATCAGTGTAAAGCTAAACACACCCACAGGCATAGCAGGGCAGGAATTGACATACAGACAATTCAGAAGGGACTTTTGCAGCAGCAGCAGACTTGGTGCTTTTCAGGAAAAAGGTGGATGCCTCAAACACAGTTTATACAGACACATCACTTCTCTTTCAGTGGGGAGCAGAAGCCACATGCTTTAATGAGCAGAAACAACATTGCATTAACTTGCCTGATCTGATTAGGGTAGGTTTAACTTCTGCTGAAGACTAGCTCTGTGAAATGTGTTTCAAACCGATGGAGATAAAGGGAGTCCCCACTATCAGCCTGTTTTCAGCCCTGTCTATATTCAGATATCCAGAGAAAGTTGCTTTGCCATTTTATTGCTCAACTAGAATGTTCATATTCTTAATCCTAGGAGAAGAAATCAGTCTTCACACTCAAACAATTTATACTTAAGAATAAATAATCTACATAAAATATAAAACACGAGAGCTAACATAAGCTATAAAAAGCTTTGAAATTCAATTTCTGCCTTTAAAAGTATTTGTTAAATATCAAATTGCTGCAGTCACAGGATAGGAACATGTCATCTGCTGGGTGAGAGACAGCTTGCAAAGCAAGGTACTAGCAAAGCTGGAAAGGACACTGAGAACAGAGTCCACTTTGATTTCGAACCCCTCCAACTTCCATTGGCCTCACAAAAGCAAAAGGCTGTTTCCTTCTGACAATAAGCTCTTTAGGATACGGATTAAATACATATATACACATACATGCATGTGTGCATATGTATGCACACATTTTCATGACAGCTTCTACCTACTACTGGACACGGAGGCTAACTCAGATGACCCTGAAACCACAGTCAAATTTTAGGATGCATTTGGAGGCACTTGGAGCCCTCAGAGGAAGGATACCCACAGATTTAGACAGTCGGATCTGGTTAAAGTCATCCCCAAACTTACAGCTTCTGTCCAATAAAAGAAACACTTGTATGCTTGAGAGTTGATAGCCACATTTTTTATTAGAGACTGTAAATTTTCTCTCTTGATAAGGTTGCTGTGCTAAGGCACATGAACACCAAGTTACCTTTAGAAGCGAGTATGGCAGCATGACCTCCAGCTCGGCAATCCGGTGAGCAGGATCTTCACTATCCCCATGAACTTCTAAGTCCTCCTCCGGAATGGTGTCCCACTGCCCTCGGTGGGCTGCCATCATATGGACCAGTTCATACTGCTCCGGCAGCGCCAGACTAACCCGCGTTTGCAGCCCGTGCGTAAAACGGATCCGTCGCCTCCTGCAATTCTCCTCGCTGCTGATCTTGGTGGTAGGGAGCAGCTTCTCCCCCAGGAGCATGTTGAGTAACTGGCACTTGGCGTTACAGTTCTGGCCCAGAATCAGAAGGCAAGGGTGCCAGCTCACCGTCTGCTGGAGATGCTCTTCCTCGTGGCGAGGGAAGGAGATGAAGTTCTGCCCTAGAATCAGGAACAGACTGTGTTGGAGGGGCTGCCTGAACATTAAGACGCATGGCTCTAAATAAGCTGTATGCAGAAGTTCAGGGATACCAACAGGTACTTAGCAGAGTCTAAAATGAAATACAGAACTTCAGTCTTTTGACAGCACAAGTATAAGCCTTTCCATGCCAAAAGGAGTAATCTACGTGGTGCACTCAGCACGGTTTACCACATATTCTTACCATTTAAGTAAAATATTTAAACTGCTAAAGAAACCAGGCAGCACCCATGTCTTTTACACAGGAGCCAGAAATCCCTGTAACCACCCTGCTTGCCCAGCTTCCACTTGAAGCATCAATTATAACATCCCATTAAGCAGCCCCTTTGAGCTCTTGGTCTATTATGCTGGAACTCCTGGCATTTGCTTTATTGCATTAACGCCAGAGAAAACAGTTTCAGCACTGAATTTAGCTTCTGAATTCTTTACAAGTGCTAAATACAGCTTTTTCCGTGTTCAGTCATCTAAGCTGAAGTCTAAGCAGCTTTGAGTTGCCTTATGCATAGCAACAGAATAATTCTGGCAGCACAAAAAAAAATTGGATACAAACAAATTCCCCATCTGCTTCACTTCAGCACAATTGCAGCGAGTACAAAACAGCCAGTGTTCTCCTACAGCCAAAGATCTAGTCCGTTTTTCCAGATCTGAAGGCAGATGGCACCCAAGAATGGAAATGACAGATGAAGACACCAGGCCTCAAAAGAACTGCCAAAACTGAAAGCTATAAACCAGTATGGTTATTATTACATCAGGCAAAGTGACAAGAATGTCAGTGTAAAGAATAGACTCGACTACAATACAGTAGAAAAGGACCGGCAGGGATTTTGTAGAGGAAGGTCCTGTCTCTCAAGAGTTATTAAAATTCTTCTAATGAGTCATGGACTTTGGCATCCCAAATTATTTCAGCATCTTAAGCTTCAAGAAAACAAGACACTACAATATAGCGAGATATTTCCTCAGCACCACTAACCAGATTAAAGACAGCACAACAGTTATTCTAGACTCATTTCAATAGCTTTCCATTCCTCTGTTTTAATCACACTTATTCAAACTAGGAGCAGCACCACTTGTAGCTGGTTGTGTCTAGGTAGCCAAGACCCACTTCAAGGTTTCTTTAAGGTCTTACTTAATATTTAGCTTTTCTGATTTCAGATTGGAAGTCTGGGAATAGCAGGGCTTGAGGAATCTTAATATTTAGCTTTTCTGATTTCAGATTGGAAGTCTGGGAATAGCAGGGCTTGAGGAATCTTTTTTTTTTTTTTTTTTTTCTTCATTAGATGATTTCTTCTCTCCTGAGCAACCCTCACAAGACCAAAATTCCTCTGAGCAGCCAAACCAAGGGGAACAGCAGCTCTGCCCCCAAGGTTGAGCCCCACAGACCAGAGCCCAAAGGCCCCAGAGTGCCCAAGACACCTCGTTACTGAGTTCACATAGAAGATCCTCTTAATAATGGCAAGGAATTGCTGCCAAAGATTGAGAGAGACATCACGTCTTAAAGCAGGACTCTTCATAACTGCTTCTTAAACAAGCCTTTCAAGACCCTAACTGTAGCAGAGCAGCCACATCAAATGACTAGAGGCTACAGTCCAGTCTGCAGCTTATGAAAGAAAAAAAACAACCAAACCCCATAGATAGCACATTTAAGCCTTCATCTACAAGATAAAGAATTGCTTTGATCTGTTTTATCTACTGAAATATCAGCTGGAATTCAAGCTTGTTCTTCAGATATCAAGCATGAAAAAACGCAATTCGGGACAGAGCTGCACAGGCCTTAAAGGCTTCTTCCCACTGGTTTAGAAAGGAACAGATTTCATGCGCTCCTCATTTTGGGCAGCCTCTGTATTTACACATACCTACAACAAGAACAAAATGATTGAAATATAGAAGAACTTACCACGGCATATAATGAATTTATAAATGCTGCATCTCTTAAAAGCCTTTCTTTTTTTGTGTACAAAACCTCCCAGGGATCAGAATTCATTCAACAAGTGAGCTTACCACAGCCCATACATCAGTACCGAATCCATTTTATTTAATGTTATGTCCTATGGCAGATTTCCAGGTGTGCTGAGCACAAGCATGGAGCCAACCCCAAAAGGAAGATTCAACTATATCATAACTAACCCAGTCTACCAACAAGGCCCTCAAGTCACGGCAGTGGTCTCATATCTGTCACCAAATATCTAAGTATATTAATATTGCCTCCTAGACATACTGGATAAATATCCACACAAAACCCAGTGCTACTGGGGCCACAATCTAAACAAAATTCCATGGGGGAGAAATACAACCCTCAGATTATAGTGCTAATCTTATAGAAAATGTATTTAGAATTTGCTTACTGAAAAGAGGCACATCCATCCCTACGCTGTTATAACCAACTGCTGCTTTTGACCAAGATTTTACTTGGTGCTAAATAGCGTATCCATACACTGTGTCTTTGAGACATGTGATAAACACTTCAAAAAAAGGCCCTTGGGGGAATCCCAAAGCGCGTGCATCCTATTAGCCTTTTTCCTTGAAAAAAGGAAGGCTTGTCCAAGAACAAGGACCTCTCTCACCAAGATCCATCTCAAAATTCAGTCTTACACTTGGTGGGAACAAGCTGATTTTGAATGTATAGAACCTGTAAAAGCTCTCTGCATTTATCAATTGCACTGATAAAAACTTGCTACAATTCCAGGTTCTTGTCTTTCTATTACTCCTCAAAATTACATGTGGACAACAAATTAAGGCCAGACCTGGAAATCTCTCATTGCTGTACAGATAGACCCCCCATTTATCTTAAATTCACATGCAAAACCAAATGGTTCAGTAGCTGCAGCAAGGTCCTCACCTGCACACAGGAATACTTTGACCACCACAAGATTTATAATTAACATAGTTATATAAATGAAGCATAGTCTTAGCTCCCCTACCCTGACATCTATGAGCATGCTGTCCTAGTTCCACACCCAGGAAAACACAGGTACCTAGCCAATAGCCTCAAGCTTAACATGAGCATGTGCTAGTGCCTCTCCACTTTAGCTGGATAGTTTTTTCCTCCAGTATCCTCCCCACAAGCTGGTCATAAAACTCACCTTCTTGTGTTTACACACCTACCAGCACAATAGCAGCCTTAATCTTTGGAGGATCACAGCAATATAGACACAGCAGTCACATTTTAACCAGGATAAACACTCAGTCAACACACCATCAGGATGAAGACTCTTCCAAACCCTCTCACTAACAGCTCCAAAATACGTTTGCGTGAGGGTTCATTAGGCTACCAAGCTGAGGGGTTTCACCCTCACACCCATTAAGATAACAGCACAGCTACAAGTCAGAACCCCAGCGATAGATGGACACCCATCAGAAAGGTAGTTGCTTCAGTCTACAGCAATTTCTGAAGCAAGACAGAAGACGTATTAAGAAATTCTGGTTCCTAGGGCAAACGGTTTGCGTTATTTCAAGGAGGCAATGAAGAAAAGAGAACTACAGCTATTACAAAGCACAGCTGCTTTCTCGCTTTACAAACAGTAGCGAAATCTGTTATCGCATCCCGATTAAGACTTTCTTATTTGAAAGTCAGTATGAAATACAGTCACCAACAGCACCAAGAATAAAAACTTGTAAAGCAGCTGCCAGGTTAAAGTTAGAGGACTAAAATGACACTAACAAATCAATCTAAAACACACTTTTCGTGACAAGGCAGACTCCTGGCCTAGCAGAACATGTTGTATTTTGTTGAATGCTTCAGAGACGCAAATACTGTGAGGGGGAAAAAGCATTTCCTGCTCATTAATTGCAGCAGGAAGGCAGTTATTGTCTCACTTGGTACTGAGGCCATTGAGGGGACAGTCAGTCAGTGAGGGTCCATCCCGGAGCAATGCCCTTCACCTCCCTCCTACCTGGTGACCAGTGACTACTACTCAACTCTGTTGATTCTTAGGACCATTTTCAGACACAGAAAACCAGCCTGTGCTTTAGACCGCTTGATTCCTGTTGACTCTAAGGGCAGTTACCTTTCCATGCCACCACATTAGCCTCACAGGTGTCTCAAAAGCAAGCCAGTTATTTGTTTTGTTTCTGAGACACTTATTTACTTTTCACGGCTTATTTTTTTTTCCACTTGAGCTGCAAGCAGCAAGAGACCAGTCCATTTCACTTCCTAATTCCAATGCATTTTACAAAACACTTGCATTCAAGCTCAACACACTGCAGAGCACGAATCTGCCACCAAGACTCACCTAAGAAACCAGCTACGTTCATCCTCAACTAAGCCCAGCTCCTCACCTAAGACCTTCCTATTTCCACACTCTGCCACCACCTTTTGCTGTCTAGCGCGGGGACTTGTCCGCTTGGTCCATGTCCCACCAGGGCTCTGCGGCCTCCTCATCTTTTGAGAGCTGTTGACTTTCATTTAATTCTCATCTCCAATACAACAAGCTACAACCAACAGTCTCCAAAGCCTGCAGACCTGAAGCAAGAGTCTAAACTGCATTTATTGTTTGCATGAACAAGCTCCAAAGCAGTCAGGCTTTCTTTCAAGCCCTGATAGTTAAATGGCAACCTGTGACAGCAGCAAAGACAAACCAGGCCAAGGCAGATGTTTGAAAACTGGTAGGTGTCAACCCTCCTCTGTATCAGAAACAACAGGCAGAACGTTTGGTACAATCTGCACTCCACAACAGCAGACTTTCAAGGAAACTGGAAACACTCCATAAGGAACTAGCCAAAGAGCAGAGCAGTAACTCCAGGGGAGCACCACCACTCAATCGCCAAGGCAACTGAAAAGAGCAAAACCAACTACCTCCTATTTCCTGGAAATCACAGAAAGATGTAAACTAAGAGACTTGGAGACCAGGTTTTTACCCAGCTTTCCGCTCCTATTCTGAAGGTTTAATGGGACATCACCTTGGGACAAAAACGGACAGAAGGGCTCAACACTTTAATTTTCAAGGCATAATTGTGAGTATAACTCTAGCGTGGACAAGTATCTTGGACAAGTAGCCAATAGAGATGACTCATGAGCCATTTGGGAATGAATAAAGATCTTTTATGCATAAAAAAACACCAGGCTAAACTCGTCTCACGAGACAGTCTTATGGAAGACCAAGTTGTGCACAGGGCAGGAAGGCCCCACCAGCGGGAGCAGCGTTTGTCAACAGCACCAGAGGAGGATGAAGCAGAAGGAGGAAGCACAAACGCCACTTCCACAACGGGGCCGGGCGCTCCGCGCGCCACCCAACGAGCCTCCCGTCCCCCAGACGCCCCCCGCGCGGCTTCCTCGCTCACACCCCCCCCTGCTCACTGCACCCACAGACCCTCTTGTGCCCCTCCCCCTGCACCCACAGCCCAGGGTCCCCCTCACCCTACACCCCATCCCACCTCCCCAGTCACCAGCTGCACCCTGGGCTCACCCCACAGCCCCTGCACCTCCTCGCCCCATAACACAACCCACACCTCCCCTACACCTCTAGCCCCCCCCGACCCACCACAGCCCCCACCACCCCCACTTGCAGCCCCCCAACTTGC
>PTEX01000014.1:7606515-7633655 GCA_003342815.1 Eudromia elegans | reverse complement strand
CGGCGGAGGCGCCCGGCCCCGCCGCGATGGAGGCCAAGGCCGGCGAGGCGGCGCTGCCGGAGGCGGGGGCCGGGCCGCCGCCGCAGCGCTCCAAGCCCCCCGACCTCAAGGTGAGCCCCGGTGCGGTCCCCACCGTGTCCCCCGCCCGCCCCGCGCTGCCACAGGTGTGACCTTGCAGGGGGCTCCCGGGATGGGGGGGGGTCCCAAAACTGCAGCAGCCTTGGGATGGGGATGGCCCCTGGTTGAGGATGGTCCTGGGAATGTGATGGTCCTGATATAGGGAGGCTGCAGGGATGGGGATGCTTTGGAGAATGCAGTGGTCCTGAGATGGGAACGCTTCCGGGATGGGGATGCTCTCAGGATGCTCCTGGGATGAGGATGCTGCTTGGAGGATGATGCTCCCAGGATAGGGATGCTCTCAGGATGCTCCCAGGATGGGGATGCTCCCTGGAGGGGATGCTCCCAGGATGGGGATGCTCTCAGGATGCTCCCGGGAGGGGGATGCTGCCTGGAGGAGATGCTCCCAGGATGGGGATGCTCTCAGGATGCTCCCGGGATGGGGATGCTCCCTGGAGGGTGATGTTCTCGTGGCAGCTTTGCAGCCACACGCTCGGGCCTGAGCGTCACCAAGAGAGGCAGGGGACCCTGGTGACACCAACAGTCTCACCATGGGGCTGGGGGAAGGGTGGCTGTCCAGGAGGCTCCTCAGGGCCTTTCTGGAGGTGGAGGGGGGCAAATGAGGCTAAATACCCTCCGGAGTCACCCGCAGCACCGGGAAACGTGATCCATCTGACAGGATTCGTGCTGCAGCCGAAAGCGGCAGCAGGGGAATGGCCCACAGCTGCTCCTTCCTTGCCGTCGGGAAGTGTCTGGATAATGAGGAAAACGAGTTACACAGCACCACGGAGCTGCGGGAAGCACTGGCGGGGCTATGGACATGCCGAGCAGGCTTGTCCCAGGCGGAGTTTGGGCAGAAATTTCCTGTTGGTTTGCACACGGAGCAGCTTGGATCCGTGGCTGCTCGCCGGCGGGAGCGGGATGCAGCAGGGCTGCTGGGCAGGGATGAGTTCCCTGCTTTCCTCCCTGTTTCCAGGTGCTGCAGCGCATTGCTGCTGTGCTTAGAGTTCAACTTCCACTCTTTGATATCCAAAAGGGCTGCACAAAATGTCCCTGGTCACCCGCAGGCATCCGGAACAGGAGATGCTCAATGTGGTGCTCTCCAGCAGAGCACCTCGACCTGTCCTGTAGTCCCCAAAGTCTTGTCAGGATGATGAAAGACATGCAGGGAGCTGGTCCCATCCCACCAGCTCCATCCCATCTCCTTTCCCACTTGCACTGAGTCAAAAAAGAGGTGGAAAGAGGAGGTGGAGGATGGTGCTGATGAGCAGGAAGCCTTTAGGTGGCACGTCCAGCTCTGAGCTGGAGCCCAGCCTTGGGTGCAGCCTGGTCCAGCTCGCAGTGCCGTCGGTGGCCAAAGCCCCATTGATTTTATTGATGTGAGCAGTGCAGAATCGTTTCTCGACGCATGTCTTTAAGCACATTTGTAGCCCAGCAATTAATTGCCCACAGGAAGCAAATCTGAAAACTCGCTTCACCGAGAAGACCGCACGAAAACCGCTCATGGTGCTGCCCACATCTTCGAGCTGTGGGCCCTAACTCCTGGCCCTGCCGCCAACCAAGGGCACCGGTTCAGTCTCTGCACCTGCTGGACTCTACTTCTTTAGAGAACAGACCGTAATCTTAAAGTTTTCCCTCCCCAAAATCCCTCCTTTTCCTGGACTGCTCGTTGCTAGCAAACGAGTTAGTCCCTTGCCCTGGGCTCAGTTCTGCTTGGCCTGGCATGGAGCCACTGACCAAGGTCCGTCGTTCACCACCCCGTGGATATCAGGCAAGCCTCAAATGTGAATTTTTGTTTGCTACCAGCCTAAGACACATTTGAACTGGCAACCTGGAAACAAAAGGCTGCTTTGTGGCGCCTTGGAGCCCCTCACCAGGCAGGTCCTCCTGGCAAACCCATGCAGCTTTCCTCTTGCCAGACCCGATTTCAGCTCCTTTTTCTAAGAGCAAGTGCTCTATTAGGGGGAAAAAAAAGGCCCCAAAAAAAAAAAAAAGTTCTGGCAAGGAGCAAAGCAGATGCATGACACATAATTCTGCTTAAAAATATGTTGGGTGGCAGAGATTTCCTGAGTTCTGCAGCAGAGTGACTGGATCCATACAAAACACTGCAGAAGGAAACATCGAGGCCTTTTGCTGCTGGAGGCTGCCCGGGCGTCCCGGGGTGTTCCCCCAGAAAGGCATTTATCGCTTAGATCACATTCCTGCATTCCCTATGCACCTCTGATCCGACCGTTTTTCCATTCCCAACTGGGCTGATCTGACCAAAGGCTGCGAGTTGAAGCCTGACGTAAATTCCATCCCTGATATCATGATCTCAGTCTTTGCAGCTAAGGTCTTCCCCTGCTTTTGACCCCAAAAGCCAAGACCAGCAGTGAGTTTGGAGGCATTATCCTGGATCCATCCCTTCTCCAGGGAGGTGCTTGGGAAGGCCCAACTGCAGGTTATGCAGCCACGGAGCTGCTCCAGCATAGCCTGGTCCGGAGCAGCGCGGCTGGGATGGGATGGCCAGAGGGGACAGAACTCAGCAGTCTCACAGCAGTGTTTACCCGGAGTGGGTCAAGTCCTTCCTTAGCTACTTTAATTTTGGGGAATAATAAATAAGCTGAATTAATTTGTCTCCTCTCCAAGGAGCCTGGGGAGCAGAGTCCCACCTGCTTCTCTCAGAGAGGACAGGGAGGACTGACTCCTCCTCGCCCATAAAGGTCGCCAGGCCCTGTTATAAACCCTGAAGTACATTTATATTTAATCCCTCGCACGAACAATTTTTCCAGGCACATTTTGGTCTTAAAAGGACACTGCCAAGGTGAACGGAGTCCCCTGTGGTTCGCGGAACACGGCTGCTGTCAAGCAGCTTGAGCGGGAGCTGCATGGTCACCGGAGCCACCTCATCCGTCATCTCCCACGGATGCTGCATCCCAAAAGCTCCGCAGCTCCAACACGGGTGCTGCCAGATCCAGCGGCACCCTGAGCCCCCCGGCACCCAGGTAGCATGGCCAAGATATGCATGGTGCTCCAGGTGCAGCGCTCAAGGGATCCACAGCCCCATCCCGGCTGGAGCAGCGCGGGGCCCTCACTGCAGAGGCTGCAGGTTTTATTCCAGATAGGCTTTAATAAGGTCCGTGTCTCTGTAGCATTTTGGTGGCACGCTAAGCAACATGACTAATGTTCGTCACATGTTTGTTCTCTCATGCTGGCCCCCAGAGGAGAAACGTGTGTGGGGGAGAGCTTCATTTTCCACGTTAGACTATCCCTGTATTTTGCTTGGTTTGTGGCAGCTGGAGGAGGGGAGCGGGTCCAGGCACAGCTCAGCGTGATGGAAGGTCCCAGTCAGCCTGGGCTGCAGGGGAGCACGGGAGCCACATCCCATAGCACCACATCCCATAGGATCTGCTTGCTCCAAGATCCATGGGGAAAAAAAGCCAGGAAAGCCTGGCCAAGAGCAGTGAGACTAGAGACTTCCTAGGAAAACCTCCTCTCCTGTTGCTCCTGCTCAGCATCCCAGCTGTCTCCAAGCTGGAGAGACAGGTTTTTTCATCCAGTTCCCACTCAGGTCCCGGGACAGGCTCTCTTCTCATGACCATGCTGGGCCTCTGACAGGCCTCTCACTCTTGGCTCTGGAGCCTCTGGGTAGGCCTGGGATATAAATAATTAACAATAACAATAATAGAATGCAACTTAGCAGCACGCAGCTGTGCTATAAGGTCACGGCAACAAGATCTGCTCCTCGTCCACCCGAAACCCAAGAAAGGGCACAGGAGCTGCTCGAAACCCCTGCGAGGAGATAGAGGGAGGTTTGAGGGCCGACGTGTCCCAGCGGAGCCGCATGGGGGATCACCGGGGGATAAATGCATAAGGAGGAAGCCGGTGCTGCCACATCCAGCCGGAGCGACGCTCGGGAAGCCGCCTGCCTTTGGCTTGACCCTGCCAAAGCCGGTAATAGCAACGGGCTGATCCACTTACAGCAGGATGGAGGATGAGAAGCAGGAGCAGCTCATTTGATGTCCACGGAAACAAGTCCCTGCCATCAAGCGGCCCCGTTAATTAAGACGACACGCAAAATAAAGATATTCCTGTGCATTTTGCAGCTGTCTGCACAGAGAAATTAACCTCTTCTGCTCTTGCATCAGTTATTAAGCTGTGCTTGTTCCCAAGTAGTCTGTATAGCTGCTCTAAGCTAGGGGTGGTTTCATTCCAGAGGAAAAAGAAAATAAAACAAGCCTCTGCTTTGGAAACGCACTAACTATCCTGGAATAACTTGTGAAAATGCTTTCCACGTGAGCAGCTTGTCTGGGATCCCTGTTGCAGAAGAGCTTGGTCCATGGTGAATGCTTGGTGCAGCTCCCTAGTGCAGGCAGCTCTGCAGTTTTAGAGGCCATAAAATCAGTGCAGCCAAGTCCAGGACAGCTCCACGTCCCCTCTTTCTGCTCCTCTTCTCCTTTCTTGCATGGTAGCCCTATCTGCACAGCCCCTGAATGGCTCTTTCAGAAGAACTTGGAAAAGGCTCAAGGAGAAGGGTTTTCTGTTGTTGTTGTTTTTTCCCTTTTTAAAAGAAAAATCTCCATCAGATTGAGCTGTTAGGCCAAATACCCCCCCAGGATGCCTGGCTCTCACCTGCAGCTGATGTTGCTGTAAAGTCATCTTCCCTTTTTTTTTTGCAGACTTTGCTTTTATTCTGCTTTAGTTACCCTCAAGGGTGAGAATTGTCCCTTTCCTTTCATTCGGTCCTTCTAAAGGGCTAAGCAAGAATCTGAGCCTCTATTGTACCCTTGGTGGTAGAGATCTGTGGGTTTATAGTTATTACCTATCTAACACTGTCTCTGTTTCCATAGAGACTGTATAAATAGAATAAAATTTAAATCACAATTTCCTGGAGTAGCAGTTGAGCACCACAGATTTGTTATGTCTTTCTTAGGAAAAACCAAAGGGATATAATTCTTCATCATAAATGGATAACAAGGATTAAAGGTTTTGCCTATAGTGTTTAACAACATGGGATCTAAGTGCTATTAGTAGCATCCCAATTCCTTGTAAACGTTACAGATGCAATGAGAATTAAGCCTTAATGAATTTGGACACTCTAGTACTAAATGTCCGGGGTTTTTAAGAGATGAGTCCTTCCCGCATGGACACAAAGTCCTCCAGCCATCTGGATGCTCTTGGAGGCCGTGTCTCAAACCCAGCTGCTTTTCTGGAAGTCACATCTTTTGCCAAGTAACACTGTGGCTAAAAGAACTCCCCAATTCTGAACCCTCCTCACGTTTGTTTTCAAGCACGAGCAAATGACAGCAGCGCCAAGAGGGAAACAAGCATCCCTGGGGATAAACCCCAGGCACACAACATCAGCGGCCCCTCAGGGTTTTAGTCCTAGGAGTCAAGGTGCTTAACTGCAAAACAGAGATGTCCAGAGCAGGAGCAGAAGCTTGTGCCGTGTTAACCGCTGAGTTTCGTGACAGCTGAGGCTGCCTGTGGAGGCGAGAAGATCTTTCAGTGTCCCGAGATTATTTCCTTGCTGTCTGGGAGCAGTGTTGGGCTAGGATACGTGACCTACCAGGAGCTGAACTGAGTCCGCCAAGCCCATCTCATAATGGTCACTGAGGGACTGTCAAATGCTAGAAATTACTAAGCACAGGGCCATAGCAGGGACGAGGGTAGGCAGAAGATTGCAGGAGGCAGCCAGCCAAACGCGGGGCTCGTAGATGCAAATCTGGGCCTTGCAGTGAGCGCGGGAAGAGGCGCTGGATTCACCTGCCTGTAATCAGGAGCTCAATCTGTTCCAGCATCCATATTGCATGAGTGCACCTGGCCACGCCGGCGCCCGCCGCAAGACGGCGGCGTGTGAAAGATTCCTCCGCTCTGCAGGAAATTGGTCTTAATGCTGAAGACCCGGGGTGGCCCTGGGGGGATGTTGTGCTCAGGTGTCCTGCAGGGAGGTCTCTTCCATGCTGCTCAAGGCCACTCAGTCCCCACCGGTGGCACCAGGCCAGGAGGTGCAGCTTCCCCCTAGGAAAGCAAGATAGGTTTCATGTGCTGCTCTTGGAGGCTGTGGAAGAGTCAGAGGGAAGACTCTCCTCTTTCACTCCTGGAGCATATTACCAAGGTGGGAAAGTCTCTGCAGCACATTGGTGGCCCATTCCCCAAGCCTGGGAGTCAACAGGACTTTTCTAGCTGTGGAAAATGTTGCTCCATCCCCCTTATCCATACGGACATGGTGCCTTCAAGCCAACACCCAAACGTGTGACCTTGGCATGGTGGCATCTCCGAGATGCGGCCTCTCCTGCACTCCCTGCACGCAGCACGGCCATGCAAAGCATTGCCCATGGTAAAGGAGTCTCTCTTCTCTCCCACAGAAAATCCAGCAGCTCTCCGAGGGCTCCATGTTCGGCCACGGCCTGAAGCACCTTTTCCACAGCCGGCGGCGGTCGCGGGAGCGGGAGCACCAGAACTCGCAGGACTCGCTGCCGCCGCACTACGGTGCCTCCGACCACGACTCCCCGGACGAGAAGGAGCGCTCGCCGGAGATGCACCGCGTCTCCTACGCCGTGTCCCTGCACGACCTGCCCGCGCGCCCCACCGCCTTCAACCGCGTGCTGCAGCAGATCCGCGCGCGGCCCTCCATCAAGCGGGGCACCAGCCTGCACAGCGGCAGCCGGCGCGCCAAGAGCGGCTCCCTGGAGCCGCAGCGGGGCAGCCCCCACCTGGGCCGCCGGGCCCCCCAGGACAGCAGCCTCACGGCTATCCTGCACCAGCACCAAGGCCGGCCACGCTCCTCCTCCACCACCGACACCGCCATCCTCCTGGCCGAGAGCGGGGCCGTCTACCTGCTCACCGAGGACACCGAGGGGCTCGCTGAGAAGGTAGGGGCTCGTGCGGTGCCAGCTCTTGTGGCACCTTCCTACCAATGGCATCGTTTTGTCTCCCTATACACCAAAAAACATTCCCCGTCGGGCAGCCAGTGTGTTGCTTCGCAGAGGGACCCGCCAGCCCTGCTCAGCAAATGGCTGCTGAACAGAGGCTGGGGCTGTCAGCGGCCAAGGGGGGCCCTGGGCAGGGACCCAGCCCGAGGGCTGCTGCTGGGCCCATGTCGCAGCCAGCAGATGCATTAAGGAACTTTCGAGGCTGGGAAACAATCCCAGCACCTCGTGCCATTAAGCATTAAACAAGCTCAATTAAGGGATACGATATCCAGATCCCAGCCCTTTGTTTTAGCTACCAGATGCCACATGTCTCCCAGGTGCAGGAGAGGGCTCGCTGGCTCCAGCACTTGGCATTCGCTCCCTTTCCCATTCCTGGGCATGGGTGGCAGTGCTGTGGCCTCAGACCAGCTTTTCCCCCCCACTCCACTGAGCTGCCACGGAGGGAAATCCAACCTGGGCACTTCTGTTGCCCTCTGGTCTAACAGAAAGAAGATCCCCAAGATACGTTTTCTTTCTGTTTTTGCTCTGGTTTTCCTCCCGTGCAGCTTCCCAGTGGCCCTGGGTGCTGCACATGGCACCTGCAGCTCTCTGCGTCCCCAGAGAGGCTGTTCAAGTTGCATGTTTGGGGACAAAATCGCTCTGGCTCCATGGGGGAGACCGGTGCCAAGCTGGGGGCTCCTGCCCCAGCTACTCTGCTGGGTGACACAGGTTGAAAGCCAAATTTAAGGACAAAAGCACTTCGGTGCACAGCCCATGGAGCAGCACAAAAAGGGCATGAATAATTGACTGCATAAGGCACAAAGAGAAACAAGGAGAGAGGTGATACTGTAGGGCGATGGAAAAAAAATAACCAGCTCTTTAGAGGAACAAGAGCTACGTGATATTCTCAGGCTGGGTTGTTTTTCTGCAGCCTCCCTGCCCGCCGTAACTCGGTGCAGGGCAGCGGTCGCACAGATTGTGGGTGGGCACGGAGCTCCCCATGCGCTCGGCGCGCTTGGTGCTTGCAGGAAAATCAATCATGGCACCCTGCCCTGTGGGCTGGAGCAAAATCCCACAGCACCACATCCTCCGAAAGCCCAGGGCACACCGCTTCCCGGGAAAACATCCCACAACATGCTGGAGAGCCCAAGGACTCCTCTCCAGTGGCACTTAAGGCATCACCTGTCCCTCCACTTACCCCCCTTCCCACACAGGGACCTGGAGCAGAACCATCTAGCAGATCCCCATTAACCCTAAACCATTCCTTGGCCTGGGGGCTCTTATGAGCTCCATGAGGAGCAGCTTGGAGCAATTTCTTGTGGGGTTGGGGCAGCCCTGCACTGTCCTGCCGGTTTGTGATGCTGATGGATTGGCCTGGTTGCTCGCCGAGTCCCAGGGAGTTTATTTGGCCACCGTTTCACTGCGCGGGGTTTGTTTCTCCTTCCCAGGGGTGCCTTTTGTGATCATGGGAAGATCAGGATGCTCAAACACGGTGAAAATAATGTCAATGTCTGCTAACGACTGCTTAGAAACAAACAAACAAATGATTTTCCCTCTGTTTCTGCAGCTCTCAGAGCTGCATGTGCCCAGCGTGCTCTGCGCCGCTGCCCAAAGGAGCGGAAGGTCCTCACAGGAGCCTCACTTTCCACCCATAAATTTCATGCTGAACATTTCTCTCCTTGCATAACAGCCTGAATGCAAGCACTGGGTTAATCCCTAATGGAATTGCTCAGCCGGTGCTTTTCCAGCAGCTATTGATTCTTTTCTTGCCTTTTTAAAGCAAGCTCCTGCTGCGAGCTCGGGTGAGCCGCCGTGCTCCTCATGCACTGCCTCCATCAGGAGCCACCAGCGCAAGGCTCTGCCATCCCACCTGGACTCAGTCTGGTTTTCCAGGAATGCCATGGCACTGGGAGCCATCCCTGGCCTTCTGCCTGCCCCCTGTAACCCACGTGGGCCTTGAATCCATTATCCCAGCATGGACTCTGCTCCGGGGTCTCCGGTGATCCGGCAGGGAATGGGATCCGTCGGACACGTGCGGTGCCAGCGGCTGCTCCGGGGCTCCCGGCCGTTAGATGGCACCAGTCACCGGGTGCTGCGCCACAAGTGACATGAGTGTGGGGAGGGCTCAGCAGGACCCAGTTCAGGCGGCGAGCCAGTGGGTTGGCAGCGGATGCAGTCCCAAAATATTCGGGTTTGTCAGCACGGAGCTCGCGTGGAGACCCTTCCCGCTGCTCCGTGCCCCATCGGATCGCGGAGCCAGGGCTGTGTCTGGCCTCATGCTCGTCATGCTCCGCGCTGTGACTCGTGGCGCGTCCCGGCGCGGCCGGCGGCATCCGGCAGCGTTGGGTTTCAGGGCGGGGAGCGGGGGGCGGCTGGCCCGGCTCCGGTTACCCGCAGCTTGTCCTGCTCAGCGAGCGCCCGGGAGAGGCAGCGCCGCGGAGCACCCAGTGACCCAGGGTGGCCGCTCGGGGCCGGTGCCTCCGCTCCGCTTCCCGGTATCCTTCTCCTTGCGGTGGGATCGGCAGCAGGGCCGGGGGGGACAGCGGGGCGGCAAGCACAGGTGCAGCGGGTCTGTGCAATGGGCAGCCAGGCTCCCGTGAGACACGCGGGGTTGTCCTTGTGTCCTTTGGGATTGCCCTTCCTCAGTGAGTGCACGGGATCTACCTCGGAATTCCCGGGCCCTGGCCCTGCGTTGCTTGCGGAGGATTTGCCAGCAGGGCCCAAATGCTGTCTGAGCGCTGGGAAGCTCAAGGGTTAAAACCTCGGAGCAGGGAGCCAAAATAGCCCAGCGGGCAGCGCTGGGAGGGAATAGTGGGAAGGATGATGTAAGGCCGGGATCCCGCGGCTGGCCGGACAGCGCGTGCCAATGGGCCAGGTCTGGGGCCAAGCAGAGCCCATGCAGGAGCCTTGAGCAACATGGCACTAATTAGCAGGAATAGCAGTAACGATGCTGCAAGGCAGGTGAGGCCAGTGAGGCCACATGGTTCCCTTGCCTCCCTCCCATGCAGGAGCCACCAACTCCTGCCCAACTCTTCCTGGGCCGCATTCCCGCTCTCCCGGAGCACAGGAGCCCAAATCAGCCTTTAGGAATGGAGCAAGAGAGTCAGATTAGTGCCAGCTGCTCCCAGCAACTCTTCCCTGGCGTGGAACGGGAAGGGCCCCTCTGCCTGCAGTGGGAACCCCCTTCACTCCCTCCCATCCCCAGGAGAAGCAGGTTGGGAAAAAAAGCAGCTAATAGCTGGGAAGACAAAGGCTGGGGTTGCTGCCTAATTAATTCAGCAGCCAACGAGCGAGTGTCAGGCTCCCGCACTGATTCAGCCTGAGCAGGGACTCCGTGTTCCTCAGCATCCCAGCATATGGCTCTGTTTGCAGCCCAGCGTGTGCCGGAGCCGTCGGAGCCGAGGCAGCTCCTCGCCGGGGGGAGCGGGGCAGCGCGCGGGCGGCACCGTCTCCGCTCTGGGCACGGGATTTGCCTCCTGGCATTCCCGCTGCCTCCGCTCGGAGCCGCTTCCTCGCGGCTCGCTCATCTGCTCCGTCCCATCCTTAACTGCAGCCGTGGCGGCCAGGGCTCCTCCGGAGATGCATCCTCCCAGCTCCCATCCCGGGACAAGGACTCTGCTCCTAACCTCCCTCCCGGGTGTCTCTGTAAGTACCCGCTGCTCTGCCCTGAGGCCCCACGAGGCCAGGTGGGTTCCAGGCACGAGGAGGGGACCGGCTGCAGCACGAGGTGCCGCGGCCCTTGTCTGGACACTCAGAATGGGGTTTGTAGGTGGCCAGGGCCGGATTCTGTCCCTCTCCGTGCTCATGTGCACAAATATGTGCCGCAATTTTGTGACTGCCCAGGGATTTCCTTCTGCACGGGAATGGGGATTTATTTCTTTCCAAATTTGCCTCTTACAGGCAGGCCTGAAAAACGTAGCCGCCTCTTTCTAACCGGGGGAGTAAATCTCCAAAGTGGAGACCCTACTAAGGATGAAGGGGAGCCCTCCACCGCCGGCTCGGGTAACTAATCGCCGGGTAAAAAACCCGTTTTGCTTATGGGAGCAGCTGGAAAGAAGGGAAAGCTCAGGCCCACCCTGGGCAGAAGTCCCGAGGCATTTGCGCCGCGGGGCAGCGGGAGCCGCTCGTGGTGCCGCGTGGTCTCTCCATGAGCTCTAAAGCCCCGGTGCTGCATGGGCTGCAAAACGCTGGGGTTTGCATTGAGCTACATGCGGCTGTGACGAGAAACCCCCAGCATGGGAGCTGGGAACTGCAGCCGGAGCAGATTCCTGAGCGAGATGCCGGTGCGCGGGAGCTGGGGCCGCCTCTGAGCCCGGCCGCTCGCCTCTAATCCGGCTCTAGTCCCTCCCTCCCGGCTGCTCCCGGGATTCGTCGGGGCGGCGCGGAGCTCCGCTCGCCCATGGCAGCGGCGGCCGGTCCCGTGCCTCCGCGCAGGAGCCCGTCGGGACATGGAGGTAGGTCTGGGATGTGGGATCTCGGACCAATCCCGCAGGAAGCATCGCTGCGGGCGGGAAGGGCCTGCAGGGGCTCCTGGTATTGCCTTTGTGACGGTGCCAGCAGCATCGCGATGGGTGATGACACCCAGCGACATTGAGGTGCCCAGGGAAGCCGGACGGCATCTGCAGCCCTGAACCTGGGATCTGAAAGGGGAATAATTCCCAGTCTGGGAAAGGAGCAGCGGCAGCTGCTTGCTGGGACAAGGGACAGCGGGATGGAGCCACGCGTCTCCCGGGAATGGGGTCCAGTGTCTCCCCCTGGCTGCAGCGCCCGTGGTCGATGCTGGCCGGAGCAGTGCTTAGCATTGCCAGAGATCCCTAGGGAAGCATCACTGTCTGCCCCATGGAGCCTTCCTCAGCCGCCAGCATCTCCGCACAGCTTGGCGGTACCTAATTTTTCCCTGTTTGCGGGTATATAAAGTCCTTTGTGCCGCTCCTTTCTCCCCATGGTAAATTTTCCCGCTTTCCCTACATCCGATTTTTCTTCCCCACTTTCCCTCCATCCGAACGACATCAGTGAAGGAACCAGCTGGGGGCTGCTTGCTCAGCATCCTCACCGGAGCCCTCGTCGTGTCCCCAGCTCCCCTGGCCTGAATCAGAGGGATTTCTCCTCCTGCATGCTGCGTTGCTCCCGCATCCCACCGAGCCGCCCTCCGAGGCTGCCTGCAAACCCAGCCGTGGGGGGGCAGACGATGGGTTCGTTTTGATGCCCCTTCCAGCAGGGTTCTGCACGGAGGGAAAGTGCAGCTCTCGCTAATCCCCCTGCTAAATCCGCTGCGCGGCGGTTTCGGCTCGCGGGGATTTAGCTGGTGTTGGTGCTCAGCGCTGCAGGGATCTGCCCTGTCTCTTCTGATTGTTGTTTTGCAAGCGATAACCTGGAGGGGGGTCCCAGAGAAGTGGGAGGAGGTGCTGGTGTTTGGGTGCCGTGGAGATTTCTTGCTGCTTGGTGCAATTCAGAGAGCAAAAATTTTGCTCCCTAAATCCCAGGCCAGTTTTCCATTTCAGCTCCTCTTGGGGTAGGGGGTGGTTTCTTTTCCAAAGCTGGGGGAAAGCCGTCGCTTTCCTGCCCTTTCCGGGCACATGCACAGCTTGCAGAGACTGCAGGGCTTTGTTTTTGCTTGGAAAGTGCTGATCTACCTGGGCTGAGGCCGACGTGCCGCTCTGCTCACGCAGCTGTGCGTGGGCCCGCGTTTTCCTGCCTTTTCCTCTCCACTCTCCTATCCAGGCCTTGCCCCTTATGGCAGCACAACCCTCCCCCTTCCCGGGTTATTTAACATCCTGCAAATATCCCTGAGCCATCCCAGGAAGGAAAACACAGGCCAAGAGCCTGGCCCTATTTGCACCGACGGGGCCGGTCGTGTCCCCTCTCCAGCCGGTTATGCGCTCCCCGGCCGCGATCCTCAGCGTTATCCCTATTAAAGGGTCACTCGGGGAAAGTGTGATGGAAACGGGAAATTACCCAGGGCTGCCAGTGGTATTTAACTTCCAAGCGGCTCTTAATTAGGAGCCAGGAGCTGTTTATACAACTGCTGAGATTTGCATAAGGATCTGCAATACAAAATGAAGCACCTGGGAGGGTTTGCGATGCTCAAGTGGGAAAGCGGCTCTGCTCTCAGCCTCTGCCCCTGCTCCTAAGCAGGGCTGCAGGCAGGTGGTTTTCTCTCACCATGCTTTAACTTCTCACCTGTAACATGGAAATCAGTATGGTGATTTACAGGGGTAATTACAGGGTGGTTTGCAGGGGTTGTGTCTGCAGAGGGGGTCTCAACTATGAGCGAAAAACATGCATCCGTGCTGAAAACACGTTATGCTCAGAGCTGAAATACCCACCGGTTGCTCCATCCCTGCTCTCTTGGTTGCTTTGGGGGCAGGTTGGACGTTGGCTTTGGGTTTTGGCTCCTCGTTGCCCCTGCAGCAGATCAGGGCTGTCGCCCGCGGGAGCTTTGGGGGGCTCCAAGCTGAGTTTGGCTTTGCCTCCTGCACTGAGCCTTGTCCTGCTCTCTCTTTGCTGCAGCTGGACAAGGGTGACGTGACGGCCCTGAGCCTCCCGTCCAACACCGGCCACGGCGACGCTGATGGCAACATCTGCCTGGACGTCCCCGAGGGCACCCCGGACCCGCACCGGACCAAAGCCGCCATCGAGCATCTGCACCAGAAGATCCTCAAGATCACCGAGCAGATCAAAATCGAGCAGGAGGCGCGGGACGACAACGTGGCCGAGTACCTGAAGCTGGCCAACAACGCGGACAAGCAGCAGGCCTCCCGCATCAAGCAGGTCTTTGAGAAGAAGAACCAGAAGTCGGCGCAGACCATAGCGCAGCTGCACAAGAAGCTCGAGCACTACCACAAGAAACTGAAGGAGATTGAGCAGAACGGGCCGTCCCGGCAGCCCAAGGATGTTTTCCGGGACATGCACCAAGGCCTCAAGGACGTGGGTGCCAACGTGCGCTCCAGCATCAGCGGCTTTGGCGGGGGCGTCGTGGAGGGCGTCAAGGGGGGGCTCTCGGGCTTGTCGCAGGCCACCCACACCGCCGTGGTCTCCAAGCCCCGCGAGTTCGCCAGCCTCATCCGCAACAAGTTTGGCAGCGCGGACAACATCGCCCACCTGAAGGACACGCTGGACGACGGGCACCCCGAGGAGGCGTCACGGGCGCTGAGTGGCAGTGCCACCTTGGTCTCCAGCCCCAAGTACGGCAGCGACGACGAGTGCTCCAGCGCCACGTCGGGCTCGGCCGGCGGCAGCAACTCCGGCGCCGGGCCCGGCGGCTTGGGCAGCCCCAAGTCCAACACGCTGGACAGCCACCACAACAGCTTCGATGCCATCCTGGAGGAGCTGCGGGAGATCAAGGAGAGCCAGTCGCACCTGGAGGACTCCATGGAGGACCTCAAGGCGCAGCTGCAGCGGGACTACACCTACATGACGCAGTGTTTGCAGGAGGAGCGCTACAGGTAGAGCCAAGGGCACGGAGGGTGGCAGCTCGTGGGGCTGGGGACGCGCTCGCCTGGTCTGTGCTGATGCCACAACCCCATGGCCACGGTGCTGAGGGCCTGGGGGGTCAGTGCGTGTTGGGGACACAGTGGTCCCCAGCGCCCTGCTCCCCTCTGGCCTCCGTGCGCAGGTATGAGCGCCTAGAGGAGCAGCTGAACGACCTCACGGAGCTGCACCAGAACGAGATGACCAACCTGAAGCAGGAGCTGGCCAGCATGGAGGAGAAGGTGGCCTACCAGTCCTACGAGAGGGCACGGGACATCCAGGTGGGTGAATGAACACATGGCAAGACCTGGGGCCGGAGCCTCATCTGGCCGGGCGGGGATCTTGCTTGGGGGACCCGCTGGCACCTTGTGTGATGAGGCGGGTGGGCGGCGCGGGGCCTGACGCGGCCGGTGCCTTGCAGGAGGCCGTGGAGTCCTGCCTGACGCGGGTCACCAAGCTGGAGCTGCAGCAGCAGCAGCAGCAGGTGGTGCAGCTGGAAGGGGTGGAGAACGCCAACGCGCGGGCCCTCCTGGGCAAGTTCATCAACGTCATCCTGGCCCTCATGGCCGTGCTGCTCGTCTTCGTCTCCACCATCGCCAACTTCATCACCCCGCTCATGAAGACCCGCATGCGCATCCTCAGCACCGCCCTGCTCGTCCTCTTCCTCCTCTTCCTCTGGAAGCACTGGGACTCCATCACCTACTTCCTGGAGCACGTGCTGCTTCCCAGCTGATCCCCGGCCCGGCCGCTGTGCCCGGGGGCTTCCCGGTTCCCACCGAGGGGAGCCGGGATGGGGCCGGCGGCCGGAGCCTCCATTTGCCTCTTTCACGCTCTTGGTTGAGTTGCTTTCCCTTTGCCCTCCCTGCAGCCGTCGGCTCTCGCATCCGGCACCCACGTGGTGGAGGTGGAGCCGGGACCTGTCGGTCCTCCGGAGGCTGGGAGGGCAGGATGGAATGGAAGTGCTTTGGGATGGAAGTGCTAAGTTACGTGTCGCTGGGTTGTGCTGGATTTGGCTTCCGAAAGTCCTTCTGTCATCCCAAAAGGCCATGGGTGGGAGGTGGCGGTCCCAGCCCACGTGGCATCGGTGGCAGGAGCAAGGCCACGCAGGTGTCCACGGATGCTGCAGGTCCTTCCTTCTCCCGGGAAGACCAAGCCGGCAAAGAAGCACCGTGGAGGCAAAGCGCGGGCGGGAGCGAGCAGCGGGCGCGCGGGCGGCCCCGCTCCCGCCGCGTCCTCCCGCATTCCCCCCGTGCGTTCCTCCCCGTTCCCGGCTCGGCGCCAGAGCGCGCGCTCCGTGTCCTGTGCGTGTGTGTGTGTGTGCGCGTGCGGTTTGCGTTTCCCTCGAGACCCCCATCCCCATTCGTGAGCCAAGGCCAGGGGGTGGCGGGGCGAGCGGCCGCCCCCCGGCCCCACGCGCGAGCACGGCTTGCTGTCTCGACTGTTTCTTAAATTATTTCATACATATATATTTATGTAATATATCTACACACACACATATATATAAATATATATATAAAAACATATGCACAGGCAGCTCCTCCTCTGGTGCAGCTCTGCCGAGCACGGGAGGTTTGTCCCAGCGGGAGCGTGGCCGGTAGCTCCGTCCTTGTGCCTGGGATCCGCTCGCGAGTGCTGGGGGCTGCTGCAAACGTGACCCCCTCCGTACATGCAAGGGGCACCCCAGGGCCGCTGGGCCCCCTCAGGCCAGGGGCAGGAGCCGTTTTGGGGCAGGGGCTCCTTGTTTGGTGGGGGGACCCCATGGCAGCACCCGCCGAGCTGCCCTGTGGGCATGCAGAGAACGGGACACTCGTTGCACCCTCTGCAAGGCCCTGGCACCTCCATCCCGTATTCCCTTTATCCTTATTTCCTCCACCCTCTGCATTGCCCTGCCCGGCTCCGTAGAGTGAACGAGGTGCCACTCACAGGGCCTCAAACGCTGCAGAAAATGCAGCGAGGAAGATGAAGGGCGAGCGAGGCCGGTGCAGCCCCGCTGTGGAGGAGGCTCCAGGGCAGCCGCAGCCACACGAGGGCTCCCGGAGCCGCCGGCGGGAGCAGAGGCAATGCCGGGAATCCCTCAAGGCCGCTCACTGTGGATATTCCCAGTCCATCCTGCACACACTGGCCCTGGGAAGCTCATCCGTGCAAGGAGCTCCCCAAGAAATTATCATAATAAATTGCTTGGGGAGCTAAGGGCTAATTGCACTTCATGGAGGTGCAGGGGATGCAGCCGGTGCTGCGGAGCTGGCGGACTCTTCCTCCTTCCCCTTTGCTTGGCAGCCAAGAAGGAGGAGGAGGAGGAGGAGGAAGGGGGAGGAGGAGGGCAGTGGGAAGCAGCCCTGGGGACCCCCAGCGCCTCCCTCTCCCCCCACCAGCCGCAGCCGTAGGAAGAAAGAGCCGGTCCCAAGGATAACATGCTTTGCATTCCTGCGCCGTCGCCGGGGGAATTTCGACTGATCTACATGAAAAATACTTGCTACCCCCGGGGTCAGCGTGTCTGGAGGAAAAATTTCCTAGCGGAAAAGCTCGGAGGAGTGCGGAGGGGAGTGGGGGCTGCCCAGCGCCTGGGATTTCACAGGACAAACCTAATAATTTAATTGCACGTTAAGAAGGAATATAAATACCTGTCTAGAGCTGGGGAGGGAGGAGGCTGGGAGAGGAAAACGAGGAGGAATTTAATTAAGGGCAGTGCTGGGAATGTCTCTACCACAGTAAAGATAAGGAGGATCAATTGCTGCTTCCTCGGATCAAAGCGAAGGGTGGGCGGGATGAGGGGGGACCAGGGCTGCCGAGGGGGCAGGGAAAGCCGGGAAAGGCACCCGGGAGAAAGCGGGAGAGTGAGACGGCTGGATAAGGGGGAAAAAAGAACCGATGGCAGAGCCAGTGCCGCAGTGCTGAGACCTGCGGGGAGCACAGTGGGATTGAATTCCTGTCGGTGGGAGCGGGGGCAGCACTGCCTCCCTGCCCGTCCATCTGTCTGTCCATCCATCCATCCGTCTCTCCATCTGTCCATCCATCCATTCATCCATCCATCGATCTATCTAACAATCTAGCCACCCATCCATGCATCTGCCCATCCATCCATCCATCCATCCATCCATCCATCCATCCATCCATCCATCCATCCATCCATCCATCCATCCATCCATCCATCCATCCATCCAATGGTCCAGCCACACATCCATGCATCTTCCCACCCATCCATCCATGCAGGCTGCCCAGGAAAGGGCTGGGAAGGCAGCAACCGGGCTCCATCCCGATCCCGCAGCACTCGGCGTGGACAGGAGTGGGAAGAGCTGCTTCCTGGCCATGGTTTGGAAGTGCTTCCAGCTGAGCCCTTCATTCCAGCCTCCGGACCATGGTTTTGATCGCGGACCCAGAGCAGCCAAAGGAAACGGCCCCGTTCCAGCGTGGGATCAAAGCCCACGTGGGCGCCCCGCGCTTCCCTTTCTTGGACTGCTCCCGGCTCGTAGCAAAATGTCATCAAAAAATGGCAAGGCTTTCATGTGGGGATTTCTCGTCTTCAAAGCAACCCGGCATCAAACAGGTAATGCTTGAAACAAAAAAAATAAAAGGAAGGAAGGCCCCGCTTTGAACGCCGGGCCGGCTCGGGAGCACCTGAGCTTTGTTGTGTTCCTGCTCCGCAGCCGGGCCCCGCGCGACGCCCGGAGCCGGGATGTTTCCGCACGGAACAGCCCAAATATGGGCCTGGTGCATCCGGCGCAAGCCCGGACAGCGGCCCCGGTGACTCACAGCCAGGGGCCTCCGGGCTGGGCAGTGCCGACGGCTCTGGGAATTCCCAGGCTGGCCCGTCAAGAGCTGCCTCCGGGCGCAGCTTCCCACCCCAAAGCCCCTTTTCGCCCCCGTTTTTTGCACAGCGCTGTTGCTCCCAGGGTGGTGCAAAGCCCATTTTGCAGGCTGGAAATGTTCTATCCGGGCACGTTGCCCTCAGGTTTGCGGGCCCACGGCAGCAGATGGGTTGCACCGCTGCGGGGGCTTGCAAAGGGTTTGCAAACGGTGAGAGGGTTTGCAACTCACAGGAGGGTTTGCAACACACAAGAGGGTTTGCAAGGTCACAGCGGATCTGCAGGGAAGCAAAGGGAGCAGGAGGAGAGGCGTTGGAAATGGGGCTGGGGAGAGAAAGGGTCGATTCCCAGGGCTGCCCTGGGAATGCCCAGGCTTGGAGAGCGTTCCTGCTGCCTTGTGCCAGGCAGGGCCTGGGAGCTGCCACCGCAGAGACAGGGACCGTCCCTGCAGCCCCCTCCTGTGTCTCTCACAGCTGCAGCTGGTGGCACCGCTGCCACACGAGGCAGGTCCCACAGGCCAGGCCTGTGCAGCAAGTCCCTGGCACCCAACTGTGCCTGTTCTCCCTGTCCTGGCAGCCCGACTCGTTTCCCCATCCCTTGGAAAGCCGCCCGCTTCCCAGAGGGGTGACGGAGCCGGTCCCGCTGCCGCCTCCTCCCTGCAGCCGGGACAAAGCCCGCGCTCCCAGCACAGGCTGCCCCACGGCGCTGGGAATAGGTGGCTCCAAGGGAGCCTGCGGGGCCCCAAAACCAAGTGCCACCAAACAAGGACCCCCAGTCCCAGCCCAGGGACAACTCCCTGCAAGGAGAAAGATACCAGGACCGGGGAAGCAGGGCCAGAAAGCTGGGAATGAGCTTGGTGCAAACAGCTGCACCCCTTCCTGCTCCCTGCAGGAAGCAAGGAAAGGGCGGGATGCAGCGGCCCCATTCCCCGACTTCCAGCACTGGGAAAAAGGGACAGAGCAGGGGCTGCACGGCCACCTCAGGAGGGGACTTTGCCCTTGCTAAGCTGGATGTCCCGGGGCAGCTTTGGAGCGCTCCGGCCATGCCCAGCGCTGCTGGAAGCACGCGGGGAATGCGCAGTGGGGGGCCCAGCCCAGCACCGGGCATTCCTGGCACGCAGGAACGCCGCCGGAGCGGGCAAAGGGCAGGGGGAGGAGGCCCAAGCGGCTCCTACCACCCCGCGTGGAAAGGGGACAGCCCTGGACCGCTCTACAGAGCCACAAAAATGGCTTCCATGGCACAGCAGGGAATTGTCCCTTATCCCGGGAAAGGAGGGGGGATGCTCCGCGGGCCCACGGCGCAGCAAGCAGGTGAAGCACAAGCCTGGTCCACATCCCGCTTTTAATTTAATCCGTGTTTTCTCCAGACAACAGGAGGGGACAAAAGAGCGGCCCTGCACCCAGGGGAGGGACAGGGCCCGCGAGGCTCCGTAGTGCAAAGCCGGCTCGGGAAGCGTCTCCCAGAGGCAGGAAAATCCAGTGCTGAGGAAGTTTTACATTAGCCAACCACAAGGCAATAAATAAAGAAGTGATGCCTTAGGAAAGGCACTTATTTTTCTTTTTCCTTCTTCTTTCCCCCTTTCGACAGTTCGGGGTCCCCTGCGGTGCCGACCCCACCGGCTGCTGCTCCGGGTGGGTTGGGCAGAGCAGGAGGGGGAAGCATTGGGGGCCGGAGCCCTCGGGCCCCGTTGCCAGTAAATCCAGGGATCCCAGAGCTTGGGCAGCAGCTAGGGGGGCACCACGGGGCCTCCCCAGTGCCCTGCTACATCTCGAGCCTGTTTGAGGTATATCACCCACCCCGCGCGTTACCTTGTGCAGTCAACAACAGTGCAAAGGGAACATAAAACGGGACAAATCCGGACAAGAAAACCCTTCTTGCCGCCAGGAGATGAGGAGCCTGTTGGCATCGGGAGGACGGCAGTGCCCGAGTCCCGAGCAGCCCGGGGTGTCGGTTCCAAGCAGGGCTGCCCGCCCCGGCGCTCCCAGGCGGGACACAGGGCTGGGGGACAAGGCACGAGGGGCACACGGCCTCGTCCCCACAGCGGGTTTGGGGGCAGCCGTCCCGCTCAGCTCAGCTTCATGCCGACGCTCACGGCCTGGCTGTAGACCTCGGCCACACCGTCACGGTCCCACAGGCAGAAGCGGCTCTGGCCCGGGGCACCGGGGCAGTGCGTCACCGTCCAGCGGCGCAGCCGGCGTCCGCCCTCCTCCTCCTCCTCCAGACGGAGGAAGCTGTCGACGGAGACGCAGCCGCGCATGGCGCCGCGGGGCGCGCGGGCGGGCAGGTCGAGCTGCTCGAAGGACTCGGTGGAGAGGATGCTGTCCTCGCTGACGGCGCTGCCGGGGCGGCCGCGGGGCGCCGCCTCCCCGCACCGCCCCAGGCCCGGCCCCGGCGCGGCGCCGCCCGAGGAGAACTTGCCCTGGTGCTTCAGGATGCCCTTGGGGTGCGCGGGGAGCTCCGGAGCGCCCGGCTCCGCGGGGGGACCCTCGGCAAACACACTGCCGTCCAGGTCCAGGTCGCCGTCCAGGTCTGGGCTCTCCGTGTCTGGCCCATCTGGGCACTCGCTGCCCTCCAGCGAGGAGTAATAGCCCGACTCCCTCATCGGGGGCTTCTTGAGGATGCCCTTCCTGGGTGCGGCCGCGGGCACCACGCTGCTGTGCGCAAGGACACGGCTCAGAGCCGCGTCGCCCTCCTCGGCAGCGGCCGCGGGGCCGGGCGCCTTCTGCTCGCCCGAGTTCTTCTTCTTCAGGATGCCCTTGGGCCTCTTGAGGACGGACTTGGCGGGGCTCTCGGGGCCGGGCTCCTGCAGTGCCTGGGAGACGTCGTTCTCCTTCTTGGACTTCTTGAGCGAGCGCTGCCTCTCGAGGGCGCCGCCGCCCGCGGGCAGGTGCTGCTTGAAGAAGCAGCGCACCTTGGAGCCGTTCTCGACGAGGGGCCGCGAGGAGCGGCGCAGCCACTCGGCCACCGCGGCCAGCGGCGACTCGCTCTCCCGCTGCGTCTCCTGCTCCCCGACGGGCACCTTGTAGCCCCAGTTCACCCACCAGTGCGTGGCGATGTCCTCGATGGTGGCGCGCCGCGCCGGGTTCACCATGAGCATCCAGCGGATGAGCCCGCAGGCATCTGCGGGAGAGGCCGGTGAGCCCCGAGGGCAGTGGCGCGGGGAGGGCAGAGCCGCGGCGGCGGCGGGGCTCGACCTACCCGACAGCTTCGTGGGCTCCCGGTAGTCCCCGCTCGTGATCTGCTTGACCAGCGTCTTGTAGTCCCGGCCGTCGAAGGGCATCGTGCCGTGCACCAGGATGTAGAGGAGGACGCCCAGGGACCAGCTGTCCACCTGCGCGGCGGGGAGGAGGGTGAGCACGGGCGGCGGGACGGGGGCTCGCGGCGCCGCGGCAGCCAGGCAGCACCCACCTCCGGGCCCTTGTAGGGCCGCCCGTTGATGATCTCGGGCGACGCGTAGAGCGGGCTGCCGCAGTACGTCTGCAGCAGCCCGTCCTGCTGGTAGACGTTGGAGAGGCCAAAGTCTGCGATCTGGAAAGAGGTTTGGAGCAGTCACGGAGCTGCAAGGGCAGCGGGACACGCGCGGGTGCAGCCCCGCACCGCCTTGAGCTTGGGGAATGGGGATTTCCCCTCGGGAAAGGGATTTTAACTTCCCTCTCCAACCCGGCACGCCTGGGACACCACGCTCAGACTTTGCTCTCTTATCAGCCCTCGGATAAGGCACGATGGCTTTGGCAGCCCAACGCCCTCACCTTGATGTTCCCATTTGCATCGAGGAGGATGTTCTCCAGCTTCAGGTCCCGGTGGACGATGCCGTTCTGCCAGGGAAGGGGAGGCAGGTTAAGTTTGCAGCACGTTCAAGCAAGAGACGGTCACGGCGGGGAGGGGACGGCCGTGCAAGTGGCCTGAGCTGCTCCACGGAGGCTCCCGGCAGGCGGGAGTGCCAACAGGACGTGATTACAGCAGAGAGGAGCAATAAGCAGCCTGGTTTATAGCCCATCCTTATCCACGTGCAGCATCCTGGCCCGGGCAGCGACTTTGGGCTCCCCGGGAGCGCGGTGCGGCGTGGCTGGCTGCGAGCTGGGCCGTGGGTCCCTGCTAGCAGGGACACATGGGCACAGTATGGCCAGAGAGCTCCGTGCTGCTCCACTGGGAGCTGCCGCTGCCCCCAAGCAGGAGCTGGACGTGCTTCGGTCCGAGAGGGGCTCTGCAAACCGCCTCGCGCCCAGGCACAGCCCGAGCGGCCGCCCCGCTCCTCCCAGGGAGGTTTCCCAGGGACGATATCTCCCGGACCGGTTTGGGCAGAGCCAGCAAAGCCTTTGGAAGCAACGCAGCCGGGTTAACCCGGGCCGAACGCAGCCAAGGGGGGAGCGAGGAGCCCCCCGCCAAGCTCCGCTCGGAGTGAGGATCCGGCGGCTCCCACGCACCTTGTGGCAGTAGTAGACGGCGGAGACGACCTGGCGGAAGAAGTGCCGGGCCTCCTGCTCCGAGAGGCGCTGCCGCTCGCTGATGTAGTCGTACAGGTCGCCCTTGCTGGCGTACTCCATCACGATGACGATCTTGCTGCTGTTCTCGAACACTGCAAGGAGACGCCGGGCACGTGAGGCTCTCCAAGGGAAGCGCTCGTTAGCACGTGCTTTATAATTAGCGGGTGAAGCCGCAAGCAGCTCCGTGCACCCCTGGTCTCCCCGGCACGGCCAGCATGGACTTTTCCCATGCTCCCAGCGAGGATCAAGAGCCAGGCCAAGAGCGGGAGCGTTCCCTTCCCTCCTGCGTGCTCGCGGCGGAGGCAGCGCACGCGTGACTCAGCCCTGCAAACACGGCGGGCGCCGCGCTTTGTTTGGAGCACAAAGGCCTGTGGATACCTCACGTACGCGGCAAGAACCCGGCACCGCCGGGCAAGGAGCCTCCGGGGTAGCCGGTGCCCTGGGGAGGAAGGGAAGACTCCAGCATGGACACATGCTCCAGCCGCGGGGATTCCCAGTGCTGGCATTTCCCCACTTCCTAAATACACCTTTCCCCCACAGGAGCCAACCCAAGCCCACATCTTCTCTATTTCTTTGAGGAGAGGGAAGCTGTTGGGGTGGAAGGGGGGAGTCTCACCTTCATGGACGGCAATGATGTGCGGGTGATTGAGGGACGACATGATCTCGATCTCCCTGCGGATGTGGACGAGGTCCTGCTCGTCCTTGATCTTGTCCTTGCGGATGGACTTGATGGCCACCTGCACAGGGGACACACGCAGGGGACTGAGCCCATGGCCGGCACCCGCCCAGCTCCCCAGGAACTCATTGCAGAGCCGGAGACACAATTTGCCCCCGGGAAAGGGGCTCATGCCGGAGCCCGGCTTCCCACTCCCTTTGTATCCAGGGCATCAGGTCCCCACTGCAGCAATGCCCGTGACAAGGGATTTTATCAGGTGGATTTGCACCATTCCCGAGCGTTTCTGCAGTGCATGAGGGAGGGCGGCCCCGGCCAGGCTCCCAGTCGGACCCTGCTCCTTGTTTATTTGCAGCCAGGGCGAGGAATGCGACCTGCGCGCGGGACGTGGAGATAACGGCAGCGGCTTCCCGGGGCGGTGAAAGCAAAAGAGGAAGGAAAAAAGAGAGTTTTGTTTTCCCTGCAAATATTTATCTCAGGGAGCTGAGCATGCGGAGCACGGAGGGAAGGGAAAGTCTGGATCCTTAGCGCCAATGCGCAGCCCGGAGCAGCCCCGTTTCCACGTTATCCTCTACAAGGAAATTGAAAGGGGAGGAGAAAGAAGAGTTAGGGCTGGAGAATAGACGCCGTCTAATCCTCTTTCAAAGGAGCTGGGGAGAGACAATGTACTCCTAGGGCTGAATTTACAACTGAATCCAGCAGAACCTTTTTTTTTTTTTTTTGTATCAGACAAGAATGCGGAACAGCATTAATCCCGTCAAGGGATCCCGCAGGAGACGGAGCCCCGGGTCTCCCAGCAACGGGGAGAGGGGCCACAGGCACCCGCCGGCCCCGATGCTCACGGCGAGACTCATCCGAGTGCCCCCGTCGCCCGTGGGGGAGCCCAGGGAGCTGCACCGGGAGCAGCACCGGGAGCGCGTTGGGCTCCTCGAGAGGCGCCTAACTCCTCCCTGCCCTTCGTGCTGCTTTAGCAAGTGAAATTTTAGCCCTTTCTGCTCCAGCTCCTGCCCACCAGACTCTCTATAACCCGGGCAATGTCTCAAAGCCTTGTGCAGCCAAACCCCCTGTGCTCCTGGGTCTCCTCCCTCTTAGAGCCCAGGGCTCTCCTCACCAGGGCCCGACGTACCAGGGGCCACATCACGCACCAGGGAGCCTGAGGGGGCCGCTCCAGGCAGGGTAACCAAGCTACCCATAAGAGGAACCCATCCCGAGGGCAAAGAAGGGACGCCCAGGGGCAGCGTCATTCCAAAACCTCTCCCAGCACCGGGGAGAATCCCTGCTCCAAGGCGGCAACGGCAGCACCAGCTGCTCCTCAATGGGGACGGCAGCTTCAGGTGTCCATCAGGACCCTGCGCCTTTCCTTTCCCTCACGGATGCCCGTGGGAAGGATCTCCTGCAGGAGACAGCCCCAAGAAATCCCACGGCTGGATCGTGGGGAATTCAAGAGTATTTTCCAAGTCAAAAAGCTTTTAATTAAAACGTTTTGGGGGCAGAGCAGGTATTTTAAGCAGCTGCCGAAAGACACATTAAGTAACAACCCCAGGCAGCACTTTACAAGTTGCTCCCGATTGCGAGTGCCGTATTTCATGTTCCGCGAAACATGGATTACCAGGCACAGCGGAAGAGACCGGGATTCTCCCTTCCTGGACATCAAAAGAGGCTCTGCTACCTCGGCACACCCCAGGTGCCGTCTTCCCTCGACATCACACGAGCCCAGAGCACATTTCTGACATTGCAAGCCAGTCCCACGGCCGGTCCCGGTTCCTACTTGACTTGGCTCCGGTCCAAAGCTTGGGAAGGAGGTTGGAAGGAGCACCAGGCTGGAAGAGGCCAGATGCTGCAATGCAAATAGGTGCGGGAGGCAGTTTGCAGCACCCTGGCACATGGGAGAGCGTGTCCGGAGCAGAGAGACAGCAGGGAAAGCCCAGAGCCATGGGAGCCCCTCCAAGATCCAGCGCCCGGCAGAGCCCAGTCTGAGCTACGTGATTAGGGACACTTGGCAAACTCCAGGGAGGATGGTTAAAAATTCAAGGAAAAGGAAAACAAGGCAGCAAAACAGGACAGTTCGATATGAAAATGCATATTTTCAACGCAATGAAACGCATCTGACAGAGGCATCAGCCAGAGGCCAAACCCACGTGGGACAATTCCAGCTTCACCGCTTGAGCCGGTGGCGTCGGAGCCGCTGGGGGACCCGGGGGAGGCAGCGCTCCCTGCTCCCACACCTCGGCGTTTGGGAAGTGAAAGCCACTTAGCGAACAAGCAACCAACCACCCAGCTCAGGATAAGCCTGAAGATTAAACCGGTCCGGAAATGCTGAGCGGGGCAAGAAAGAATTTGTGGGAAGAGGAGAGATTTGCAGCTAAGCCTCCCGTTCCCACATGGCCGGTTCTGCGCGGTACCAGTTCCTCAAGCCTTGGCCTATCCGTGGTGCGTATTGGCCGAGCCATCAGCCTGTGCATTTAATTCCCATTATCATCTCCTAATAGCGCTCAGGCAAACGAGGTCCTGTCCCAGGGGCTTGCACGGATGGGCGAGTTCCCTGGCGATCCAAGGGAGCGCTGTACAAACTGTTAGCGGCAGGGAGACGAAGCCGAGTCCTCGCACCCATCCCACCGTTCTGGGGCGGTGGGTGGGAGCTGTATTTCAAGCCCCCCATTATGCAGGAAAGCAGCAGCGTCTTCACAATCAGATGGGCTAATGGGAGCGGCGGAGCCGAGTTAATCACGAGCCAGCGCCTTACCCAAGAAAACCCCTCCAATCTACGCTCGCTTTCCTCACACGCCTCTATGGGACCTCGGTGGTTTGGGCCTTGTCCCCATCTTGCTGCTGCTGTGTCTGGGCTGCTTGCGCTACCCATGGGCACCCCCATTGCTCCGCTCAATGGGTGCACGAGGGCTGGGGGGTGTGAGCGGTTCCTGGGTCCCATCATGCTCCCCGGGGAGCTCAGCGCCGCGCAGGGAAGTCACGCGCAAGGTTGTCCTTTGGACGCCTGCTGCTTTCCAAAGGGCAGAGCCGCTGGGGGAGCAGCGGGAGCCCTTCCGAGGGGGGGCTCAGCTCACGTCCCCCCTGTACATCCCAAGCTCCTCAGCTCTGCATCGCACAGCGGCGCTGGCTGCAGACGGGCCCAGACACTCGATTCAGAGCCAGGATCTCGCGCAGACACCAGGGGCACTCCAAGGGGCCCGGCTCCGCACGGCTGCCGAGGGTCAACACCTCAAACAAGCAGCACCCGGGGCAGGAGGAAGGCGAGAGCCCTCGAGCCCGGCGCTCGCTGTTTGCTCTGCGCTGCCGGATCCGGGCGAGCTCCGCTCCCCAGGAAGCCCGCGCCGGTCAAGTGCGCTGCCCCCGGGGGCTGCAGCCGCAAGGGGAGGCGGAGGGAGGGGGATGCCGGAGTCGGGCCGGGGGATGCGCAGGGCGGCCAGGGGATGCTCACCAGCTTCCCGGAGCGTTCCCGGGCTTTCTTCACCTTCCCGTAGGTGCCTTTGCCGAGCGTCTCCAGGAAGTCGTAGCGGTGCTTGAGGTTGTGCTTGTGGTGGTGCCGCTTCACCGCCTGCTTCTTCATCAGCGGCCGCGGCGACTTGAGGAGCCCCTGGGCCAGCGAAGCGGCCAACGGCGCCGTCCCCAGCGGCCGCGGCGACAGCGGCGGCCCCGGCGCCGCCACCACCGCCCGCTCCATCCCGCCCGGCCCCGGCGCCGC
>PTEX01000014.1:7490125-7606258 GCA_003342815.1 Eudromia elegans | reverse complement strand
TGCCCCCATGGAGCGGGGGGAGCCCCGGGGTGCGGGAGGGGGGCAATATTTAGGGGGCAAAGGGGGGCTCTGTGGACGGGGTGGGCACAGCCTGGGAGTAAAGGGGCACGATGGGGGGGTAAAAGGGGGGGCTTTGCAAGGGATGGTGCTGGGGGCTGCACAGGCGAGCCGGGGGGGCACAAGGGGGCAACCGCATCCCACCCCCTGCACTGGGATGGAGCAGGACAGGCCCCGGCGGGATGCGGAACGGAGCATCCCGCCAGGAGCGAGGGGGAGCACAGGGAGAGGGGGAGCACAGGGATACGGAGCCGCGGGCGCACGGGAGGCAGGGGCTGCTGCGAGGAGCCGCACTGCACCCAGCTTCTCTTGGGGGAAAAACACGCAAATTGGGGCCTGCTGCTTGAAGGGCCGTGTCTTGGGCACCGTTTAGCCAGCACTAGGACACAGAGGTACCCTAGAGGTCCGGAGTCCTCGGTTTTTATGGCCAGCAGCTACGTGGGGGCAGCTGGAAGGGGAAAGGAGCCGCTTTTGGGCACACAGGGACTGGTCCCGCAGCCTTCCTCAGCTCCCGCCCTGCGGGAAGCCCAGGGAAATCAGTGCGCAGGGAAATAACCCCATTTTATTTTCAAATCAGTCGTCTCCCGCTAGCAGGCGGGGGCTGCTCCGTGGGAAGGAGACTCCGCGCTCGGCAGCAGCACTGAATTATTTACTGGGCAGGAACAGGAGCCGCGTCTCCATCAGAAACCGGCCCGCAGGGCCCACGGGAAAGATAAACAAGGTGCAGATGAGATTAACTAAACTGCTGTAATTCCGGTGTCAACGTAAACAGAGAGGCTCCTGTCCAGGCTCGGCCCCGGAGGATGGCAGAGGAGGTGACGGGAAGGGACAATCCCGGTCCGGGCTGGCACCCAGTGCAGGCAGGAGCACCCAGGGTCCTGCCGACGGGGCCTTAGCCACCCATCCGAGAGCTCATCCCATCCGCTTCATTGCAAGCACTTTAATACTCCCACTGACTCCTAAGGATGCTTCCCAGGGGCTGTCGGGGATGAAAGGAAATGAGGGCCGGGGCAGCTCCGCTTTCTCTCCCTATCAGACAAATTCCTTTGTGCAATTTTTGGTGGTGTCACCGGTGTGTGGGCTCAGGGATGCTTTCGTAGGAGAGCGGCCGGGAAGCCCTTTTTTATGGAAATGACGAGGGACACAGATCTAAGCCCGCTGGAATCCACAGATAAGGATCCTCTATTGTAACCCGGCCGGGCAGCAGTGGGGAAATCCACTAAAATTCCCCCTGCCTCCCCCACCTGCCGCTTTAGAAAACCCTAAAAAAAAAGGGTTTCTAGAGCAGCAGCCCTTGGTGAAGAGATAACTGCTAAAAATCAGCATGAAAGTCAGCAAGGAACTTGGCTGCGTGTCAGCTAAACCCACCCAGATCTCGTCCATTCCAGGCTTGCATCACTACCAAACTGCAAGGTAAGACCTGATTTACGCCAGATTCTGCTATAGACCTTAGGGGTTTTTCTCTTTCCCTTTTTCTTCTTCACCTTTAGCACCTACTCATTACTGCAGCGTTTATAAAAACATCCCTGTTTTGGCCCAAACTGATGGCTCTGCCATTGAAGTCTCTGTTTGGGGACCGGCAAAGGAATAAACTTTCCCCCAAGACAGGAGGGAGCCCTGGAAAAGGGAAAGGAAGAGCTGAAATACCAAAGAGGACAACAAGTCCCATGATGTTCTCCCATCGGTGGTGCTCAGGCAGGTGTGAAACGCATCCCGCTTGGAAAACCCCCTGGGAAGGGGCCTTCACTTGGATCCTCCCCACCGAGACCCCCATTCATCAGGGCAAGAGGGAAAACGCATTAGCCCAGGCAGGAGTTTTCCAAACCATGATTTAGGAGCGATCCCAAGGAATGATCCCGGAGCCGCGTGGGATTAAAGCAGCCATGGGATCAGCCCCCGCTCCGGAGCTTTCTCTGCTCTGTGTCCCACCCGGCTCATATTTTTCCCCTATGACCCATGGTTTGAGGATTCAGTCCTGCCGTCCCTCTTTCCCGCTAGGAAGAGCCGAGGGAGCTGGAGGGAGCCCAACCACCGTCTTTTCCAGGCGGACGCTGCCAAGTTGGGAAAACGCATCCCTCGGAGCAGCCCGGCCTGCAGCCGTCTGAGCAATGAAGCACATCAAGAGGAGAAGCGGAGCAAAGCCGCGCTGTAATTACGGGTGACCTGGTTTCGGCACGGCGTGCACGCAGCCCCCGCCGCCATCACGGCCCTCTCGGGAACAGGAGCCTCCAGGATTTGGTTTCGGGCTCGTTCTGTATCCCGGCCAAGCCCCCGGACTCCCCAAATCTCCGTTTCCCCCTCCCTGCTGGAGCGCGAGTCACTCCAGATCAGCAAAACGGAGCTGATTCAATCACTACAATTACAGCACGAGTTGTAAAGAGACCAGGACCCAACCTCCTTAAAATCCCAAGTCATCTTTTCTTTCTTTTCCATGTGATAACGTTATCTTTGCAGTTATGCCACAGTTACCTTAGACATGGATACAGGGAGATGAGACATAAACAGAGCTCTGGACTACGCTTTAACCTAGAAAATTTAGAGAATAAAAGCAGAAATGGTGGAGTTTGTGCCCAGGACAGCGCTCGGTGCTGAGGCCGCCCCGGAGCAGCTCCGGGACACCCCGCTCCTCCCGTTTCCCGGTGATGGGAATGTCGTGGCGAGCCGTACGGGCCAGGACGAGCCATCCGTGCGGCACGGCCGGGCTGCCAACATGCAGGGCTTGTGGCAGCGGGAGTTCACGCAGGGACACGGAGCCGGGTTAGGAAGCCGGAGAACGGCAGGAGTTTGGCTGGAACACGGACGCAGGCACGCGGAGCTGGGCCCGCCGCAGCTTGTGCTGCTTAGGAGGTGGTTAGGCAGGAAAATACTTGGAAATCCGGGCATCCCGACTGGTCAGAAGGGCTGTCATGGAGCTCCCTGCAGCCAGGAGATGCAACGGCTGACAGAGCTGGTAAAAGATTAGACCTTGCTGCAATTATAAAGGAATAAACCTTGCTGCAATAATAAAGGAATAAACCTTGCTGCAATTATAAAGGAATAAACCTTGCTGCAATTACAAAGGAATAAACCTTGCTGCAATGCACTGCTAGCAGCTCTCGGTTGGCAGAAATGGGACTTTATTTCAGCTTATTTTGAGAGTTAATATATATTATAACAATATATATATATATATCTTTTTTTAAGCACTGCAGACAACTACCAATCCTTTTTGAGACTGCGGACAATTCTCGCAGCCGAACCACCTTCATTTCTCATTTTGGGGAGAAATCTGTTGCGACCTAGTCATGTTCGTGTGCTACATTTTTAAAAGAGTCCCCTCGTGCCACCATTTAAAAGGGTTTCAGTAGTTTTAATGCCCAGGTTTAGCAAACGCGCTTCGACGCGAGCTGGTTTTCTCCTGCACCTAACCCGGGTTTAGCAGAGCAAATATCCCTCAGGATGTGAGACCAAGGGGACAAGGCGGATGCCCCGGCCCTGAATCACAGTCACTAAATCTTATCTTCAATCAGCTTTAGGAAATTGCCCCCAAAAAGCCCACGCTGCAGCAGATTAGGGGCAGAAGGGAGGGTCTTTGTGAGCAGTGGTGACCTCAGCCCGGCAGCTCCTATGGAATGAAGCCAGCAGGAGCCACCCAAAGAAGGGGTTTTGCCACCAGCTGCAGCGGTGACACAGTCAGGGACCGTCCCCATGGCCCCGGCTTCACAGGGCCGGCAGCTCCGGCCGCCGTCGTTCTGGTCACGTCTCGCTCCGGGAAAACTTCCATGGGATCCAGGCCCGCCGCAGCTGGAAGCGCCATCAAAGGCCCCGGCACGGGGAGCTGGGTTGATCACAGGGCTCGAGCTCCCGGCTGCTGCTTCCCTTGTCCCTCCAGGCCCGGGAGAATCCCTCAGGTATCAGTTTCAAAGAGGGAAGGGCTCCAAGCAGCCGCTGCTGAACACCACATGCAAGCCTCACCTGGGCTTGCAACCGCGGCTCTGATCCCAGAGCTTCCCGCAGAGCCCGGCTCCGGCTCCGGCGCCAGCCCCAGGGCAGGATTCAGCTCCGTCTTGTGGCTTTGGAGCTCCGGTTCAAGGCGTTTGGACCCAAAGACGGCGCTCGGTCACGGGAACGAGGCACCGGAGGGGATGCAGAACGGTGCACGACGCATCCCAGGACACATGCCCGGGTCGGATGTGTCCAAGTGACGCGTGCCAGGATGGGATCCCGCAGATCACAGGGTGCCCTCGATGACTCCTCGGAGGTGCTGGTGCCACCAGCCAATCCCAGCGATGCCACCTGCCACCCCAGAGCACGCTCGGAGGCGGAGGGACCCCAGCCAGCCCATGAAACCGGGTCAGAAAAACCCTCCCACGGCACCAGCGCAGCCCTGCCCGCCCCCGGGCCAGGCCGCTTTGGGGGCACAGGCTGCAGATGGGGGCCACCCTCGGCTCCCGCTCCTCGCACCCAGGTCCTGCAGCGTGGGGTGTTCGCCCAGCGCAGGGAACAGCGGAGTTAACTCGTCCCTAAGGGGCAGCAGAGCCTCCCAGCGCGTCGCGAGCCCCTGGCCTCCGCCGCGGGCTCGTTAAATCTCTTATTCTGCGATTAATTAACGGAGCTGCTCAGCCTTTCTTTGGAGCGGGCCTGGCAGAGCAGCCCAAGGAACACCCAGGAAAGGTTCAAACCTTGCCTTGAATTAATTAAAGGGCATTAATTTGAAAACGCAGCCAAGGTTCCTTCAGCAGAGTCCGGGAGAACCTCGGGCACCGTCAGGGAAGGGGCTGGACTTTGGGCACGGAATTTGCACCCAGCAGCGGGTGCTGCCGGGAGCCGAGGGTGGCAGGGACGGGGCAGAGCTGCCTCCCAGCGTCAGCTTCGCCACGAGGTGCCTGGGGCCACGTCTTTCCTCCCCGTCCCGCTGCTCTGGGCGCCTGCAAAGCCACTTATTACCTGCTGGGAAAAGACCTGGCATTAGCCCTAGGAAAACCCTCCACCTGATGAATGTCGCCGAGCGGGAGTTAGCTGGAAAAGAGGGTGCAGCAGCTGGAAGGGTAGGAGGTCTCAGCCCAAGCTCCTTCCCCAGCAGGTTTTGGGGAGACCCTGGGAAAATCCAAGCTGGATGGAGGAGTGAAGGTCTTGCAAAGGGCCGAGGGCGGCGTGGGATGCGGGAGACGAGTCCCGGCTCGGCCGGCAGCACCGACCCGGCGGCTGGAGGACGAGCGGCACCGGAGCCTGCGTCCAGGGCCCTGGAAAGCCGCATGGAAAAGCAGCGGAGCGGGAGCTGCCGGGACCCCCCTGCCATGGCCGCGGCAGCCGCGCGGGGTCCTCCGCGCTCCGCGTCGCTCCCGGCCGGGCTCCAGCTCCCGGCACAGCAGCCGCCAGGGGCTCCGGGGCTGCAGGAGGAGCCTCGCTAGGAAGGCAGGGAGGGAATCCTTGCGAGCGACGGCCGGGTCCGACCCGCGCAGCCAGCACGGCGGCAGGCACGGAGGAGCTCCTGCATGGGAAGCACGTGGAGAACACGGGGCGCTCGGAAAGGGCCACCCCCAGCCTGTCCGGGAACTCCCTCGGAGCCCTTGTCCTTGCAGAGTGGCTCAGCACGGACACGCCGCCCGTGCCCGGAGCTCCAAGGTCTCTCCTGCTGATGCAGGACACGGCGCAGCAGCTCCGCCAGCGGTTCCTCCATCCACATTTCCCCACGGGGCTCCAGGGTCTGTTGGAGGGGACGGGGCTGAAGCGCTGCAAGTGGGGGGTTGTCCCCCCATCCCTCCAGGGTTGCACCCACAGCATCCAGGAGGAGGAGGGAGAGGAATGAGAGGCTCCTGGTGGCCAGGCGGAGCAGCGAGCGGGAGGCTCCGGGGCAGCTCGAGCGGTGCAGGCGCCACCGCCACGCGCGCAACCGGCACCGCCGCTCGTAGCGTCCTCGGCGGGAGGCCCCTACGAGTCGGAGACGCACAGGGCCTCCACGGCGTCGCTCAGGCCCTGGGTGACGCCGCCGACGGCCAGCAGGCAGCCCCGGAGCACGATGCTGGAGCAGGCGCAGCGCGGCGTGGGCATGGGCGGCAGGCTCTCCCACTTGTTCTTCTCGGGGTGGAAGGCCTCCGCCGACTCCAGCACGGTCGGCTGGTTCCCTGCAAGCACAAAGCCAGGCGCTGGGACACCCCGGAAGGCACCGAGACATCCAGGAAGGCACCGGGACACCCGGGAAGCTCCTGCAAGCATCGCCCGCTTGCACCGTGCGAGCTAATCCATGCACTCATAGAGATGCTCTTACTGGGTCCTTCCCTGCTCTGCCCCACGCGCAAGGGCAACACCCAGCCCTGCCTGCCCCCCGAAGCGTCCCCTCCGTCGCCCCCGTCTCACCTAGCCCCCCGGCCACGACGACTCTGCCTTTCAGGTAGCCGGCCACGAAGTCCGCCCTCCTCTTCCTCAGGTAGGAGCAGCGCTCCACCTTCATCCAGCCGCCTGCGGAGGGACAGGACGGAGCGCAGGGTCTCCCCGTGCCTGAGGCGCGCTCCGCGCCGCCCACGCGCCCCCCTCGGAGCGCCCACCTTGCTCCAGGTCAAACACGTCCACGGTCCTCATGAACTTGGGCTGCCGGTAGAGCCGCCCCTGCCGCAGCCCGCCGAGGCTGAAGAGCTTCTCCTCGGCGGGCACGAAGCTGGAGAAGGCCCTTTTGTTGGGGACGCTGGGGAACTTGGTCCACGTCCTGCTCTCCGTGTCGAAGACCTCGAAGGCGTTGACGGCGTATTTGGCCTGCCTGCCGCCTGCGACGGGACGCGGGGCTGGCACCGGCTCGGACAAATCAACCCCAGCAGCCCCATGGAGAGCGGAGGGTACCCTGAGCTCTCAAGCGACCTGGGTCAGACCCTGCGGGACCCTCACCCTCCTCCTCTGACCTCCATTTCATGCAATTAAAACATGTCTATTTCTCATTTTTAAATATTTTTTTCTTTCTTAAACGCGCCACATCCTCCCTTCTCTTCCACCCTGATAGCAGCGGGCAGCGAGTGCAGGAAGGTGCTTGCTATGCACCAGCTCAATGCAGACAAACTGCAAGCGCTCGGGAGCCGCTGCGATTCGGATGGGTTCGGCACGGAGCCTCGGAGGAGCCTCCCAGGCCTTGGAGGGAGCAGAAAGGCCCCAAAGGCCCCAAACAGCCAGCTCAAAGCCGCGGGTTTGTCCGCGCACCGACCGCTGCAGACGGATGCGGCTGCTCCCAGCTCCAGGGCTCAGCTGCCTCTGCAGAGCCAAGGGCGGCTGCTGGACACCCAAACTGTTCCCTGGCAGTGAATGGTGTAAAATGCATCAGGGAGGCTTTTGTGGGAGCCCCTTCGAGAGATGCAGCAGCATCCGCTGCTTGGAGCGATGGAGCCCATCCCAGCATCGCTCCCAAGGGGCCAGGAGCAACCCTGCCTTGCCTCAGTTTCCCTGCATCCCAGAAGCATTTGATGGAAACCAGCCCTAGCAAAACCCTCGGCCAGCGTCTCCCGGCCGCTGCAGGTGCCTCCTCTTACCCAGCACGTAGATCTTGGTGCCGCGCAGGAAGGAGGTGGCTGCGTAGCGCGCGGTGGGCATGGCCGCCAGCGACACCCACATGTCCTTGAGCCCGTCGTAGTGCTGCAGGTAGTTGTGTGGCCGCAGGTCCAAGCCCATGCCGCCCGCCGCGTAGACCCGGTAGTCTGCAGGGGACGGGGAGCGGAGAGGATGCACTGAGCCGAGGGCATCCCCAAAGCCGGGCGCCCCAAAGCTGCGGCCTGGGCTCAGGGAAACCAGCGCTCCTCAGCTCCGCTTGGGAAGCCAGACGGGCAGATAAAGCAGCGCCTCGTTTAGCAATAGCCATTTAAGGCAGTGGTTTATGCAGGGAGCTACGCGGGAATCCCCCACAAGGGCAAGCGCTTCCCTTTCTTGTAGGATTTGAGCCCGGATAAAAGCCGGATAAAACCCTGGGTCTTTCCAGGGCGAGGTCAAGAATTGCCCTGAACCTCTCCCGATCCTTCCTTCTCCTCCTCAGCGGGAGGACCAGACCCGAACGGGCTGCGAGTCCTCGGGGAAGTCAGACTGCAGAGCCGGGAGCTGGGAATGCTGCCAGGAGCTGGGAATGCCGCCCGGCTCCAGCCCTGCAGCCCCAGGGCAGCCCCCGGGGTTGTTTATCTGCAGGAGCCTCAGCCAAGAGCAGCTCCTCTCCGGCGGGCAGGCAGCGGCAGAGACGCAGGGCTCAACCCCTGCGAGGGCTCTGGGGCCGCCGCCTTGGACCGAGGGGCACCGCTCGGGGAGCTGCTCTGCTCGGGCACCAGGCAAGAACCCCAAGTTACCTCCCCTAGACGCAACCTCCGGCGGGCGGAGTAAGGACGGAACGCGCCTTGCCTTTCGCCGTCACCGAGATGCCCATGGCCGCCTCCCGCAGCGAGCTCCTCTTCCTCCACTTGCCCTCGTCCACGTTGTACGTCTCCACGACCTTCAGCGGCATCTGGTTGGCTCCCACCCCTCCGATCACCATGATCCGCTTGCCCAGGGCGGCCACGGCCACGCCGGCGCGGGCCGTGGGCATGGGGGGCAGCGAGCTCCACCGGTCGGCCTCGGGCGAGTAGACCTCGAAGCAGTCCATGGGGGCGCCGCCGTCGTCGCAGCCGCCCACGGCGAACACTTGCCCGCCGGCCTCCACCAGCGTCGAGTAGACCCTGCGGCTCGGCAGCGGAGCGAGCGTTTTCCACTGGAAATCCTTGGCGTTGGCCACCTCCATGGCCCCGGCAAGCCCCGTCCGGCACCTTTCACCGCGGCTCCATCGATCCCGCAGCTCCGGGTCTGCCCGGCGAGCTCACGCGGAGACCGGGCCTAAAAATAACGTAAAATAAAAGGAGGAAGATAAAAAAAAAGGGTTTGTCGTCCTGCTTCCCGAGCAGCATTAAACCACAGCCTGCGAGCGCCTGCTCTCTCTCCGGCTCTGCTTTCCCACTTGCTTAGGGACTTTTCCTCGCTCCCTCCATCTCTGATCCGATTATCCCCCCTGACCCTTGTTTACATCTTCCTGCATGCCCTGATCCAATAAACCCGGTGAGGAACGGGAAGAGCTGCTGCTCTCCCCACCCTGCAGCCGCAGTGCGGCCGGATCCGCCTGCAGATGTGTGAGGGCCCCAAAGAGCAGAAGAGGGAAAAGGCTCCCGGCTCGTTTCCCTCTCTCCGCGGGGCCGTTAAGCGGAGAGCGACGAACGCCGCGTCCAGCCCGTGCTGAGAGCCGGGCAGCGAGCGACGCTCCATGCAGCGAGCACAGGGCAGAGCCGGGATCGGGGCAGGGATGGGCTGGGAGCAGCGAGCGGGCCCGGGAGACGAGGGTTCCCAAGGGAGCGGCGGCGTTTCCGCTCTGCCGGCCGCGTGCGCGCTATTCAACGGAGAGCGGGGCGAGATGACACAGCACAGACTGCAGGGAAGGCGCCTGGGAGGGGATGATTCAGCGCAGGGAACGGCCGCTGTCCCAGGGAACAGCTACGGTGCGAGGCCGGGAACCGGAGGGAGAACACGGAGCAGAGCGGGAGGCTGGTGGAAACCCTGGAAAACCTCCTAGGCCACCGGGAGGCCACAGGGAGTCTGGGCGGGCTCTTTTGGTCCTCCCTTAGGCCCCCCATACCATGGGCAGCTCTGCTGGGAGGCTCCAAGTCCCCGCCGGCCCCTGCTCGGACGGGGCCGTCAATTCCTCCTCGACCCTCCAGGCCCTCTCATGGGATTCAGGGGCTCGAACTGGACCAGGGTCCCTGGAAAAGTCTTGTCCAAAACCCCGCCTGGGTCCATGTCAGAACTGGCTCCTCTCTCCCGTCATGATCCACAGGAGGAAACTACACGGCCTGGTCAAAATTGCTCCTGGAGAACCCCCCTCTAAGCTTAGACCATCATTTCACAGGGCTAACCTGCAAGGATTCATCTATTACCGACCTGTTTTTCTCTTCGACGACTCCAACTTGCAACATTAGGGCCGAAAACGCAACAAACCCCAGACAAACGGGAAGCACGGGCACAAATCCCACGAACCAGGACTCTGCTGCTGCTTCTGCCGTGCTCAAACCCAAGCAGCCGAGGCTGGAAGCAGAACACAGGGAAGGGCGAGCCTGGTGTTCCTGACCTCCCCTTGCACTGAACAACGCTCCCTTTCCATAGTAACAGCTCCCCAGCAAAACAACAACACAGAATCCCCCCCAGTTCCTTGTGTTTCTTTGCAAAGCTCCCAGCTGGCGAGAAGGAACGAGCAGGACGGAGCTCCATGGGAGGATTCCTTGCTCATGGCAGCCCCTCTCGCGGGGTCTCAGCCGCCGGGATCTCCGTTCCCAGACCCACACACACGTCCACGGGCTCTGGGCGCAAAGGCTCCGGCCCATCCAACCTCCCCCTACTTCACCCTTCCTCCATCACCAGCCCCACGAGACCATTTCCAGCCTCCTGGCACCAAATGCAATTTCCTGGTGCTGCTAACGGGAGGAAGGCAGGGAGGCCATGAGAGGAAACAGCCCATGGGGACCGTGAAGCGATGCACAGCAGCAGGGTGCAGCAGCAAGCCCCGCACGGGACAGGACAGGGGGATGCTCCCATTTTTGCTGCCCCTTTGCTGGCACAGACACAAGGCCAGATTACCCCCTTTCCCTCTCCGGAGGGGCCGCACAGCGAGGCGGGATTTACTCACGCTGCGATCGCATCACGGGTGAATTGAACTCACCTGCTGCTGCTCCGCTCGCTCCCGGCAGCCGGAGGGCCTCCCTTCCACCGGGTCAAATGCTCAGGATCCCTCCCAAGGCCTTTAGGCTCCCCGATTGCATTCGCAAAGCTCCGGTTGCTCCGTATTTAGGCCACGCGCCTAACGCTCCGGCGGGAATGCAAAGCGCTCGGGGCCGAGGGCGCCGGCTGCCCGCGCCCTTCCTGCTCGCTGCTGGGCTCGAGCTGCCCCAGAGGCTTCAAATACCCGCGGCAGGGGCTGCTGCAGCGCGTGGAGGGCGCACAAAGCCCTGACCCACTTTCCGAGAGCGAACCCGGCTCTGCCTCCGCCCGCAGCTCCCCCGCGCGCCTCCTGCCCCGAGCCCTCCCCGGTGCCTCCTACTCACGGCTCGGCGGCGGCTCCGGGCTCGGCGCGCTCCCCACGGGGCACGCTTGAGATGAGGGGGGCCGGGCCGCGTGTCCGTGCGGGGCTCGGAGCGGCCCCCGGSGGGGGGGGGGGTGCTCCGCGGGAGGCGGGACGGCCGCAAACGCAGCCCGCGGTCCCCGCGCGCAGCCCGCGGCGCTGGAGGGCGCCGGGCGCCGCCTGCGAGCTCCGCGCGCCGGAGCCTTTTACGGCTCCGCGGGGCGTTGGGCAGCGCCGCTCTCCCGCCCACCCCCCCAACCCAAAACTGATGGAAGAAAAAAAGGAGAGAGACGGACGGGAATAGAGGAGCGGAGAAGCAGGAGCAGCTTCCGAGGCCGTGGGGCTCCCCCGGGATCCGGCGGCGCAGGATGGGGGTCAAGGGCAGCCCCGGCTTTAAAAGGCTCCAGGTATGGACCAAACCGTCAGCCCTGCAGCGATGCAGGCAGGGGACACGTCTGGTGCTAGTCTAGATAAGAGACTATTTTCAAGCAGCTCAAAATAAGGGAAAAAAAATGAGGAAATCAACAAGAAGCTGAGTCAATGACTCCACATAAAAGCAAATTTCCATCCCCTACCAGCTATTTTCATCTCCCGTTAGCTTTCCAGTGGGAGGATTCAATTTGCATTTAAATAAAAACCTCAAGCACAGGGCCAATCTAATACCAAAACATTTATTACAGAGGCATTTACCCCTTGAGAAATTTTAAGAGGCCCCCAGTGGGTTTTTCCAGGGGTCTACCTGCAATCCAGCATTATTTTACATTATTATTTAGCAGGCTGCTTGCAGGTGAGCCCGGGTAGCCCAAGCAAGGTGCAAGATCCCTGCTCACCAGCATAGAGGTGAAAAAAACATCTCCAAAAGTGTGCTCAAAACAGAGGCCTGGCTGCAGAGAGCTCAGATTTATGGTGGGAGCAGAGGCCGGGGATGGAAAGGAGGTCCCAGGGTGAAGCCAGTCAGCTGAGGGTCAACTTTTTGAAGGATCCTTCAAAATATCATTTTATCACTTCTTGCAGCCCGTGCAAGGGCATTTTTTGAAGCTGCTGGGGATGACGTTGAGCTCTGTGTCGTTAGAGATTATCAGAGGCATCCCAAAGAAATCATTTCCCACCACAAAACAGAGCTCCAGGGCATCGACCACGGTAGCCGCAAGCTCGCCGCGCGACAGAAAACCTCCCCCTATTGAAAAGATGCTTCCATAATAATGTAAAAATAACCGGGTATTAATGCAAGGTTAAAGAAAGAAGGCTGCGAGGGTTAACAGAGACGGTCCTAAGCTCCCGCCGTGGCTCGGGGAGCCGCGCACGACGCCCCGCAGCTGGTTCTCGCCCTTGCATCGAGCTCCGCTTTCCATTTCACACCAGGGCTCAAGGGCACTTTGCAGAGCCCATGGAAACACCACAGCGGGCTGCTGTTCAAACCTCCTGGGAGCTCCTGCTCCGCGGGCTGGGGTCCAAACAAGGCTTTGGCTAAGGACACCGGCTTCTGCTCCAGCTTTTAAACAGCGCGGTGTGATCTGGAGCCCTTCACCTCCTTGTTTCCTTCCTGCTTTTTGGCTCTTTCATCCCTTTTGCTTCCCCCTGGTCTGTCCGCCCTGCATGGGCTCTTGCAGGAAGGGGACTCGGGGTGTTTGCAGTAACACGAGCAACTGCATTAGCACGAGAGCAGAGCTGCAGCAGCACTGGGAGCTTTGCTAACCCCTCCCCACATGCCTACATATGTAATAACTTACAAATACTCATATCTTTGTGGGCATTTAGCTCCCTCCAATAACACGAGCAAACCCCAAAGACCCCCTTGGTGACCTTGGCTTGCAATTAAGTAATTTCCAAGCCCATCCCAAGCAGGCTTACCTTCCCACGAAGAAGGGGCTGCCACATAAACACCCACAAAAGCCCCGAGGAGCCAAGGCAGGGCAAGAGGGAGGGTTTCACCGGGAGGGCGGCGACGAGCCGGGCACGGCGCCTCAGCCACAAACCCCGGGCGCTCCATGCCCTGCGGATGAGTCAGAGCCGACAAGCTGGAAAGCGACGGGCTCCGCTGACGTAACGGAGACCCGGAGCCCTCCGAGGGGCTGCCTCCCCTCGGAGCCGCTTTTGCTCTTCCCATTCCAAGCGCATCTGCTGGGTCCCCATGGCCAGCTGGTCCCTCTGCAGCTGGGGAGCTATGGAAGGAGGGAGACGCTCTGCTCCCCACCAGAAACAGACCCCCCCCCTCTAGAAGCATTGGAAAGTTCAGCCGTGCTGCTAAAGCCACGAGAAAAGCAGCACGGAGGCCTGCGCTGCTCGGAGCGTCACCGAATTGGGATGCTCTGCACGGGACAGGACGGGGACAGAGAAGGGGAAAGGAAAGGTCCCAAGCGGACCCTTTGCAGGAGGTGCCGCTGCAAAAGGTTAAGAAAACCACAGTGATAAACCTGGAAACCTGCAGCCACCTGCCGCAATTCCCCATCAGTTGCCATGGGAACAGCAGGAGAGGAATTGGTGGCATTCCTGTAAATTACACAAATAAGCCCGAGAGACATTTATTTTCCCTCTCCTGCGTGCATCACTTCAGGTCCAGGCAGCTGAGCGCAGCAGCGTTGGCAATTCTTCTCTTGGGTGGGGTTTTTCCTAGACACAGCCACGATCCAAAGGGATTCCGACGGGAACGCCTCTTTCCCTGGGCATTCGGGACAGCCACAGCTTTTGGGATAGCTGCTAAGGGAGGAGCTTTCCCAGCCCCATGCTGAAACAGTCCAGCCAGTCCCCAAAAGGAGCAGGTAGCACCTCCAGAAACCCAGCGAAGGTTTTTTCCTCCAAGATCTTTCTTTAAAAAGAGATCAGAGTCCTGCAGATAAAGGGGAATCGGGTCCAGGGTGGCAGAACCAGGTCCAGGCATCACCACTGGGAACCAAGGTGGGCCACACTTAGCATGGGCAATGAAGAGCAAGGTAGGGGACCCAAGATGACATTTAGCCCCTCCTGCCATTTCTTGCAGAGATTGGGCAGCCTGACAGCTCATTAATCAGTTAATTCATTTTTTTTCCCCCCCTCCTGCAGGGCTCCAAGCTGGGTATAGCGCAGACAGTCACCTTAATACATGGAGACAGGAGCCAGGAGCTCCAGGATCTCTCAGTCCCAAGAGTTAAGCCACAGGTAGGAGTCCACCAGTTGCATCCACCCATATGACAAATGCAGAGACACCGTTTCAGCAGACACAGGCACTTGGAAAACAGTTTCTGGAGGGTAAAACACGCATGCAACACCATCAAAATTAGCCACATTCCATAGCTTTCCATGAGCAGCACAGAGGAGCTTTCAGGTGCCTGACTAGCTCGGCTACGTTCGCCTGCCTTTCACAAGGCCCTGCTTATTTACAACTGGAAGGAGCTGCTGGTTCCTCGGGCCAGGGCTTGTGCAAGAGCGGCTCATCTCCATGCACAGCTCCAAGAAAAAGCAGCGGCTTCCCTGTATCCCAAGCTACATTCCCATTCACCGAGAAGCCTGTTAACATGCTCATTCCCAAAGATGAATTCGTGCGCCAATGTATTAATCGCTGGCAAATTGATTTTGTCCATTCTCCATGGGGATTTACAAGTTCTGTTCTTGGCTCAAGCACGTGATTCTTGTCACAAGTCACCAAAACCCTCCATGTGCCCATGTGGAAGTGACACAGCCATTTGTTCCCATGCTGGCTTGGCTGACCCTTGACTGCTTGGCTAGCAGGACTGGTAAGTGTGTCCCTTAGATGTTCCTGGTCCCTAAAGTGGCTCCAAAACTGATTCTCCACCTGCAAGATCTCAAGAACATTTACATTACAGGAAAGCCCAAGGTTAGGGCATTCTGCACTAAGATCCCTTGAGCATCCAGAGAAAGAAAATCCCAAGAACAAGGAAATGCAGAAAGTAAGTCTCATCCATGCAACTAGTTGTCTTCTGCAGTTGCTTCTCTCCAGACATCCTATGGCCCCAGGTGCTGCCCATTCTGGGGGAGCCTGAGAACACAGCGATGCATTACAGGAAAGCTGATTATAATTGACCTCATTGCTACAGCACTCCAGCTATTCCCTATTTAGCAACCATTTCACTGTCACTGCTCTCCCAGAGCTCTCTCCACCAAGCAGAGATCCTTGCTGACAGGTCTCCGGTGGAGCAGGCTGCAGTGCATATAATTGGGGATGGTTTTGGAGAGCAGCCTGAGAGCCGTGGGGCAGGGCAAGCGCTGCCCTCAATGCAGGACATGGGTTCCCTGGGCAGAGGGAGGTGGGAAGAGGGTGTCAGCTCATCCCTAATCCTCTCCAGCCCTTGCAGGGACCGTGACACGGCAGCCTAAAGGGGGTAGGGGATTCATCAGGAGTCACAAGGATGGGGCTGGGAGCTGGTTAGCTGGTGATCCATAGCTCCAGCAGCAGCAGCGCCCGTGCAGTGCCCAATATCCCGTTTTGTAAGCAGCATGCACAGCAGCGCTGCATTCGTAGCTCTTACCTCGCATCTTAGCTATGAATGTTAGCCAGAAAAACAAATTTTTAGTTACTGCAGAGGTTAGAGATATTCTCACTCACCAAGTAAATACTCCCATTTCAGGGGCTGAGATTACAGCAAATTGGCAGGTACAGGAATAGGGCACAACTTACCTTTGGGGTGCCTGAGACGGCCCAGGTGTTTGCTCTGCTGCTCTGTTCAATAAAATGAACGGGCACAAATGTGCTGAGCTCACTTCCCAAGGAGGAGGGTTTGGTTCCTAGTCTGCTCCGGCAGGATCACTCCGCTGCCGCATTCATTCTGCTGCGCCAGGAGAGATTTGGCACAAACTGAACTCATCTGTAGGTGGAGGAAACTGTCTCCCCATTCCGAGCTGAGACAGACAGACTTTAACCCAAATCTGGTGCTGACAACACTAGCAGTTCAGCAGAGGCTTTCCTGAAGAAGGTCACTCGGTGACAGGGAATCAACACTATTTGCCATAGACTGGTAGGAAACTGGATGAGCCGTCGTTGTGGAGCTCAGCAAGGCTGCCTCTCACATGAAAGAGGAGCTAGACCCTGGGTTTCTTCTCCACTTTATACCTTGAGCTGCACAGCTAATGTCTGGGTCTAGTTCTCCCCTTCTCTCAGCTTGATCTCAACCCATGAAACACACCATTCATTTAAATCTTTTTAGTGTAAGATGTATGAGAACATCACCTTCAAACCTGAAGTCAACTTTATATGAAGGTGGCAGGCCTTACTGAGAGGTGGTCACTTCCACTGTACTCATTTGAGGAAGAGTTTTAGACTTGGAAGAGGCGAGAACATTTTTTCCAGTAGTTGCAAGGTAATAAACCCTCCCTCGATCATCATGGCTTGTATTATGCTCGAGGCATTGCCTGCCTTGCCAGGTTGGCAAGCAATTTATTTCTCCCATATTATAACTGGTGTTTCTCAAATATGTGATAGTCAAAGCTGAGACTGAACGATCCCAGCCACAGGCAGGCAAACTGTGCAGGACCCAAAACCCTTCTGAGGGAGTAAATTCTCTAGCTGGGGCACAAAATACATGTTTTTTTTAATTTGTCGAAGCCAAATTCACAGAATAGCAAGTCACACTTCCAAGAATGAGCTACTGTGTGCAATGAACACAACACAAAGTCAAGGTGCAGAATATCTTCCCCCTCCTACTGGCCTTTTAATTCACTACCTGAAGAGCTTGCTCACAAGCAGCAAGGAAAGAAAAGGGTATTCTTCAGTTTTGCAGTCGTTACTAAACACTGCCTATCATCAGGACAGTGCTCTTAAATTCTTCCCATGATGAGGTCTATGATGGGATTCTTTGGGTCAATCTCCATAGTTACATACACAAAGAGCACAAACACAAAGGCAGCAAATATTGCAATCCTCACAGGCATTGGTATCATACTTCGAGAAGCCTCTTGTGCTGCTACTCTTGCTCTGCAATTGTCTTTTTCCAGCATAAGTGTGTCTTTTTCCGCTTTAAATGTTTCCACAGTCTGAGCTTGTGGCTGCTCATCCTCCTTTTCCGGTCTTTTCCTGAAAAAAGATGTTGTTTCAGATAACCTGGGACTCTCATCATTAACCCTACAGAAGCAAAATATGTTATCTTGCAGACAAACCACACAGGCTCTAACAGAAATCTATCACGGGGTGAAGAAAAGAAATCTTTCAATTCAGAACGAAATCAAACCAGCTAAAGCAAGTCCCCTGTTTATAAAGCAAAACCCTTGAAACTAATGGAAGCAGCAGCCTTTTGAGCATGGCAAGAAGGACAAGACAGTGTTGCTCAGCTCCTGCACTGTACATTATATCCAAGGAAGGGCATCTAGGACGCAGTGAACTTTATAATAATTACCAAGCCTGTCTCCAAAGAGCATTTGGCACCTCCTTGCTATTTCTTGCTGTTGGATTGCCAGCAAAACAGGCACACTGTTCTGGATGGCCTCCAACTGAAGCAAAACCCACAGGTCAGGACCCCTTTTGTTTCACGTGCTCCCAAGCAAGATTAAAAAAGACTTCCATGCTTTTCCTAACAGCCAAAATGCCAAAACAAACCAAAGGAAAGAGGGCAAACAACAAGGGGAAGAGACAAGCTAAACAGACATTACCTAATTCCTGTGGGAGACCAAGAATCAGAAAGCCAGGTCTCATCTTGCTCATCTTCACCAGTCCCATCCTTAGATGCTTCACCTGTCTAATCAGAAAATAATGTTCAAAGTGAGAGATTTAACAAGCCCAAGACAGAAGCTTTTCATTTCTAGCAAGCCAAGCCACCAAACAAGCTGCAGATAACTAAAAGAACAAGGACACCTGGATTTCAAGGGCAGGATGCTTCACTCTGCCATCCTGAAATTATTAGGACAGCCTAATGACAGGCAGCAAATGCTTGTCAGCGGTCACAGGAGTCTAATAGGAATGGTGCTCCAGAAATAAGAAACATCATTTTGTTGCTTGTTCTGAAGCAAGTTAGCAAACAGAAACTGCCTCAATTAGGTTATTTGGAGTAGATTGTTCTGCAGATAGAAGCACAAACAAATACCCAATAAAACCCTCCTGCCTTTGTGGAATACTTAAGACCACCAAAAAATTAGGTTAAAATAAAGGTCGATTGCCTATAGTCTACTTTGCCTAACATAGATGCCTTTGAAATAGTAATTGATGTTCAGCATGTCACTGCATTCTTGTCTACCACTTTCCTACACTAGTGGGAAAAAATGCTGCTTGAAATAGATTTCTTTAGCAAGTAATGAACAATATTCAGTACTTCGCCTCCAGACACATCATGTAATCACAAGCAGCTCAACAAGCTCATTTGTATGCAAGAAAACCAGTGCTATAATCAGCATTCCTGCTACATTACTGCTCAAGGGTCTCCCTCAGGACCCTTCCTCCCTCAGTTTCTAGGGCTGGAGCACAGCTTTGGTTTGGGCTTCAACAAATTACTTGTGGTTAACAATGTTCAGGCAAAAGACAACCCAGAAAAATAAATACCCTTTCTCACAGTCTCCCGCACCAAGATGACTCATTACTGATTTCTAGGTGTTAAAACTGCCATTAATACCTTTGTCCTGTGAATAACCTTGGGACTGCCCTGGGGACTGCTGTCACCTGATCGCTTTTGTCCCTGTGTCCAAGGCACTGGCAGCTTTTCCTCCGGCAGGATTTGTTCTAGCTGTTAAGATTTTGAGACAGACACTCCATAATGAAGGTTAGACACACACACACACACACACACCAAAAAAACCCTCCCAATGTTCTTTGGATTTAAGAATTGCAGTTCTTCCACTTAGGACAAGAAGCCTACACCTACAATTACAATGCAAAAGTGATTTAACAGAATGCAGCTAAGAGCCTGAAGTCATTTGCATTCCATAAGTGTGGGGTAATGCAATCCCTCTAGTTATCAGATGAGTAGTTAATGACAAAGTAGACGCTATATACTTTATTCTTCCTTAATAATCTTTTATCTGCTTGTTTTATATTTTAAAAGCATGTGTATGCACACATGCATAAAATACGGACTATTAGAGTGGCATCAGTGAACACTTATTGTCACTAGCTAGCATTTTCACAAAGGAATTATTCTTATTGTTATTCTTAATATATAAAGGATGCACTGAAAGCTGTAAACTCATCCAAATAAAGTAAAACTAAGCAGAGTTTAAAGCTCTGTAGCCACAAATGGACCCAGCTTCCTGCATTTATCATTGCTGACGAGTCAACGTACAATACAACAAGAGTAACAGAAACCCAGGAAAAGTTCTCTTTGAAGATTCATGCAATGCTAGATGTCAAGGTGCAACAAAACTAACACGAAGTAAGGACAGATACTTTCCTCTGCCATTATTTTAGCCAGACTGTCATCTGTATCAGATGACAGAAGTTTCTTGTGGCGTTCTGGTACTTCCAAGTTTGAAGGCTATAAAGGAAAAGAGAAAGGAGCAAGAAACACTGAGAAAACACACATTTTTCACTCTATTAAAGACCTATTTTCCAATAGCACAACAAGAAATAACTGGGTTAAATAATAAGTTTTCCTTCCACTCCTTTCCCAGATGCTGAAACTACTTCCACAAGAATTTGCCTTCGAACTCAAGGGGTAACATAAGAGGTAAAACTCAGCACGGCTGAGAGAGCATCTACCCCACAGGAGAAGCTGCTGCAGATGCTTCTGGTGACCTCTGGCAAATCCCTTGCAGCTCCATGCTCAGAAGCTCCTTAGGCCTCACAGCAGGTCTCCATTCATAAAACATGGAGAAAAGCACTTCACATCACAGAAGCGTTCTGAAGACTAATGCTTTAAACTACCTAGTATCTGCTTTTATGTAAGAATTGAAAATACAAGCAGAAGCTGTAAGTCCTAAGCTTTATTGATACTGATGTTTTATTACAATGCTAGTCCTTTGCAACCAAGTCATTACCTAATGCATGCAACACAAAGGACTGCGTCACAGCCCATGCTGTATTTTAAATACACTGCTAAATCTACATCTGCAATCGCCTGGATGCCCCAGAAAATGAACTTCATGCTCTTAAACACCTCAGCTGGCCAAATGACAGTGTACTGAGGTCGAGAAAAAGAAAGACAGACCACAGAAGTATGCTATAATTAACTGATTGGGGGTAATTGCTGCATTTGGCATGATGCTAATACAAAGAGCATCAGTTGATATAAACTCGTAATTTCCTTCACTTAGCTGCAGATACATAAAATATTCATGCATTAGCAGATTACTTACTTCACAATAGCCAGAGGCGCAGGCTGATGTCACTTTGAAGTCTTTTGTTTCAAGGATTACTTCAGTATTGCCCTCTGAATGAGAGAGGAGAAAAAAAATAAGCTAGAGCCTTAAAGTAAGTGAATTCCCCCCAAACATCCCCAACAGATTGCATAACTTGACACTCTCAAGAGCTGCAGTTTACATATTGCATTGCTTAATTATGCCCTTGCTCATTCCTTGGAGCGCTGTTTGGTTACGGATGTGGTTTGTGTGTGTTAAATGATGTGCCATCGACCGAGTGCACTCGGGCAGGCACCTACAGAAGGAGAGGACGCAGAGGCAGCAGCTAGAAGCAGGGCTGTATGTCAGGACACATTCAAGTCTTTGAGCTAAAGCAGCGATTAGCAGCCTGCTCACCCCGTGGGATCACCCACCAACAAGGGAACAGCCACTTACCCATCCCCAAAGCTTAATACAAAAAAAGAGTAAATAATCTTTTCCTTTAAATCATTTTCAAACACTATACAAAGAAGCTGTGTCTGAAGCAGCTCTGCTTTTGTTATGACAGCTGCTATGCTGTCAGCTTAGGCCGACACACAGCTGCTGGCTCAGTGTTTTTCCAAAACATGTCCAAACTGCTCGGGATTTTGGAACTCTTTTCCTTCAAAGCAGCAACAGAAGCCACCCTACCAAGCTAATTGCTTAAACAAAGCTAGAGATTCATTACAGTCTGTAAAATAAATGGGACGTTTCGCTTCATCTTTCAAAAGAACTTCAAAGGACATCACAGGAGAGAGAAGGGGGGAAGCATTCAGTAAAACTGCCCCAAAGGATTCTCAAATTTAAAACCTCCGTCTTTGGTAAAGACAAGTCTGTTCTCTTCTAAGATTATTTCAGGCATCCTGAAGGCCACATAGGAATGCCCAGGCAGATGAGAAACCCATTAGTGACAGCAGCCAGTGAGACAGGGGCCATCAGAATTAAGATTTGTTTCTAGTATCAATCTTGAATGGAAGGTAACAGACACACCAAGGAACAGAGTCACTACATGGCTCTGTTGCAATAAAAATTACTGAGGGGGAGAGAGGGAACACCACAAACCATGTGATTTCAGGAATTCCTGGCAGGTTCAGACTAAACATACGGCAGAGGGAGTTGCTTTGTAATTCCAGGACAGATTGATTATAGGAGAGAAACGAGATACTGTTACTCTCTCCAAATGGTGAATATTGCAATCCCATTTAAAAAAATGCTAACTATATAACATGGGTAATTCTTGATTTTCCAAGGAAAAGACTAAGTACTACTGTTACTAAACAGGCACTTTTTCACAATCTCCTCCCCCCAAAAATAATTTCAATTAATATTCTGCACCCAATGACCTTTTGCAGCATGTCCTGGAAGAACTTAAATACCCAACAATACCCTCAAAAATACCCAATAGTAAGCAAAGGTGTCGTAAAAACAAAGAAGGTACCAATCTTTACAAAACATTCTGTACCTTCAGTTTTTTCATCTTCGTTTTCCGAGCTCTCGCTTTCATCCAGCTCATCACAGCAAGAGGACATGCTTTGATCCATCAGCTGCAGCAGCTTGTTTTCATAAACGGTCCGTGTGGAAGCTGAAAGAGTGCAGAAGGAAAATGTATGATTCCACTACTTGCAAAGTTGGGGGTTTTAGTGTTTTGGTATGAGGTGAGCGTCCTTTACGTTGTCATGCACCATCCCACCCAACTGATGCCCGTGGGGTTAAATCCCACTTCCCAGCCCTAGTTCCCGGTGTGCATACGCAGTATGGGTCCGGGCTCGGCTCCATACAGGAGGAGTTGTTCCCGCAGCTCGCCGTCGCTCAGACGTTGAACCTCGAGTTCCTCGGGCTCCTGCCGCGCCGGCTGCTCCTGGGGCTGCTCCATGAGCATGCCGACCACGACATGGGCCATCGTGTCCCCTGGCCACCTTGGGAGGGAGAGTTCAGCACAAATATTTACTGCAGTGTGAAAGGCATCTGGCAGCTTCCTAAGCCACACTTGTCTATCAAACATGCAAGTGATTAACAAGACTTTGGGGTTCCTGCCACCGTTGGAATGGCTTCTAAATGCCTAGCAATTCCATCCAAGGAAGACTTCAACACCTACCTACTCAGTCCTATCATGCGGAGCTAAATAGGAAATTATAGGTAATAGGTTGTATTTAATTGAGGAATATGGTAATGGATGATTACAGCTAAGCCCAAATAAAAGATCAGCTACACCAACCATGAGGAATTTTCCCAAGACAAAAACAAAGGATTTAAATAAGCTACCTGCCCTACCACTTCTACCGGGATGAATTATGTAGAACTACGTTACTTGCACAAGTCACCCAGCCAGAGAGATATATAAGCATGTGTGGGGAAGCACGAGTGTCCCTCCAGCTCAGATTCTCCACAGCATTCCAGACCTCTGGAATGGTTTGCCCTGTTCTTTGTTCTCTCGGTGCACCTCCTTTATTTGCTCACCCCAAGCGCCTCTGCAGCAGGATTTTGCTTTCCTTCCCTAGCCCTCTCTGCTGTAGCCTTCCTTCAGTTCCTGCTTTCAGCAGAGAGGATATTCCAGCTGGATACGCCAGCCTAAGATTAAACACAGCTAAGTGCTGCTGCCACGGATCAACTTTAGACTGATGCACATCTGCTTCTGCGATATGTCAAACGAACACAAGCAAAGATCAGCTTGGCTTGGGCTGTTTCACTCTGACATGTTATTTTCAGCAATGCTCCTGCAGCACATTTCCATATATATTACCCAGATCCGATGAATCCCTTCTACCACAGGAATATTGTGCATGGCCGCATGCAACAGCTGCTCCTTCGCGCAGCGGTCTCTTGTGACCTGATTTTAATTATAACACGTGCCAGCTCAATTAGAGGAAAATCCTCCAGAGATCAGAGACCGTTTTCAGGAGCAAAAGCCTTCCCTGCTGCCACACCTCTCATCTGCTCCTCCTTTGAAGGCAAATGGCTTCAGGTTGGAGCTTTACGCCTTTTTCAGGTTGTTTTTTGCAGCCAAGCGCTCTCCCAGTGCTACTAGTGGCCAAAGCAACCGGGACAAGATAAAATGGAACGACTCCAAGGCATCCGTGTCCTTTCTGCTCCCATTGCCGGGTGGGTAGTGAGTGACAGATGGCACCTGCCTCCGAGGACAAAGTCCAAGCCACAGGTCTATACAAACATTAATGGCAAATATGCAGATGAAAGGTGGTGCAGAAGGAGGAGGTTTTGTGCTTCTCTCTCCTTAGATCCTCCCTGAACACTGGCAAGTTTCCCATGATTTTCCCGACAAAATTCCCATGAATTTCTCTTCTAAACGAACTTCAGAAGAAAGGGTTCTATCACTACAACATAATTTTAAAAAGGTCTATATAGCAGTAAATTTGGCTTTCCACAAGGTTTTTCTCCCGTTAGTGCCCATCTTCCACACCATACTTTTACCTTCCTAAGCTCAATCACTTAAAGTTAACTCCATAGAAGGACCACTTCAGCGGGAAGCGACGAGGAATTTGTCTCTATCAGAAAGGAAAAACCCCTGTAGATCCCCTGCAACAGCTCTCAGCTCCGCAGGCCCAACCTCAGAGAAAGGAGCCAGGATCCAAAACGAAGCGTTCTGGATTTTGGAGGGATCCACTCACTTCCTCACATGATCAGTGCGAGTTGTGGTTGCTCCCGAAGGCAGCAGGAGACGTTAGGAGGGCAGTTTTTCCCTAGGAGCCCCACCACAAACCATTAGCGATGGGTCTGTAGCGTCACCAGCTCCCTTGGTAACCATGAGGTCAAGGTGGATTGTGACTTCGCTGCTGGCTGATCCGAGAAGGTTCCTTCGGAGAAATTCCTTCCACTGGAAGGAGTTGGAAAAGACTTAAGCGTCCTCCATGGTTAAAAATTAGAATCTTTCACACAACATAAGCAAAATACTCAAGGAAAACTAATCTGCAAGTTTCTAGAGACGCAGAATTTGCCTTGATGAAATAAGGCCAATCTCTATAGACCATGTTATAGAGGGAAGATGTATGTCCTGTGATACTCTCAAATACCATTACTGGTTTAAGCCACTAAAAGACAGGGCAGCAAAAAGCCATTTCCAAGTGCTGATATTCCCCCAGCTATTGCACTAGCCAAGGTCACTGAAGCCAGCTAATATTAGAACAGATTTTGGTTAGTAAAACATAGGAAATTCCTTCTGCAAAATGCACTAGAGGTCCTTTTACCCTGCAATAGTCAGATATATGTTCCTAAAGATTAGGGGGGAAAAAAGGAAAGAACCATTTACTAAGCAGCTGGTATTTAGACCCACATGCACATACAAGACCTTTGGGTTAAGAAGGACTTTTTATCAAAGCAGTGACCTTCAATAGCATTAGAAGCAGCCAAACTCCAGCAGCTTGGGCAAGTTTAGTGCCTAGAATTGCTCTCCCCAGTCCTCACGGGCAGCACCTGCAGTTAAAAAAAAGATCATAGTGAAGGAATTCCCTCTTCCCAAGGTGACTTATGCTGCTGCATCACCCCTAGCAAGGGTAGGACCCCCAGGGTTGGGGCTGGGGGAGCCTTTCAGCTCCAGCCTCGGGGCAACTGCAGGAATCTCCATTCGCCTTCAGGTCCTCAGGGCAGCTTTGATCCAAGCTGCTCACCCTGCCCTGCAGCTGGGGACCATTGGGCCACCCGAGCAGGACAAGCAGCACCTGCAGGGATGGGGCTGGGGGCTGCAGCTCCCACCCAGACACCAGCACCCCTGGTCCTCAAAGGAAAAAATATCAGGACAACACAAAAGCAGCAATTTTTCTGTCAGCACCATTCAGGAGAGCATGGGGGACGTGGATACCACGGGGGGCGTTGGTCCCATCCCCCCTTACCCCATATGGGCCCCCGAGGAGGGTCCTCGCTCTGCCCCATGCGTCCTATGGAGTAAAATAAGCCCCCCACGGGCGCCCGTGACCCCGACGTGATTCGAACACGCAGCCTTCTGATCTGGAGTCAGACGCGCTACCGTTGCGCCACGAGGTCCCGGCAAACCTCCCGCCAGCGCGCCGCCAAGAGCCTGCGCACCGCGCATGCGCAGCGAACCCGCAGCGGGTACAGCCTCCAACGGCCCCCCAGAGCAGTATCAACCAAACCAATCGCCCCCTTTACGGCCCCGGCGCCTTTCAAGCCGCCCGCCCCCTGTGGGCCGTACCACTTCCGGAAGGGAGGGGGGGGTTTCCCGCAGCTGGCGCCGGGGGCACCCGCCGCTTCCCCCCGTTTCCCCCCCTGCTCTCTTGGGCTGCTCCAGCCTCGAGACGCCCGTTCTTAAAGGGGCCGGCGGCTCGGGCGGGGGCGCCGTTACATGCGCTGAGTTGGGCGGCCTGGGCGTTCTCAGCTCGGGCGGAGCTGGAGGGAGAAGCGGAGCCTGTTCCATGGTGTCGCTGGAAGACGTCTGAGGGCTGTGCCCGTGTCCCCATGGCCCTCGTTTCAGTGCGTGTCCCTTTACGTGCCGGGATTGAGTGGGCCTGAGGGGTGTTCCGGCAGCCCATGCGGTGCGAGGACAGCACCGGTGTCACCCCTCGCTCCTCCCTTCCCTAAGTTCCCCAATATTATCAAAACCCAAGAAATGAGAGGTGATTTAAGTCTTTATTTTCCATTCCACCCACTCCGGCCCAACCCCAAACGGGGGGATTTCCCAAGGGGGGGGGGACCAGCACCCGCATGCACCAACCCCCCCGAACCCCCAAAACCTGCAAAATCCGCCCTGCAAAATGTGCGCCCTGCAGGATCCCTATGGAACACGGAGCAAAGGGGAGCCGAGTGCCGGCATGTGGAAAACGGGATAAAAAGGGCTGGTTTCTGTGGCTCCTGGGCTGGTGGGTCCCTTCTTGCTGTAAAATTAGGGGGCAAATAGGCCAATTTATTGCATCTCACAGAAGCAGCTGGGGTTTGAGGCAAGTCCTGGGGTGTGGGTCTGACCCGGGCCCATGTCTGTGTAAATAAGTGTCCCATATAAATAATGTCCCGTATCAATAATGTCCCGTATCGATAATGTCCCGTATCAATAATGTCACTTCAGCACCTGGACCGTCCCGCCGGATTTACATTGGCGTTAAATGGAAGCCGAACGTGCGGATTCGTCTTTGCGTGAGCTCTGGATGGAGCCGGTCCGCTGCTCCCCGAGCGCGGGGCAGGAGGGGACGGCACGAGGACACGTTCAGGGGGTGTCTGTGACGCTCCAGGGTGATCAGGGTGCTCCGAGCTGCTCCAATGCGCTCCAATGCGCTCCAACCTGCTCCAAAGCATTCCCACCTGCTCCAACGCGCTCCGACGTGCTCCAATGTGCCCAACTCTGACGTGCTCTGGTGTGCTCTGACGTGCTCCAGCCTGTTCCGATGCATCCCGACATGCTCCAACCTGCTCCAATGCACTCCCATGGGCTCCAATGTGCTCCAATGTGCTCCAGTGTGCTCTGACGTGCTCCAAAGCATTCCAACCTGCTCCAACACGCTCCAACGTGCTCCAATGTGCCCCACTCTGACGTACTCCAACCTGTTCCGATGCGCTCCAACGTGTTCCAACCTGCTCCGACCTGCTCCAACGTGCTCCAACGTGCTCCAACCTGCTCCAACACCTTCCAACCTGCTCCAATGTGCTCCAACGTGCTCTGACCTGCTCTAATGTGCTCCAATGCGCTTCAACGTGCTCCAATGTACCCCACTCTGATGTGCTCTGACATGCTCCAACCTGTTCCGATGCGCTCCGACGTGCTCCAACCTGCTCCAACGCATTCCGACCTGCTCCAATGTGCTCCAACATGTTCCGATGTACTCCAATGCACTCAAACCTGCTCCAATGCGCTCCGACGTGCTCCAACCTGCTCCAACGCATTCCGACCTGCTCCAATGTGCTCTAACGTGCTCCAATGTACTCCAACGCACTCCAACCTGCTCCAATGCGCTCCGATGTGCTCCAACCTGCTCCAACACATTCCGACCTGCTCCAACCTGCTCCAACACTCTCTGACGCTCTCCGACGCGCTCAGACACGCTCTGCCGCTCGCTTTCCCGGCGCCGAGCAGGGCAGCACTGCTCGGCACGGCTCCGTCCCGGAGCATCCCGCGGGAGGGACGTCCCCGCTCACACGGCCGTCTCCTGCGGCGCGCCGGGCTCCTCCTCGTCCCTCCGCATCCTGCAGAAGCCGTGGAGGCCGCAGAAGCAGGCGAAGGTGACCTGGGGCAGGGCCCGCGGCGCGCCGGGCGCCGCCGGAGCCTGCGGACACAGCGAGGGGACCGCTCAGGGACCGCTCAGGGACCGCTCGGAGCGGCGCCCGCGGGCCCGCAGCATCCTTGCTTCTTCCCAATGGAGCAAGGGATGTTCACGGAAATAAGGTCAGAACCGAAGCCGTCGTTTTTTTCCCCTCCCTCCTTTAATTTTTAGCAGTTCTGCAGTGCCAGCGCCACGAGCGAGCAGGGTTGGGGGAAGCCACCGTCCCGCTGCACGGAGGCCCCTGGTCCCCTCTGTGTGACATGGACCCCACAGTCCCAAATCCCGCCCAGCTGCTTCCCGACCCCTCTGGAAAGGTGGGAGATGGAGCGCGAAGGAGTGAGGAATGACGAGAGATCAACCCGGCACCGTGTTTGTCACCATTGTGGTGACAAGGTGGGCGCTCTCTGCCACCCGCATGCCCGTCTCAATAACGGCGCTTCCCTGGAGCATGGAAACATCCCTGGAACCCGAGGAAAGCAGCGGGACGGAGCCTCGGCTCAGCAGTGCCCCGTTTCCCAGAGCTTTGCTCCGTGTCCGGGCGCTGCTCCGATGCAGCCGCAGAGCAGCGTGCAGGGCCTGCACGGTGCATTCCCGGTGCATTCCCGGTGCACTAAGCAATGCATCGAGCAGAGCGAGCAGGACGCAGCAGAGGCCGCCGGGAGCCCTGCGCCTTCCAGGAGGGCCAGCGAAGGGGGATCGTTTGCAAAGAGCTGCTAATTAAAACACGCCTTCCCCTCCCGTTATAAAACTGTCCGCTGCGCTCGCACTTGTAATTAATCAGTGCAATAACTTGCGGGCAGAGGGGGCGGTTGCTGGTGCTGACGCAGCTCTGCTGACCTGGCCAGGAGGAGGAGGAAGGTGCCGGGTGGCACCGCTGGCATCTGCCGCCCTCCCGACGCCGGAGCGGACTCGGTAATTCCTGGGATGGGTCGGCTCAGCCCTGAGGGCCACCTGAATTCCAAGTGGGATTGTCACCCTTGGGACTGCGATCCCTGCAGGTCCCAAAAGCAGGATGAGGCCCCCAAGCGCTGCCACATCCATCACCATGTCCCCATGCCCATCCTCCCGCCGGGACCGGGCCTGGGGAAGCTCCTGCTGCCCCGTGGGCTCTGCTTGGTGGAGAGGGATGCTCCAAGCAGGATTTTCCCAAGGGGTCTCACCTGGCGCCGGCAGCGCTTCCAGGGTCTCCCGGCGAAGCCTCTGCGCAGCAGAGACCTCAGAGACCCCTTGGTCCCACGCATGGCTGCCCACGGGAGCCCTCCGACGTCCCCCGAGGAGCACGGACAGTCCTGGAGCGGGACCTGGGTGAGAGAAGGAGCGATTTGGCTCCAGCACAAGAGGCAAAACCGGCTCCCTCCGCGCGACCTGGGCCCCGCGAGCGGCTCCGGCACGGGGGCTGCTCGGCGCCTCTCCCACCGGGGAATTTTCTGAATGAGCAAATCCTCATTAAAAAAATAATTAAAGCAGCCTGGCGGGGTTGGCTTAATTCCTTTCGTTTTGACGGCCGGAGTTTAGCCGGGCTGATTTACGCGCCCGCTCTTGTGCTTTCATGGTGGGAACTCGTGGGGTTTCACCGGTGCCCTCCCTGAGTCATGGGATTAGAGCCGAATCTCGGCTTTCATTTTTCTTCAATGACTCTTATTTGTAGAGATGCATTCCAGGGCGCTGAAACAAGCCCGAAAACCCGACACCTAATGACTCAAAGCTCAGGAAGTGAGGAGCAAAAGAAGAAAAAGAGAAAAGAAAGCAGAAAAAGAGCAAAATCGCTGCCTTCCCGTCTGCACTGGGCTGCTCCAAGCCGGAGTTTGCAAGGCTGGGGACATCGAGGCGAGGAAATGCAGACCTGGGACAAGTCCAGCTCTGCACGGCGGGACATGGGATGTGCCAGCACCTTTGGGACACATGTGGGACCCCGGTGGCACCGGCTCCCGCAGGCTGCCTCTTGGAACACGTTGGGGCTGCAGGAGAAAAGCCGGAGCGGCCGCTTTTCGGTGCTGGAAAGGGTGGGAAGAGCCTCAAAGGGCCCTTCGGGGTTCGGTGCCGCTTTGCTGGGTGCCCAACGCGCGGGTGGCGGCGCAGGAAGGTGCAGTCCCCCCTCCGGGCAGCCCATGGCTTTTCGCCCTACATGAGTTCAGAAGAGCAATCACATAGGAATAAAAAGCCATAGGCCGCAGCAGAGGGCTCTACCGAGGAGGCGGAGGAGGGAAGGGAAAGGAGGGAGAAGCCCTGGATCCCCCCCCGGATCATCCTCCACGAGCGCCAGGCTCGGAGCAGGGCCCAGGCGAGCGGGTGCCTCCGCGCGGGATGCGTTCCCGGTGCCGACGCTCCATCCCGCTGCAGCGACGCTCGGGGTCGCGCGGAGCTCCCTCCATGCTGGCTCCGCTCGGCGAAATTCCACCCCCCCCCCCAGCATTCCCAAGCCCAGGGGAAAGTCAGAGCTTGGAAAACGCCACGGGAGGCGTGGAAAGGGACCCGTCCTCACCTGCAGCGGGGCCTGGGCGCACAGGGGGGCAGATATTTCTGCCCGGCTCCCGTAACAAAGGCGCTATTGAGCCCCGGGCGCCGGGGAGCAGAAACCCCTCGGAGCCGCGCGGCCGCCTTTGATCCCGCTCTCCCGCTGGGATGGGCATTACTCACGTCCTGCTGCTCCGCGCCGCTGCCCGCCGGGAAGGACGGGAGGGGGAAAACGCAGCCCCCGCCGGCCCCCCGGGATGGGAAACGTCCTGGCCCTGGTGGCCGCTGAACCTTCCCCGGGTCCCCGCTTGGCACCGTGCAGCCCTCCTTGGAAATCCCGCTTGGAGCAACCCGGGACAGGGAGCGGGAGCATCCGCGAGGGCTTTGCCTGGGCATGGGAATTGCCTGACAGGGCACCCGGGTCCCTCCTGTCTCAGGTGCATTCGAAGCCCCCCCCTCCCCGGGCTGCTTGGCCTTGGCAGTCAGTTTTCATGGTCCCGTGGTGGCTCCCGCAGGATGATCCCGCTTGGAATTTTGGGGTTTACAGAGACATCGGGGTTTGGGGGAGGAGAAGCTCGCACATGGCTGGGGAGGTATCTGGGGTTATTATTAGGTCTGTCACCCCCCAACTTTGTTATAATAGCTTGAGAAAAGTGCAAAAGAAAAGCAGATCTTCTCAGGGTGCCGGAGCAGAGCCCCCATCCCTTCAGGGAATGCTCCTTCCAAAACCAGGGCTGGGGATGGCACCAGCGGGGCCGGGACCACAGCGGGTGCCACCAAGCACCGCTTTTCTCCATGGGCATCCAGGACCGCTTGCTTGGGAGAGCAGGAATGTCCTTGGGAGAGCAGGAACGTCCTTGGAGAAGCAGGCGGGGTTGGGCCGGGAGGGCTGTTCTGCAGATCCGGTCCATTTGGATCAATTCAGCTCTTGCTTTGGGCCTGGTGGCCCCCTGAAGCCCATCGCTTCACTGCACAGGGCCCTCGTGGAGCCTGCTTGTCCCTGCCAGGTGACACCAGGGAAGACCTGGGGTCTTTGCACTCATGGGACACTCAGCACGCCGGTCCGTGCCGTCGTGTGTCCCCGGCACCCGGCGTTTTCCTGCCACGCCACTTGGAAAATGCCCCTCCCTGGAGGTGTCAGCCTTGTCCCCGGGTGTAGGTGACCCCAGCTTGTCTTTTCCTACTGTCTCACCCGCTCTTCCCACCCAATTAAATACTCGACATCCTCTCTGGTCCAAGGCAATGTGGGACATTGCTCTTTCCCCTCTGCTGGCCCTGCTGCTGGCTGCTGCCAGTGCTTTGTCACCTCCCGCGGACAGGCCACCAGGGACCTGTGACATGAGGTGCCACCCGTGAGCGCGAGCAGAAGGTGTCCCTGTGCCCAGCAGCACATTGAGGGTCCCACAGCTCCATCCCCGGCAATGAGACATGGTCACACGTGGGGAGGGGGCAGAGACCATGGGGACGCGGGGGCACCCAGGCCACTGGCACCCAAAGCCCTGCCCGAGCCATTGGGAACCAGGGGGTTTCCTCACCCCACAGGACCCCACTGCCTCGGCACCCAAACTCGCTTGAGACAACAGCAGGAATGGAACGACACCGAGATCAAGGCAACCCCTACCTGGATTTCCTCCCCTTTCCTGTCCCCTGCCGCTCCACACGCAGCCCTCTCCCTACCCGCGCTCGGGATCAGCTCCTTGCAGGAGGTCGGGAAGCTCCCTCGGGAAGCAGCCCGAGTGTCTGAGCCGTGAGTTTCCAGCCGTGGGAAGGGTTTTGCAAACGCCTTTTCCTCGCTACGCTGAGCCCGTCCTATTGCACTGCCAGGTTTTTTTCTTTCCCGTCTTACAGGATTCAATCATATCCAGCAAGACACGGGCAATAGCAAATCTTCTGCTCTTAATGCTCCAGTTCACACTCATGTGAAAGGGGAAAACAAGAAAGGCTTCCGAGCTAAGCAGGCTTCATCTCTGTGCCTGTAATCCGGGGCTGCTGCGTGGATTTTATACCCACGGAATTCAGTGCGGAGGTGTCAGTGCTTATGCGATGCCCAGCCCTACATAAGCCCTCGCTCGGCTTCGGCAGCGCGGGGATGAACTCGGTGAGAAACTAGTGTTGCCGCATAGACGGGCGCGCGGTGGGAGCCGGTGCGCAGGATCCCCCATACGAGCGCACGGTGTGCAGGATGGTCCGTACGAGCGCATGGTGCACAGGATGGTCCATACGAGCGCACAGTGCACAGGATCCCACATACGAGCGCACGGTGCGCAGGATGGTCCGTACGAGCGCGCGGTGTGCAGGATGGTCCGTACGAGCGCACAGTGCGCAGGATGGTCCGTACGAGCGCGCGGTGCGCAGGATGGTCCGTACGAGTGCACGGCCCCTGCTGAGGCGCCGCGGGCGAAGCGCTCGGCGTGACCCGGCTGGTCCCGGTGCAGTAGTGTGTGTTGCGTGCAGTCCGCCCGAACGGGTAACGGGAATACACAGGAACACACCAAGGCATCCTCACCAACACCCCTCGGTGCCTGGGGACCTACTGACCATCACTGCTGCCTAAAACAAAGAGAACTCTTTTCTTTTTTGCTTCCCGGCTAATAACTATACACTCGCAAGAATGCAACCATTGCAACGGCTACGACACACAACGGCCAAGAGCGCGCACCAACGCAGGGAGCCACGTTCACACGCACGCGCGCGGACGTACGAGCGATGCCCGCGGGAAGGAAAGCGGGCAGGAGGGCGGGTTCCCCCAGCCGGCTCCCCGTGCGGGTCGGGCAGGCGGGTGAGCCCCGCGGGTGGGCACCGAGCCCCGCGGGTGGGCACCGAGGCCCGCGGGTGGGCACCGCGCGCGTCGCCCACGGCAGAGCGCACCGGGGTCCATGCGCCGCTGCCCCGGCCCGCTCCCGCGCCCCTCCGCCCCGCAGCACCTCGCACAAAGGCAGCAAAGAGAGAAACGCCGTCTTACTTTTTCCTCCTCTTTTTTTTTTTTTCCCCTCCCCTTTCCTCTCCGCTTGCAGCGGCCTCAGGTTTGGGACTCGATCGGGACCGCAGCGACGGCAGAGCGGGTCGGCGCGCGGGCAGGAACAAAAGCGAGCAGCCGCGTTGGTGTCCTCCTACGGCCCCGGCACGGCGCGGGGGCGTGCGGGGGGCGGGCGGCAGCCGGGGGCCTCCCTCCCGCGCCCGCTGCCCCGCGTGGGGTCAGTGCGTGGACCACCCGCCGCCGCCTCCCGCCCCGCCGGCGCGTCCTGCATGCACGTCCCTGCGCTCGGAGAGGCACCGCGGCATCCGCGTGCTGGTGCTTCCCGGGAAAGGCGGCTCCGCATCCCTGCATCCGGAGAGGCACCACAATATCCCTATCTTGGTGCTTCCCGGGAGAGGCGGCTCCGCATCCCTTCATCCGGAGAGGCACCACGGCATCCCCATGCTGGTGCTTCCCGGGTGAGGCGGCTCCGCGTCCCTTCATCCGGAGAGGCACCACAATATCCCCATCCTGGTGCTTCCCGGGAGAGGTGGCTCCGCATCTCTGCACCCGGAGAGGCACCGCGGCATCCCCATCCTGGTGCTTCCCGGGAGAGGCGGCTCCGCATCCCTTCATCCGGAGCGGCACCGCGGCATCCCCACGGCGCCCGCAGAGGCGGCTCGGCATCCCCGCGCCGGGAAAGCCGCGTCCCTCTCCACCCTTTTCCGCCTCATCCCGGTCCCTCCTTCTCCAGACAGACACAAAAGAGCTCCTGACCGAGGAGGGGAAGCGCCCGTCACCAAGGGGGAAAACAAAAGCCGAAAAGCAAAACAAGCCCCGCTGCGTCAGGTCACGCTTTGGGCAGGCAGGGAAAGCGAAATAGCTGGAATAGCTGGGAAGCAGGGAAAAGGCGCTCGCGGGAAAGGGCATTTTCCCGCTCCGGGAGCTGGGGCGGGGGGGGACACGCGCTGCAGCTGCAGCCGCTCTGCCCCGGAGCGGAGCTTTCCCCGTGCGCTGTAGCCACAGAGGAGGGTTCAGCTGGAATTAAAGCCACCGCCACGCGGCCCGGCTCCCCCGGGGCTTTGCAGCAGCAGCAATAAGTTAAATTTGTGGCTTTTTTCCCCCCCCTCGTTGCTATCCTTTCCCTTTATCTCCCATAAAACCCAGACCATCAGTGTCATTCAGCGGGGATTTAGCAGGATTCAGACCCATAAACCCCGACGGAGCCCCCCCCTTGCCCACCCGCAGCGGGCGGGAAAGGCTCCGAAGGGCCCCGAAAGGCGGAGGGAGGAGGCGCCCGGCAGGCAGAGCCGCCTCCGAGCGCAGCCCGGCTCCCTCGGGTGCCCTCCCTTATTTATTTCTTTAATTGCCTCAGCCCCCCGCATTTGCATAAGCCCCACAACGCCGCGCGGCAAAGCTTTGGCTCTGAGCTAATAAACAGAGGACGAAAATGAATGTGTCACAGAAGATTCCCTTATATATACGTAATCCCTTATATATATACGGGATCACTTATATATATACGTAATACATGGGGGTTTTTTTCCATATATACATGTGGTTTTCGCTCTCGGCGAGCGAGCTCCCACCGGGAAATGCCACTGCGGGCGCAGGGCAGCACTCCGGGATGGCCAAGTCCTGCACGTTCCTCTCATCCCGGCTTCAAGCGGAGCCTCCCCGAGCAGATGGGAGGGCAGACCCGGCTCAGACGTGTTGATTTTTAGTGGCCCTCGTGGCTGCAGAGACTCTGTGCCCACGTGTGGTGGTGGCCATGGGGCCTGCCCGGGTTTTGGGGGCATTTTCCCTGCCACAACCAAGCCCAGGGGTGAAGGGAGGGCGGAGAAGCAGAGCAGAAGGAGAGTCTCCCATCAGGGCGAGGGCATAGGGAGATAGGGGGGTCACCCATGTGGGGCACGGGGCAGAAATATGAGGGGAAATTGGGTGGGAATATATGGGGAAATTGGCTGCAAATATATGGGGAAATTGGATGTAAATGTGAGGAGAAAGGGGGGGCAATAGGGGCAGGGGGGTGGATATAGGCACAGGTCTCTGAGGTGAGGGAGAGGGGTTGGGTGTGGAGGTCAAGGAGGGTCCCCACGTGTCACAGCAGGTCCGTGGCGAGGGGGCAGGTCTGCAGTGGAGCCCGGCTCCCCCAGAGCACCTCGGCTTGTGCCCCTTCCCCACCCCATCTCCCGCTATGGGGTGGGGGGTCCGGGCTGCTGCTGTGGGGATGTGAGTGCCAGGCACGCCAGGCCAGGTCGGTATTCCCAAAATCCTCCTCCCCAGCTCCCGCTTTGGGGAGCGATCCCGGCAGAGCCCAGCCTGCAGCTGGAGGGTTGCAGCAAAGGCAGAGATGCTCCGGAGGTCTCTCCTTGCCCTGTCTTTTCACCCTGGTGTGTCTGTGAACAGCAGGTTCCTCATCCATCCTGCAGCACATGGGTTCGGGGACCCAGAGGGTGCAGCCCTGAGCCCTTGGGGTGATTCCCCCCATCCGCACGTCTCCTGCCGCCTCGTTTCGTGGGCCAAACCTCCTCCAAAGGGGCTCCTTGGTGGCAGCACCGCTGGCTCCTCTCCTCTGCAGGGCTCCCACGCTGCACGTCCCTCCGGGCGCGTTGCTGGGGGCTGGCTCTGCCCCGCTCCATGGAGGCTTTGGAGGGAGCCGTGAAGCAGAACCGGTCCCCAGGGTCCCCACGGGGAGCCCCGGCTGCCTCCGTGTCCCTGCGGCGCTCGCCGCCGTCACGGCACCAATGACAAGGGAGCGTTCCCCAGCCCCGGCCCGCCGCGTCCTCTCCCCCAGGAGCAGCAGCGCCTTCGCATCTCCTCTCCCGTTTAGTTTTCTAAGGAGGGAGGGAGGAAGAGTCGCATCCTAATCCAGCGAAATGTCGGGGAGTGATTCAGAGACGAGGCGAGCGGCAGCCCACATGGGAGAGTTGCCTCTGGTTCCCAAATGTCAGCATGTCCTTTAATTAAATGCTGATTAACAGGGGACGCGCTCCCCGGTGCTGCAACCGGGGCTGCTGCTGGTAACTCGCTACTCCAGGGAGCCAGGGCGACGCTTCTGTCTGCTTCCAACCCGCGGGATGAACCGATCCCTTTGGAGAGCAGCACGGGGGAGAAGGGGGGAGCTGCAAGAGGCATCGGGGCTGGGGGCAAGCAAGGCAGTCTAGCCCGGGGCTTGCTGGCATTGAGCATCCTGCAGGTGCAATGACTGCAGAGACCCCCTCGCGAGGGGGTCTTGACTGTCCTGTCTTGCCCAGGAGCTGCGATTGCGCCTGTGATTCCTGCTCCCGTGCAGAAGTTCTGCTGAACTGAGCGAAACTCCTGCGAGCCGTGCTGCGAATGCTCTTCCTTCAGTCCGAGCGGCTCTTTTCTTCCTCAGCTTCTGTTGTTCCTCTCTCTTCCCGCTTAAGCCGGGCAGGGAACACGCCGCTGCGCTTGGGGGTTCCAAAAGCACCACCCGCGCCTAGGAATAACATCCATAAGTCTCAGCAGCTTCTTTTTGGTCCTCTCCAGCGGCCTTTGAGGTCCACGGGAGCTCTGACCTCGAGGTGCAGGCATGAGCTGCATGGGGCCCGGGTGCCTTAGGTGCCCAGAAGCCAGCGGAGGTGCTCCGCTCCCTAGACCATATAGAGACGTTCCCCTCGGGCAGCCTCCTGCAGAACCATGTCCATAGAACAACCTGCCCAAGCAAAGGGAGAGAACAACCCGAGAGGTCGCATCCCGCAGCGATGCCGCCTATTCCCAAGCGCCACCTTATGGCATCACCTCTGGGAAGAGTTCAGTGGATAATTCTGTTGATACGGGCACAGAGAGGAGCCCTTCTGACATCCCAAAGGGTGGACAAGTTGGCAAACCACAGCCCTGCCTCGAGTACCACGAGGGCATCAAGGGGGAGAGGCCTCGGGACGAGCACTCGGCTCCACTGGGATGCTGAATTCCCAGGGGGAATTCGCCCCGTGGAAGGGGCTGCTTCTCCGCCACCCTCTTTTCCTTCCCTCTGCTCCCCTGGGAGCGCGGGCAGGATGATGCTGGCCGAGGGAGCCGCATCCTTTGGAGCGAGCGCCCTGCACCTTGCTGCATCGCGGGTGCACGTGGATGGTCCTCAGCAGCCCAGATCCCTGCTCAGCATCCGGCACAAGCTTCCTGGTGCCCAGATCCCATCAACCCAACGGGTACAACCTGCTCCCCTCCCCCTGCCCCATCTTTCTAAGCTGCCGCTCTTGGCCTTGGCACATGCAGGGACATCGTGACACCCGACACGATGTCACCCACGTGCAGCAAAGTGCTCTGCGCTGGGACAGGGGGACACAGCGGGACGGGAGGTGGCAGTGGTGGGAAGCGGCGCGAATCATTTTGACGGAGCCGGATTTCCATATTCCCGCCGCTGCAACATTAGAGTCTGCTCTTGGTTTGCATCCCAAACGCAATCCCTGCCTTGGAAGGCAGGTACCTCCGGGCAGCCGGCCCGTGTCCGTGCTGCCCGCCCGCCAGCAGGCTCTTCCTTCTGGTCCCGCTGTGCACCACGTTTGCTTGGAGCACCGGGCGAGCTGAAAGCTGCAGCTTCAGGACCCGAGGTGCCTGGAGGGGGTTGCACTCCCCGAGCACGAAAACCCCCCCTTGGCTCTGCCCGCCCGGCTGCTCTGCCGGGGGTTGCGCTGGACACGGGTCGTCCTTCCCTTCCAGTCCCCTTAATTCCCCATCAATGTCCTTCCTCGCTCCCGTGTGAAGGAAGGTGGGAGAGGGAGGCGAGTTCCCGCCCGGGTATGAACACCCACTGCGGTGGCACGTGCTGGACCTGCCCCGCCATGGGCGCGCTTGGGCAGATGCGAATCCTGCCGGAGACGCCCGGCTCCCTGCCCGCACTGCACGGCATATGGTGCGTGGATTTCATTTCCTCAGGATGAGGCTTCTTACGGCGACTGGCAGGACTCTCGTGGCCCTTCACGAGGCCTTTGATGAACCCCCGGTAGGTCCTCGAGTGCCAACAGGCTGTATGGGCTGCACGAGGCGGCAGCTCCGGCTTCCTTCCCATTAAAGAACAGCCCCTTGGACGGACGGCTCGAGGTGCCAGCGTTGTACCGTGATGCTGCATCATTGTACCATGAAGGGACCTGGGGACAGCAAACGCCACCAGGGGGTGGCATCTTTGGTCCCCAATAAAGCCTGAGGCTGCAGCATCCTGTTGGCTGAGGGGGATTTCAGGGCTTTGCTGCTCGTTTGATGCCCGGGATGCAGCTCTGTTCTTGGAGGTATCTGAGCAAGATGCGGCTGCCCTAAAACACAGGGTTTTTGTTATTAGAGCCATTTGGGTCCTGAAAAGCGCCGGGTTTTTAGGTGTTTTTCCAAAGTCCACCCGCTAGCGGGCAGCAGAACAAGCAGACGTTTAGGGGGGAATTGAAGCATGACCCGAGCGTTGCAGGAGAGGGTTTGTTGCCTTAGAGGTATTTAATGTGAACTTTAACAGTTGTGGCCTTGAACAACCTCACGGAAGCGTCCTCCTGATCCCATGCAACAGGCAGCCAAAATGTCCCTGGCCCGGTGGGAAATCTGTGTGGAAGCCGAAGGTTTTTTCCTTGGGTGTTCCTCAAAGCCTGAGCAATTCCTGCAGGTACGGGAAGGACCTGCCCAGGGTTTCAGATGAAATCCATGGCTGAAGCCGGATGGGGACCTGGCGGGGTGAATTCCTGCAGCTCTGGGCAGCTCTTTCCCATGGGCCGGGGCAGGTGCGGGAGGATCCCATGGTGAGCGATGCTTCCCGCCTTGCACCGGGGGCTTTTCCTCTCCTTCCCACCCTGGCGCCTGCTGTCCCGGCCCGTGCAGCAGCCCGTGCATGCGGAGCAGGACCGGCAGCTCCATCCGCAGCAGCTCCCGCTTGCTCCCGTTTTGCTTCTTGGAAGGGCTCGGGAGAGGAGAAGGGATCGCGGCCCTCCCCACCCGCTCGGCGGGGCTGCCGCTTGTGCTTCCCGTGCGGCCACTTCTCCAGAGGGCCACGAGGTGGAGGCATTTTCCAAAACCTGCAGCGCCCTAGGAAGGGTTGGGGGGGACCCTGCTGGTGATGTGGGTAGGGGGAACACAGCTGAGAAGGGCAGAGAGCGGGAGCAAGAAGGGACGCAGCTCACGGGGCACAGGGACCCCTCTGCACCTCATCCCACTGCTCGGAGCAAGCGAGTCCAGCCGGGAGCCCCCAGGCCCCCAATCCCTCCCTGCTTCCCATGCGCAGGGAGCAGCATGGACAGGACCTGCCTCCGCTCGCTTGGGAGGCTCCAAAGAGCTCCCAGCAGCGGCCAGGCCACCAGCCAGGACCAGGGGTTGCCACTCGGCACTGCCTCATGCCTGTCCCTGCTCGTCACCCTCTGCCCGGGCTCCAGGGCTGAGTCACAGGCACCGTCTGCCCCTTATCCTGGTGCGCCGGAGCCCCTGGCACCTTCCCGCACGGGGCAGCGGTCGCGGTACTTGATCCGTGCGGAGGTTGAGGCTCAGGCGGGACGAGGCACCGGCTGCGGGTGAAGCCTCGGAGGCGGCGGGTTCCTGTTCTGGCCTCCGCCCAGCCGCAGGTTCCCATGACCTTGGGCACGTCCCGTCACCTTCCCGGCTCGTGGTGACACGAGCACTTCCTCATGGGCTGCGGGTGCGGAGGGGCTGAACGGGCTGAAAAGGTGGCAGCAAACGGGCGATGCAGCCTGCGCCCCTCCGTCCACGCGTGCAGGGGCTCTACAAGCAGCAGCGGCTTCTCCACGGGATCTGCTTCCCTTTCCCAGCCCTGTTCCTCCCCCGGGATCCATGGCAGGGAAGCGGTTTCATCCAGCGCCCTTCTATGTGACAGAGTAAATGCAGAGAGTCCAGCTAAATATGCAAAAATGCCTTGACATTCAGCGTTCCCCTCTGCTTGTTTAATAAGTAAACAGCTAAAAATAAGCTGGTTGTACCCAAGCGGCTTGAAAATAGCATTAAACCGAGAGAGTTAAGGTGGTATGCTGGGTAGCAGGACTGGTATTTTCCTCTCAGCTCTACATCAAAGTAGCTTTATGGGCTTTATTTACTTTTGGCTTGAATCAGCACGAACACGAGGAGAATCAGGCTCGGCATCTGCAAACGCAGACCTCTTCCCTGGTGCTAATTGATTTAATCTGTAAAGACAAGAGCAACAGAGCAGACTTGTCCAGAGCAGTCCTGCCTTAGACCTGTATTTTGGTTAGTTTGGAAGTGCCTCTGTTGATCAAAAGCAGTGGCACCACTGAGCGAATTCAGGGGGTGCCTGTGCAGGATCCCCGTGGATCCATGCAGGCCTGCTCCGATCCCTGCAGCCCCGAGCACAGGGGTGCCCCCAGCCTTCCTCCTGCATGGAGGCATCCGCGCCAGGTCGAGGAAGTCCTGGGCTGCACCCTGGAACCCCTTCCCTGGTTGCAGGGGAGCTGCCTTTCTCCTGACTCCTCCAAGAGGGAAGAACTTGCTCACGGGGATGTGGCAGCTGGATATGGGATTTCCCTCCCTTCAGCTGACTCTGCTGCCGGCTGCTCCACTTCCCTCCTTGCAGCAGCAGGAGCAGCAATGGGGGTGTCTGGCTCATGGGCAGGCAGCACGAGGCCAACATCAGCCCAGGGGCCACAGGGGCTCCGAGACACCGAGCTGGGCTGGCACGTGCCCGAAGCGGCTCCGTGCCCGTTGCCCTTCCCGAGGCTGGTCGTGTCCCTTCTGCCGCCCTCCTCGCGGGGGTGCTTGGCGCTCTGCGCGTCCCGCTTTGCACGGCCTCGCTTGGCTCCCGTCCTCGCACACGCTCACGCGGGCTGAGGTTCCCGTCTGCCTCGGGAAGCCAGAGCTGGGGGTGGATCCCTCGTTTGGGATGAAAATAACCAGCAGACTGGGCAGGGAGCTGCAAATCCTGGCTTAGTGCGTTGAGGCTGTTGGTCATCGGCGATTGAGTCCCCTTTCTGGTGCCATCCAAGCTGGTTTTGCTGGATAACAGCAACGTGCCTCCTCCCTTTGCATCCATCCGCACATTCCTTATTCCTAAGAGGAATCCCTGTCCTCCAGCTGGACCTCCAGCACTGCTGAGGCCCCTGATTGCGCATGGCTGCTAGCTGCAAAGCCACTTCTGATGCTCTTCCCTTGACCATTGGGTGTTTCTTGCATAGTCGGTCTCAGCACAAGCAGGAACTCCCGTTTTCTGTTGGCAAAACCACCCAGCCCTTTGGTGTTCCTGGCACACACTGGACAAGAGGAGCATTTGATCCGTTGTGTTTGCCCAGGCACATTCCCAGGCAGTGCTTTAACCCCAGCATTCCTCGGTCCCGAGAAGGAAGCGGAGATTTAAGCTGCTTGGGATACTTAGTCATCTCTTCCCAGCAGGGAGGCTGCTCGGAATAGCGCCCGTCCTACTAACCACCTTGGAAAAGGAGAAGCTTGTCAGGGAGCCGGTGCAGAGAAACATGGATTGTTCCCTGGAAAAGCAACTTATCCCTTTCTGCGCTTGCCTCCCAGCATTGCAGGAGGGACAAAGTCCATCCATGGGAGCAAACTCGCAAGGAGCGAGCGTTGCATGGCCCGCAACTCTCATCCCCGAGGGAAAAGGTGAAATGCAAAGGCCAAAGTGGCTTTCTAGGAATGTTGCTGGCAGGACGGTGGCTGGTTCGGGGCCAAAGCTGCTCCCTGAGGGAGAAGGGCTCTCCTGCTGTGTCTTTCTGGCCACATCCATCACGTTGCAGGTACTTTTGCAACGGAAGACGCGCAGGGTAAGGTCCTGGAGGGGATACTTGGTGCCTGGTTTTCACTTTTCCATGATTTGGCAGCTTCTGGTTGCTAAGTGCATGAGTCTCCGGGTTGGATTGGTGCTTCTGTTGTTATGGTGATGCTCCTTGGACAAAATTAAGGAGCTGCCGCTGGATTCACCGGTTTGCCATTGGCTTGCTGGTTGCCATGGTCAAGTGTATCTCGTCCGACTGTACTATGAGGACGGTGACTTTGTGTGAAGGACCCAGCACATCGACTTCTGCAGTGATTTTGACTTTCTTTAGCTTCAGGGTGACGGGTTTTTAAGAGAATTAATGCATTTGTTTCTTGTGTGGGACAGGAGTAGATTGCAGTTCCTATGGACCCAATTAGGGATGCTATCGGAGATTTGCAGTGTGACCCTTGAGGGAATAAGCTCTGCATTAACCTGAACTCGTGCCTGCTTCTCCTGCTCCTCAGCTCACCTGTAAAATGGGAATAACAATCATCCCTGCGTGTTCCCGGAGCCAGTGAAGCTGCAGATGCCCAACAGAGACCTGGATGTGACTTCCACCCGCCCGGGTGCGTGCAAGGGAGAGGCGTCTGCGGGCAGGGCGGCCGCTGCACGCGTTGCACGTTTGCACGGCTCGCTGCCCGCGCTGCTGCGGAGGGCAGGGCAGGGCGCTGCCGCCCGGCTGCGGGGACTGGGCCCCATTCCCTGCGGACCCGCGCGCAGCCGCTCGCCTCGGAGCCGGCCCCGTGCGGCCCCGTGTGAGGCTGGCCGAGGAGCAAACGTGCCTGCGAGCGCTGGGCATGGGGAGGGCTCTGCCGCTCACACGTTGCCCTGGGCAGCAGGAGAATGAGGCCGGAAAAGCTCCAGGAAGAAAAGAGGTGAAACGCCCCCCTGGACCTGACCCGTTTCATGCGTGAGACCCGTTTCATGCGCTGCTGGTTCTGCAATGCCCCAGGCTGGGCTGTGCAGCGTTCTGCAGCGGGCATCCCCCCCGTCGTCACCATTGCTGCTTTCCACATGGATCCACCTGAAAATGCCATCCCCTCCACTCTGCTTCTTGCCCTCCCAAGCTCCTCCTCAGCTTCCTGCAGCAGCCCTGCAAGGCCCAGGCTGCTCCTCTGCGCTCTTGGGTCCCCTCTGCCAGCGCTGGGGCTGCACGAGCGTCCTCGATGGGACCCCAGCGCTGCAACGGGCAGCAGGGAGGGCTTCATGTATCTGCCTGGAAGCCACACGGGGAACACGCGTGGGGCTGAGGACAGTCTTATTGCTCTGGCTCCACGCACAGGTTTGCACGAGGATAAGGGGTTCACGTGCTGCGCTGGCCCTAGTGCTGGTTGTAGCTCCAGTCCCGCTCCCCTGGTGTGGGACTGTCCCCCCCCCCTGCCTGGGCTTCCTCTCGCGTCGCTGCAGAGGCGTTTGCTGACGAGGAGGGCTCCGGAGAGGAGCAGCCCCAGTGTCCCCAGGGCGCTCTGATTAAAATGCTGCTCAGGAGGCTGCTGCAGAAGGTACCACTTCCCTCGGCACCGGCAAAGGGGCCCGTCTCTGCAGCACCCACTGCTCTGTCCCGGGGGGCTCTTCAGCAGCGGTGGGGAGGGAAAGGATGTTTTGGCCAAAAGCAGAAACAGGTCCCTTCTATAGAGGGGATGGGTGTGTAAAAGGATGTCTCTCCTATGGAAGCTGTGCAGGCAACTGTATGGATAGGCTGTGCTCGTGATGGACGGAGTGCCCTCATCCTCGCTAATGCATCACGTTGTATAGGCAGACACGAACACGCGGCTCGCGCTCTGCTCGCTGCAGCCCTCTCTTTGCAGGAAGGTGACTGCAGAGCCCGGGGTTTGAAAGAGATGCAATTGATATCGAAGGGAGAGCAGCCACGGACTCCATTCCAGGGCTGCTCCGACTGCACCAGACCGGGGACCCGCTGGGAGCTGCGGAACCGGGGAAGGAGGGAGGCTACTGAGCAAAGCACCCCCAGCCGGGGCGGGCAGCGCCAGGTACTGAGCTGCAGTGAACCCAGCCAAGGGCTTCCTGCAAGTCTTGCTGTTTCCAAGCTAGATCCATCTGCTGCGAAACACTCCCGATCGCAGTGAGCCCGTTCTCGCCCCAGATTTCCCCCGGAACGCCACAAGGCTGTGCGATTTCGCTTGCGACAGGGCAAAAAGACAAGGGAGAAACCCTACGAAAGAGAATACTTTCAGAAAACCCTCTCTCAGAAAAGGGAGCGTTGGAGAAGCGTCCTGCAGGCACCGCCTTGCAAACGCTGCGCTCGGGCTTGCCCCGGCGGTGCCGAGTTCAAGAGCGGCGCCCTCGGGCCGTGCTGCCCCGGGCAGAGCGCGTGCAAAGGGGCACTTTGCTCTGGGTTGTTATGGGTGGAACGGCCACAGCCCCGTTACACCGTGTAGAGCCTGGTTGATGCTGCCTGGGGCTGCCTGGGGCACCTACCGTGATCTTGGCCGGCATCCCGACGGGTAACGTGGCTCCTTTCCCACTGTGTCCCAACGCACGGGAGTCTCCTGCTTTCCGGCTGCACCGGCCGGGTGCTTCTCCTCTCCACAACCTCCTCTCAAAGTCATTCCCGTCAGGATTGGAGTGATCCCGTCCTGCCCTGGTGCTTACTGTAACTCGTGTTTATGAGGAATGTTATGCACCAATAAATGGCTGGTGCAGCAGCCGCTCAGCTCACGTCTCTGCCCCTATTGCTGCAGCACTCGCTGCTTCCCCCTCGCCTGTCACCTGCTCCTCTTCTGGAGCTGGTTTCCTTGTCAATCCCCGGATTTAGGGCTTGTCCCCGTAATTAGACACAGCGTTTGCTGGGGTGCTCTCTGTTAAATAGACCCGGGTGCCAGGTGATGCTGCTGTTTGGAGCGAGCAGCAGCAGTTGCTGTGCAGGGCTGTGCTGGGAAGCGCACACGGGCGCTGCAGACATCTCCCCCCCCGAAGCCATCGCCGCTCTAAATAGACGAGACGGCTGCAAGTGGAAGCCAGGGCGATGCCAGAGCCCAGCGTGGAAAACATGCTGGTTCCTGCAGCCCGCGGCGGAACGGGGCCGCCATGGGTAACGTCACCCGGAGCCACCCCCGTGTTCCCAGCCCGCGTGACCAGGCACTCATTGACCAGGGGTGAAGGGAGGGCAGCTCCCGCTGCAGCCCTCATAGAATCATAGAGTGGTTAAGGTTGGAAGGGACCTCTAGGGATCATCTAGTCCAGCCCCCCTCATTGCTGACCCACTCGGTCTCCGCATCCAAGCACTTTATGGTTCCTCCTCAAGCCCTGTCACACAAGGGGTGTCACAGGGCGCTGGTGTGTCCCCCACTGTGAATTTGGACTCGTCCCCAGGTGGGTGTTGTGCCCCAAGCCCCACTTCTGGAGAGGGGGGGCTGCAGCTCGAAGGCTCTTCAGCCCCGCGTGCTCCGATGCCTCTCGTGTTCCCCGCTCACCCAGTGCCTGCAGAGCTGGTATCGATGGCTTTGCCCCCCATCCCGCATGGATGCGGGTTGCTAGGGGCTCTTCAGCTCAGGCTACCTGTTGCTGTAAACAAAATGAACAAAAAACCAGAGTTTTGAGGAGGCAGAAGGTCCCTTCCCTCCACGGGGTGCTCAGATTCCTGCTCTTGCAAGACCGGGTCCCGGCTCCTCCAAGCGTCTTGCAGCAAAGCTGGTGATTCCAATACAGGAAACGGGAGCTGGCAGCTTTCCCGAGACTCCCACACCCAGAAGGAAAGAGGAGTTCTGTGAGCAGCAGAGCTAAGGAAGCCCAGATCCGTCTTGTGGATTCTCAGGTGTCTGGCAAGGGGCTTCATCCTACGTCCTTCCCTGTGAGAAGGTTTCCCTCGGGAGAGCTCCTGCCCTGTCATCCTCCTCTCCGGCTCTATTCCCTTCTCCCTGGGGACAGATTTTGTCCTGTCCCCACCCCGGTGCCCAGCTATTATCCCTCTGCTTCCCCAGCACATTAAGCCTCCCGCACACCCCTTGGATCTGAGCACAGCAGCCCATTAATTACCAAAAACTCTACTGACAGCACAGTCTGCAGAGGGAGGGCGAAGATTAATATAGCTGTGGATTTAAGAAATTAATTAGTTTCAGCAGATGATGTTGGCACCTCCAGGCAGCCTGAGTTATTCCCATGCTTGGTCCGCTTTTGGCAAGCCGAGAATATTTAGCTAAATACAAGGCAATAAATAATCGCCGTGGAGGGGAAAGCCGCTGCTGGACACGTAGCCCGCCCGAGTGATGGGGTTGAAATCTGGGAGGCTGCCCAGTGGGTTGGGGAGGATGGAGCCATCCCTACAACAAGCCGTCCATGCCCGGAGCCGTCCCTATCTGGAGCTGTCCCTATCCGGAGCCGTCCCTATTTGGAGCCGTCCCCATCCGGAGCTGCTGCAGGTGGGTGCGGAACAGGAGGCTCCGTGTGTTGGGAGAGAGGATTGAGGATGGGCAGGAAGAGCTGCAGGATGGAGCTCCGGAGACCTCCCTGAGTGCGTGAGTGTTGCGCGTGAGTGCATGTGTGTTGTGTGTGAGTGTATGCGTGTTGTGTGTGAGTGCATGCATGTTGCGTGCGAGTGCATGTGTGTGTGCTGCATGTCACGTGTGCTGGAAGTGTGTGCAGCGTGTCAGTGTTGTGTGTGTCGTGTGTGCAGCGTGTGTGTGAGGGCTCGTGTGTTGTGAGTGTTGGGGGACCGTGTTGGGTGAGTTTGGTGTGAGTGTGAGTGTGTCTGTGTGGGTCTCGTGTGTCGCACGCAGCCCCGCAGGCTGCAGGGGAACTCGGAGCCCGGTCTCGATCCCGGTCCCGGCCCCATCCCGCGGCGGCTCCCGGCCCGTCCCGGCGCATCCCGGCTGCGCGGGCGGCGGGGCCGAGCGCGCCTCGATCCCCCGCGGCGGCGCTGGGGAGGAGCCAGCGCCCGGCACCGGCTCCAGCACCGGCCCCGCTCCGAGGCCGCCCCGGCACCAGCACCGGCGCCGGCCCCGTTCCGGCCCCGGCCCCGCTCCGGCTGCCCCGTTTGTGCCGGGCCCCGGCCGAGCCCCGCAGCAGGAAGGAGGAAGGAGCCGGAGCTGCCCCTGCGGCCGGTGAGTGTAAACAGAGCCCAGGTACAGACGGAGAGGGGCCCGAGCGCCTTCCCCACCCCCGGCCACCCCCTCGGCCGCTTTCGGGAGAGCGGAGGGGGGGGTCTGGGGGCTGCGCGGGTGCCGAGGGTCAGAGCAGGGGGCAGAAGTTGGGGATGCGGCGAGGGAGGGTCGTGCAAAGCGCCGCGGGTGGGGGGTTGGGGGGGGTTGCACCCGGGCACGGGGTCCCTGCGCGCGCCTCGGTGGCACGGACATGACGGCGCTCCGGGCGGCCCGGTGCCACCGTGGTCCTGTCGCCGCCGCGCGCCCCCGTGGCGGCCCCTCCGCGGGGGACGTCGGGTGGCGGAGGAGGAGGAGGAGGAGGAGGGCGCCGCGGTCCCTGCCGGGAGGGTTTCCAGGGCTGCTCGCGGGGGAGGTGGCCCCAGGGGGGGCCTCTCCGGGGCGTCCCCTTGCTCGTCCCCCTGCCCGGCGTCCCTGCCCTCGGGATCCGCTGCCTCCCTGCAGCGAGCCCGGGTTCCTCGGGGCGCAAAGAAGTCGCCCCCGGGCACCCCGGCAAGAGCAGAGCGGCCCCGGGAGCGCTCAGCCCCCTGCCCTGCCAGCTCCAGCCCCGGCTGCCCTTCAACAACTGGGTGCTCTTGGCACAAGGGCAGCCTGGAAGGAGCTCGCGGGCTGGTGGGCACCGTGGTGGCGTTAACTCCGAAAGGGAGGAAGCGCCGGGATGGGGCCGGGCTTGCTCCTCACCAGGGATGCGATGCAGCAAGTTCATGTCTTTGGATGGGGTTTGTGAGAAGGTGAGATGCCGTTTTCCTTGCGGGAAGAGGGCACTTGTTTCCTTCTCCGTTCAGCTGCAACACGTGGCCCGTGCAGACGGAGCCGTATGGGGCTGTGACAGGGATTCTGGGTCCCCCTCTTTGTGGAGGGGGCACAAAAATGAAAGGGCAGTCTTGAAATGCAGCCTCTTTGGAGCCAAACACTTGGCGTTGATGGTAGCAGATGGATTCCTCTTGGTCGTGGGGATTGGCGCTTAGCTCCCGCGGTGCATTTGTAGTCTAGAGGCTCCTTTCCTCCCTAGGGGAATTCCCAGCACATCCTACTGATCCAGAGTTGTGTCCAAGAGCCTGAAGCAAAGGAGCAGAGGCAGGACCTGAAGGCCACAACCTGCTTTGCCAGGCAGCACCCTGTGCACGAAGCTGCTCGGCCTGCTCTGCGGGTGTCTGAATGCCCCTTTGTGCTGATTTTTAGGGTCTTTTTCACTGTCATACCGGACGACTTCCGAGGTAGTTTTGCTGCCCGTTCTCCAGGCAGGACCGTGTCCCTTTAATGGGAGGCTTTGCAGATCTCACAGGCTTGTTTTTGGGAGCCCAGCCACGTGCCCAAAAAAGCACAGGCCCCATGGCAGGGGCAGCATCAGGGTGAATTAATAAATCGATAGTGGAATAACCTCTGCAGCGGTGGCCGGGAGTTCCTGCTCGCTTAATTCCGCTTGGAAACGAGAGGGAATGTTGTGGCTGAGGAGCAGCATTGCCGAGCTCTGACAACTGCTCCCGGCCTTGCCACCGGTTCCCTCCGACCTTGGGCCAGTCGCTGCATCCCCATGCCCGAGTTTCCCCATCCGTTACCGCTTGACCTTGCCTTGCTCGCTGGCATCTCCGGAGCGCCGGGATGCTGGCAGGGAGAGCCGTGCAAGCACCGAAGTATTTGGAGCTCAAAGTATAAGGAGGCGGCGGCGGCACCGATTCCTGCACTACAGGTGACTGAAATAGAGCAGACGGGCGGTGCTGCTGCTCCCCGGCTTGCAACGAGCTGCTCTAAAGCTTCAGCTCCTGCATTTCGTGTGCCCTTAGTGCTGTTGTTGCTGTATTTCCTAGCACGCTCCTGGAGGCCTTCCCGAGCCAGGGGCAGCAGGAGATGGGGGTTTTGCCCTTGGTTGCTCATGCTGTAAGTGACGAGATGGCTGCAGGCGCCTCACTTTACCTTGGGGAAAGCGGAGGGACAACGTGACCTGCTGGGGTTATTATAGGGAGCCCGTACGCAGAGCAGAGCCTTGGATTCCGATCTCTCTGGCCTGTGAGGATCTTTCAGCTCTGTCGTATCCAACATTTGGTGGAGACAGAAATACGTGTGTTTATGCACGTTATTTTTATGCACGTTGGACACCCATGGGCTGCGCTTACCTCCCAGATGTCGTCTGTGCAGTAAAATATCTCCATTAGAGTTTGCATTGAGACCATCCCCCTCTTCTGGCCTTGTGGAAAGGAATGAATGTTTGGTCATTCATTGTAAACCCTGCAACATTCCTCTGGCTTCCCTACAGACCTGAGGTTTGGGGCCAGGAGGCCTGAGAATCTCCAGGAAACCTGGGACACATGTTTGGAGTCATGTCCAAATAATAGTAAGAGTTTCCAGGAGGATTTATACTCAGCAATACCCTCCCAACTTCCCCGTCCCGCACAGGGGGAAGCTGGGGCAAAGCTAAAGCAGCTTGTCCCAAGGCAGAAGCAGCAGGACACGGGGTCCTGACTCCTAGATCAGCTATGAAGTTTAGGAGAAAAAGATCTAAACTCCTTGGGGGTGGGTTTTGCTCGAGATAACGCCTGTGCCGATGCTCTGGGAGCTCTGCTGCGGTCTCAGTTTGCATTGGGGGGCAATGGAAAGCTCTGTGTTTGCAAACACCCTGCATCTGTCCCCAGCAAGTCGTCCGTGCCGCGGTCTGGCCTATTGGGTTTGCCTTTTCCGCCCCCTTCTCCGCGTTAATTTGCTCCCGCCGCCGGTAAAGGGGCGGCATCGCTGCACACAACCTGTTGCTGGGGGTAGATGCTGAGGCCTGGATTACAATGTGGTGCACAATGAACTGGGCAGGATCTGTAATGAGGTGCAGCATCTCGTGCTCGCTCTTTCGCTCCCTAATGAAGGCCGCTTCGAGGCAGCGTTTTGCCCGCAGCAGCGTTGCTCCTCCGCTGCCTGTTTGCTCAGGCCTGGCTGGAGCAGGAGCTGGTGTGAGTTGTTTTGCAGGCTGCAATGTAGGATGAACAAGCTCTTTGGAGCCACTCGGGGCTCATCTCTGCTTCCGACACTGCTACGGTCTCAGTTCTCTTGTTCCTTCCTTGCTTCTCTGCTTTCTTACGGGTTATTTTTGCTGCATCTCCGTTCGCAACCCGAGATCCGTGTTCTCCTGCCGCCGCGCTCTGGGCTGGGTTTGCAGGAGGGCTCTGCATCCCGCCCTAGGGAATGTGCACACACGGATCCCCATCCCAGCATGCCTGCCCACTGTGTGGAATTCCGCGGAAAACCTCCTCATTCCTTACAGTAGCTAAACTCCCCTTATGGGCTGAACAGCTTCGAGGGCATCAAGGACTGGCTGGAATGGGCTCACCAAGCACAGGGATGCTCCCAATTTGGGGCCGTTACCTGGATGCATCGGGATTCAGATCCCCGCACCAGCCCTTCTGTTGCTCTTCAAGAGGGGCAGTTATGGGGCATGGATTTTATTTGTCTTTCAGGTTTTGCTCATTTTGTGCCATGCGGTGACGCTTTTATTGCTGGAGGCTGCTGGATGGGCGCTCCCCGCTCCATGTCTTTCTTCCCAAACCCTCAACTGCTTGGCTGATACTTCTAAAACCAGCTGAATTTCCCCAGCCAGAGGCTTTGGAGTGGGCGAGGGGCTGCATGCGACCAGGTCCCCGAGTGCTGCTGCTGTTTCGATGACTTTTTAATTGGATTGCCAAATTAAAAAGAAGAGACTGTTGAAGCCAATCGTAAACACGGCAGCCTCTGGACAAATGTGCCTTTTTAGGAAGTGGAAACATTCCAAGCGTTCCACTTATTCCCGCTGCTTCCCTATTTTGATTTAAAAGGTTTATTTTTACTCAGTCTAGTTAATTATCCGGTGCATGTTAACGGGCTGGTCACTCAGGGGCTGTGATTCGCGATCCCAGGCCCATTTTAGCAATGCAGCCCCCCAATATTGCCTCTCCTCCCAGCACTGCCCACTCTTTTAAAGCCCTCTGTTTTATTAGTTACTAAACCTGACAGGGTTTGTGGACGGGAGGCTGAAGCCTGCATTCGTGCGCAGGCATGCACATATAGAAGGATATTGGTAATTCCTTTGTTTTCCTGCACGGAGCATCACCCGGAGCGAGGTTTTATGCCTTGCAGCACGGCTGGAATTGTCTGATGGAAAGGCAGCTCTGATGGGCATCGTCCGCTCTGAGCATGAGCTGGAGCAAATGCTGCTGCTCCGCAGGCTCCCGGCGGTGCAGCCTGCTACGTACGGGGATTTTCCACGGCCCTTTGGCTCCATTTGGTGTTTTAGATTTTAGAAATGGGGTTTGAAGGGGTTTCGTGGTAATAGCAGCCGAGGGGAATCTCTTTTCACCCACCGAATCTGTCCTCCTGTTGCACCCGCCAGCGTCAGTGATGACACTTCCCTTTCTGCCCGATGCTCGAGGGATGTAAATCAGCGTTGCCCCACCGAGGGCAGAACCCCAGCGGCTCCAGACGTGGCCCTTCCCTCACCAGTCAAGGCCGGGAGTGTCACCGCTTCTCTCCGGGCTCGTGGCACCGTCTCCTCTGTCCCTAATGCCTGTGGGGATCAGCCGTGCCAACATTCGGAAAACGCAGAGCTGGAAACTCCCCTCCTTTCTGGAGACCTTATCAGTGTTAACAGTGTCCTGGAGCAGAGGGAACTCCAGAAATTTGGGCAGGATTTGGCCCCAATAGGGTAGATTTTTGGCAGTGGGGAGCTGCAAATGTTGGCGCTGACAAGGAAAGGGAGTTCCATGGGGCTTTCTTGGTGCCATCCAAGCCCAGGACACCTTTCCTTGCTTTGCTCTGACTTGCTCTTTGACCTTAAGTGATTCCCATTCCATCTTGGTGTTCCTGCTTTCCCCACTTCCGTGCTGGAGATAGCAGCCAGGTTCACGGCTGGGTTGAGGGACGGCTCGGAGCAGTGAAATGCTTGACTCCCCTTGAATGAGCAGCAGTCGTAGCTGCACGAAGGGCTGTTGCTGTGTTATTGCAGGCGTAATAACCCGCGCTGGCATCTGCTCTTCGTGCCTCAAAGTCAGCCGGTGATTGAAGTGCAATGGGGAAGCTCTCGGGGAAATCTGTGCTCAGCCTCAAGCACATACTGCTCCTCCTGTGGCAGAGATTCCCCCGGGTTGGTCAGCGTGTAATTATTAACTAATTACAGCACGGTAATCGCTGTGCCGCGTGATACGGGAAGTAGATGCAGCCGGGAACAAGCCTGCGTTTTGCAAAGCCCAGCCTGCTCTTATCTTGGCTTCGTGTTGTGCCCGTCGGGATGGCATCTGCCTTACAGCCGTGCCTGTCAAGCCCTTGGAAGGGACGTGACAAGTGAGCCTGCGGCTGGATACCTCCGTGTGCTGTTTGGTTTTTGTATTTGCAGTTAGGGGACTGAGGGCTGGCATTAGCCCGGAGCCGGGAGCAGCTTCGTGCTGGGCTGGGGCTGCAAGGAAGGGGGTTTTTTGCAGTGCCACCGATGTCCCCCGTCCTGCTTGAAGACGACGGCGTGTAGGGCAGAGCCTCTGCCCTCCTCGTGAGCAGCCCCTGCAATAAGGGCGTTGATGTAACGTGCTCAGCGAGCAGGGCAGGTAAATGAGCCGCCCTGGGGGCTGAGGACCCCCGTTTTTCCCGGGAGCAGGGGCAGCGCGGATGGGAGCTGCCCTGGAGCCCCACGGCCCTCCCGATGCCGAGGGGTCGTCCCCACGGCCGCTGGGGATGCCCTGGGTGCTGAGCAGAGCTCTCTGCAGCCCCAAGTCCCGTTGTCCCCAGGGGGACGTGCAGGGTCGGAGCGCGCGGCTCTCACTGCTCCGGGGCTCTGCGATTCCTCAATCTTCCTTTTAGAGAAGGGTCCTGAGCTGCTGCCTGGTGCAGACGGAGCTTCTGCAGGACCCTGCGGCCTGAGGTGGTCCAAGCAAAAATCCCCTAAGGGTTCCCTCAGACTGGCCTGGCCAGAAGAGCCCAAAAGTTGGTTTTCTGCCAGTTTGGGGTTTGCTGCAATGACAGGAAACGTCTCTGAGGTGGGAGATGAGACCCTGTCGGTGTCATCACAAACTCTCTAAAAAGACACCGTTAGAATATGGAGATTCTGCCCATGAGGAAAGCAGATGGAGTCAGGGAATGGGAGTCTGAGCCCAGCGGGTGTTTCCTATGACCGGGCGCCTCGGAGCAATCCCAGCTCTTCAGGAGGGTCTCAGTCCCCGAGTGCTCCGGGGGATACCTGCCCCAGCCTTGCCAGTCCCCAGGCTTCGGTCAGGGATCTGCAGGCACCATCTGCAACGTAAACGAGCACGTGGGGCGGAGGGGAGGGACGCGGGCGCCTGCTTGGGAGCAGGGCGGGATGCGGGATCAGGGCGCTGCACGCTCCGCTTGCTCGCAGCCCGGGCTGCAGCTCTGCACTGATGGCAACAGGCGTTTTCCCGGTGCAGGAGATGTAGAGAAAAGGTCCAGCTGAGTCATTTTAATTTCTTGAAAACATGACACAGTATCAGAGCGAGAGGGAGTGTTTTTATAAATTGCCATTAGCAGCATGTGTTCTATTTAAGTACATAATCCCTTCCAAACCCTTCTCATTAATGATTAATCGTGCCACCACTCTGATAGCAACGTTGCAAGTCCAGTTGGATGCGATGTGCACGAGCACCTTTGCTGGTGTCGAAACCCCTATCGACTTGGTCGGTGGTTGGAAGGGGGCACTCGGGGCTGCTAATGGTTTGCTGCGTGGACGTGGGGTGGCTCGCGGCTCTCTGGGTCGCAGGATTGTAGCCCTTGCTCACCTCAAGGGTTTCCTGTGAAGCAAAGAGCTTATCTGCTTGCAGGGCAGAAGAGGAACAGAATCGAGTACAACCAAGTGAACCTAAAAACAGGCTTCACTCAAAGCGGTTTCTCCTCTCATTTTCCAGGCTTGACTCTCCTTGACTCCTAGGGCGTCTCACTGAAAACCATAAGGAAATATGGATATGCCTTGATTTTGGGGGGGTAAATTTGAGGTCATTCCGTAATGTGCCTCTGACGTCTGCCCCCGCCTCTCCTCCGTTGTGTTTTCCCTGTGTTCAGCCCCGTTATCTCCCCCCTTTCCAAGGCTCATGCAGAAACGCAGCTCGCTTGTCAAGGACACTCGGGCTGGGGGGAGTCGTGTGGGAGACTGAACGGGTCTGCAGTGGGAATTGTGATAGTTCCCAGAGCAGGGAGGTGGTTTGGGAGTGGAAAAGGCAGAAAGAGGAGAAAACGAGTATTTTTTGTTGTTTTAAATCTGCGTTTTAAACGACCATCGAATGCACTCGCTTTGTCTGTCGTGCTCCTTACCGGCTTTTCTGCTCTCAGGCCGCCGAGCCGGGGCTTGGCTTGCCGAAGCAGATGTTATTTACAGTTTAACGAGGAGCAAGGTCTATCCAAACAGCGTGTGCTCGCGGCGTTCCCAGATACGCATGAGCTGTTGCCCTGCACGAGGAAGTGAGCAGGGGCTCGCGGGCACCGAGGCGCGATCTTCCCCCGGGATGCACCTTGGCAGCGCCCACGTGGATCCGTGTGCGGCTGGGTGCGAACACGTTGCTCTTGGACCTGGAAACGTCGTCGTGATGATCATGCCAAGCTGCGGGCTGAGGGTATCGGAGAGGAGGTTTTCTGGGCAGCAGAAGGTTGGGCAGGGATGCCCAGCGATCCCGGTTGGGCTGGAGGAGGCCGGACCATCCGAGGACACCAGCATGAGGAGCGAAGGGAAGAGAGACGCGTCTCCCCTCCCAGACAAACCATCCGCCTTCCTGCTCTACCCACCTCTTTGTAAGGAAGCTGCAGGAGGAGGCAAGACAGAGGAGCCTTTTCCTTCCTATTTTGCAATCTGGGAGCAAATCCAAGGGGTTTGTCAGCCCCAGGCATGCGGAGCTGACACATCTGGGGGAGCCCCGTCTAGTCAAAGCTGAAGTGGCGCTCGGCTCTTTGTGGTTCTGCTTCATTTGCCTTCACTGCTTGCTCCTCAAGACATTTGCTACCATCAAAAAAATCTCCTTTGGTGTTTGTTTCCGTGTTATTTCTTCGCTGCGGGTGTCCAGGCGGCGCCTGGTTTTTCGCCGTGCGCTTTGCAAAGCGGAAAACGCTTCACGCGCAGCAATAACAAGCGCGGCGTTACTGGTGGCTCCATCAGAGCCGAGATCTGAGAAGCCAGGTGAGGAATAAATGCTCGGGGCCAGCTGGGGTCAGGGGAGGGGTTTTAAGATTGGAAAGGAAAATGGGAGAGAGCGCGGGGGAAAGGCAGGTGAATCGCTATGAAGAGGAAGGGCGGTAGGAGGCGAAGGCAGCGGGGCCCAGCTCAGCATCCCCCCGGGGCAGCTCTGCAGTGACGGGGAGCAGCCGTTGGGATGGGAGCAGGGGAGGACCAACGTGCCCCGAGAGCCTCTGGTCCTACCAGAGAGGTCCTACCTGTACGGCCACCTGAATTCCAGCTTTTTTTCCCCAAATACACCGTTCTCACGGTTGCAGCAGGTACTTCCGAATGGCAGGCCTGGTTTCCTGAGCGTTTGCTTGCACCTGAGTGGGGTTTTGTTCCCCAAAAGGGACATTCCCCCTTCCTTGCCCAGGCTGGAGGGCAGGGATCCATGCTCGGGGCTGGAGCTTCCCGCTAGCTCAGCCTTCGTGTTACGATGCGGATCACAGCCGGGATTTTGGCTTCCCGGCCCTGCTCGCCCGCACATCCCCTAAGCACCGCTGCTCTAACAGCAACAAGGAGGTATCCAGGCCAAAAGAACTGCGGAATTGCCGTTCCATCCCACGGGAGAGGGGCATGCCGGGAGGAATTACAGCTGCCGGTGTGCTTTGGAATCCTGGCGTTCCTCGAGCATTTCCCTCCCTGGGTGGCTTCATTCCGCTCGTGTCGGAGCGGGAATCGCATCCACGCACGCGCACGGAGCCCCTGCAAGGCCGGGCGCGCGGCTGGCTTGGGATTAGATGCTGGATTAGGAGCAATCCTTGGCCAGGAAGGGGAAGCGCAATGGTTGCTCATTACCCTGCTGTCATGCGGCTGCTTCGGAGCTTTAAATAAACCAGATTGGAAGCCCTAGTCCTGGTGTAAAGAGTTTTATGCTAAGCAGGGGCTCTGGAGCGCAGGCCCGGGGAGAAACCTCCTCACTAGCTGCTATTGCAAATACTGCTGGAGTGGGGAGAAATAGGGCAGAAACGCTGTATCTCATTCATTTCTTTTCCTTTTGCAGCACATGGGTCGTTCCGAGTGCAGTGAGGGCTGGTTATTGGCACAAAAATACAGATTTTTGTGCAGCAGATTGCAGGTTGCAGCCCTCTTGCGAGGGCAGCTCATCAAGGTAGGGCCAGACGAGCTGGACTCGGAGTGTTTCTGCTCTCCTAGAAAACCTATGGCAAAGAGCTGAGCACTTAATTGCTTCGAGTGCTTATGGTAGTGGTGCTTCTTATAAGTGTTGTGGCTCTGTTTATATTAAAACCATTTTTCTGTTTGTTTGGGTTTTTTTTCCCCAGGAAATGAGGTCCGGGCAAGATTCTTTGATTCTGCGGTCCCTCTTTTAAGGCTTTTCCTGAAAATCCGCCCTTCCTTTCATCCCCTCCCGTGCTCATTGGGTGCCGGTTGCTGTCGCCCTTCTTTTCAGCGTGCCGGAGGTAGCTGCGTTTAGCAAATTCCATGCAGCTCTCAGGCGTACCGTGCGGAACTGCTGTTCCTTAAATACGCTCCCGGGAATGCTTTTGGAAAGGGGACCCGCAGGGCAGGACCCTGATGCCTCTGCACAGCTGCTCGGCAGAGCCCATAGCAGCAAAGCTGCCCGTGCAGCCCCGAGCTGCATCTCACGTCCCGCTCCTGCGTCCGCCTTCCACGTTGCAATTAAGGAATGTCACCCCTGCCGGGCTTGGGGAATTAAGGGAGGTCTCCCCTGCCTTCCGGCCTTGTTCTCACCTGCATGCCCAGGGAGAGGCCTCCGTGGCCTCCCGCAAACGGGCAGGAGCTGCAGGTTGCTCCGGGCATCGCGTCTCCGAGCGGGCTGGCATCACATCTAGGTCACGGAGGCATAAGGGGAAGCACCAATTTGCCCGGGAGGCAGTTTGCTTTGTGTGAGTTAATTGTCAGACGGTAATTGGTTGAGTGTCATAAAAGACAAGGACCAGGCTGGCTTTTGCTGGAAACGTTCCCCTTTGGCAATTCCTCCTGTTGATTTTACAGCAGCTCCTCGCTGTGTCAGGCTTTTGGCACACACACAGAGCGGGAGGCTTGTGAGGGGCTCAGCGCTGTGTAGGAGCGGGATGAAAGGAGGAAGTGAGTCATGGAAAAGGGGAGACAGTTGCTAATATCACACAGCAGATGAGCAGGACAAGCTGGAGCTGTAAAGTGCTGCCGCGCCGCATCCCAAACTTCACCTTGGGGCCTGGCTCTCCCAGGACAGCGGGACGTGGGGATCGGGCTCCTGAGTGCCAGGAAATTAAACCTCGACGATTGGGATCCCAGAACAGAGGGAATATCGACATGAGCATCTCTGCCCCCAAGCTGCGTGCGGCTGCGTTGGGTTGTAGGGGACAAGTCAGGCACTTTTGTCCACTCTTCTTTCCTACTGCTTGTCTTGGGGGTCCAACCGGCAGCTCGTGCAGATCAGGGCACGACCAGCCTGCTCATTTACGCAGGCTGCAAATCCGGCCCGTTAATGCCCCGATGCTAACGAGGTACCCCGGACGCAGTGACACGAGCACCTTGCGGGCGCCGCGGCAGGAGCCGAGCGCCACGGACAACGCGGGCATTGAGCGCCGGACGGGGTTGTCTGTCCCCAGCGAGGGCCGGACTGGCTCTTCGCAGCCCATTGTTGAGCTGGGTGAACAGTGGACACTTCTCTCAGGTTGTCTCCAGCTGAAGAATGAGGGGCTTTGTGTTGACGCCGTGCTCGGAGCTGCCCTGCTCTCACCATGGGCTGCACGGGAGGAGCCCGGTGGGAGCTGCCGACGGCCCCGCGCGGGGCTGCGGGACACGGAGAAGGGCCGAACACACAAAGCCGGGCGGAACAGGGCGTCTTTGTGCTGCTCTTAGTGGGCTCGTTGTCAGCGACGGGCACGGAGCTGCTCATCTAGACAAGGAGCCTTCCCTCCTTCCCACCACCTGCCCCAAGCACAGCTCGGAGAGGCTCCCAAAGCTGGACCCACGGCAGGTTTTCCACCTCCTTCACCCTTCCTAGGCTGCCTGCATGGACCTTTGGGTCTCGGGCTGCTACGTGCTTCGTGTAGCTTGCATTTTGCCTGCATCGTTGGCAGTTTTCCCACCGGTTTTCCACGTCCGCAATTCCCTATGGCGCAAAGGAAGGAAGCTGCTGCAGAAGAGGACGGGAACCTTGTTGCGGTGGGTGCTGCATGTCCCACGGAGCAGGCTTGTGCCTGCGAGGCTCTCCCAGCGAGGAGAAGGCAAACAGGAAGCCCTGGCACCCTTGATTTATGTCTGGGAAACAGAGGCGTGCCAAGAGAGCCAGAGATGTAATCAAAGCCAGGCTTGCACATTTGCTACGGGATCGTTTTTCTTCCGAGCCTTGCCTGAATCGCAGGAATGAAGAGGATGGGCCGTAAAGTATTGGCTACCGGAATTGCCCTCTCGGATACTTATGGAAGTCAGTGCAGGAGGGGAAAAATAAAGTCACAACGTGAGGATGGCCTGATGCTCTTTAGAGCCCAGGTTTCGGGCATCTGCTCAGCGTGGTCGCTGCTCTGGGATGAAGGTCTCGCTGTTTGCTACAGGCCTCCTGTAGATTAATAGGAATTGATTGCACTCCCATCCCTGCACGGTCACGACCTCCTGGTTGAGGTTTTGTGCCCTGCGTGGGAGTGAAATGCCAGGTCCCCCTGGGAGCAGCGTGTACAGGAAGGGCCCCTCGTTGCTCACCTTTCCTGGGGAGGAATTGCTGCAATTGCAACTCCAAGGGGAGTTGGAGATGGACACGGTGGCTCTGTGGGCCATGAGCTGGGCGCTGGAGTCCCATCCCAGCCCTCCTCGGGACAAGGGAATCTCCCGCCCTCACCCCTGCAGGATTCCCAGCTGCTCCAGGGAATTCAGCTTTGCCCTGGACTACCTTGCAGTTGTCCCCGGGGTCCTATAATTTCTATCAGAAGCTCGACAACAGCCAAGGATCTTGGCAGGGCTCTTCCCGCACCGTATTCCTCCACGAGGAGCTGCGCCGGGCCGCGCCGAGGAGGAATTCCTGCTCCTGGAGCGCTCGGGCTGTGCCGCGCTCCTGTCCGTGCAGGAATGTGCCCCGCAGCGGGGTCAGCATCCCTCCCATCGCCGCGTCTCGGCAGCGCCGGAGGCGGGAGGAGCCGCATCCGTCCCCAAGGGCTGTCCCCAAGGGCTGTCCCCAAGGGCTGTCCCCAAGGGCCGCGCTGCTCCCTGCGTGCCCCTGCGAGCAGGAACACGGAGTCTGCTCAGCCCCGAGTCTGCTGCAGAGCTCGGGCCTTGCAGCGCAGGGCGGTGCTGCCCCTCCGCTGCCTTTTGCCTTGTGCACGCCGCTGCGATCCCTCCGAGGAGGGAAAAACGGGTAAAAAAGGCCTCTCATCACCCCCAAACCTCCCTCCCTTCCTGAGAGAGGAGGGCAGCAATCTGCAAAGACGGCAACAAGCCAAAATGGAACCGCTGTCCTTTTGGGAGCAGCGCTGAAGTGGTTATCGATGCCAGCCCTGTTCCCAAGCCCCTGTCATACGCCGAGGGAAAAGGGGACAACGTCCAACGCTGCTGCTGACTTGCCTGTGCCTAAAATACCCGTCTCCTGAGGCAGTGAGAAAGGCAGGTTTGCCGTGCAAACGCAGGAGAGGTTTGTGTGGATAATCCCAGCTTGGATACCTGTGGGAATAGCTCCTGGAGAAGGAGGGAGCGGTTCCTGCTAGTGCAGCTGATGTGGCTCTGGGTGCAGCGTTTAAAGAATCGTTAATATCGTGTCTTGATCGTGTGATTAGCTTCCCTGATGGGATTCGGCTTTGGGCTCTTTGAAGTGTTTTATCCGAGCAGTTACTGTCTGACTGTATTAGAGCAGGCACGGAGCATTCACGCTGCTGGCTCTAATCCCCTCTGCTTGGCCCAATTCCAGTCGGACTGACCGGGGGTTTTGCCTGTTGGTGCCTAAATTCCTGACTGCCATTTTAGCTCTTCGCGTCCGCAAGGTCCCGTTTTAACCAGCCGGCTTTTTCCATCCCGGAGGTGCCGGTAGTTCAGGCCGGGGCTGTTGCAATTCTCCGGGTGCTTCGCGATGCTTCGGGCTGATATCCAAGTGGCATCGTTGCCTTGCTCTCGAATGTCGCTTTCTTTGAGCAAGTCAATAAATGCCTCCATTTCCTGCTGTAATTAAGGTAAACTGAGGCAATCTCTGGCGAGTGCTATTGGGACATGCACACGGTGGGAGAGGGCTCTGCTCTGCACGCTTGCGCCGAGGCCATAAGCGGGCGGAGACGGGGACAGGTTTGCGCCTAGCAGGGGAGGTAGCTCGCAGCATCAGTGATATTTTTACCCCGCTCCACTTCCTTACCCATGAGATTTATATTTAGTGGCCTCTAGCAGCTGCCGCTGCGGTAGGTGGCGAGAAGAGGAAGGCTTCGCGCCGCAATTTATAGCGCGCAGACTTTTGTCAGTGCGGGAGCGCTTGTCCTCTAGCTCCTTTGGAGGAGGAGGAATGCCTGGAAAGGAGAGGGAAAGACCCGTCCTCTCACTGGCTTTCTGCCCCCCTGGGCATGGGGTGTCTCCTCCTGCGCTGCTGGTTGGAAACCTGCCCTCCTTGCAGGCCAGGGAGCCGCGTCAGTGCGTGGCCAGCGCGGGCGCCCTCCAAAGCGAGCGTCAGGCTCTGCCTGCCCCTCAGGAGGGGCAGCTCTGGGGTTGCCCTCCTGGCCTCGACGAAGGCACCGGCGCGGCGACGTTGCTGATCCACCCTCGCCGACAGAAGCCTCTTTCGGTAGCGCCAAGAAGCATTTCAGCAGCTTCAGATGCTCAGGAGGATGCACCCAGCGTCCCGCTTGCTCCACCGGCCAATGCCAAGGCTGCCCACAGCGGGCACCGTTGCCCGTTTTTGCCCCCCTGGCCTCCCTCTGCACCCAGCCCTGCATGCAGGTGCCCGGGCCTTGCAGGCCAGCGCTCAGCTGTGGCTTTCTGCAGCGTTGGATGCAGCAGGGGACGGAGTGTATCAGCGGGCGGGATGTGCGGGCAGGCGGGTGCCCAGCACTCAGGTGCATCCCGAGGATTTCAAGGGACCGCGGCCGGAGGCCGTGCCCGGCAGCGGAGCAGCGAGCAGGGTGCCGGCGTTAGGGACGGGTAATCCTTTAAGCTTTCACACGCCGGCGTGTCAGCCCGGGCGCTGCCGTTGCCGGAGCGACGCGATGCGGATGCCGGGTCTGATCGCATCCCTCTGGAATGCGGGCACCATTTGTTAGTGCTGATAAAGGCCGGAGGGGGCTGGAAGGGGCTGGGAGAGCCGGGGAAGGGCTGCCGGGCTCGGATACCCGGGATCGGCGCCTCAGCCCCGTGTGAGACGGATACCCGGGATCTGCAGCCCCGGTGGGTTTGTCCCATGGGGGGTGACACCAGCAAGAGTAAAGCAGCCTCTGCTGGGGCAGGGCAAGGAGCAATGTTGCATGGAGTCTTTCCTCACGCTGTTTATTCTGTCTTGCTTTCCTGGTTCTGCTCCGCTTTCCCTTTTTGCAGCCATCCCTGAAGCTTCCAGGGATGCTTTAAGGCGCAGCCTGTGCTGCTGGTTGTGATTCAGTGCCTGAGCCCAAGTCTAATACCTCGGAAAGGTCCCCTGCCCTTCCTGGACATGGGCAGCTCAAGAACCTGACTCCCTTGATACCCCTAAGGTTCCTCTCTTGCTCTGATGCAGCAGCAGGGCCTTAAGGAGGATGTTCCCGAGGATGCCCCACATTTCCAGCGGGTGACACCCGGGTGTGGGCGCTGCCATGTCCAGAGCGCAGGAGCTGCAGGGGGTGGTGGGGCTGCCCCGTGCACCACCCGAGCCCCTCGGCCTGATGCTCTCCCTTTTCTGCAGGGCTCTGCCGTCTCCTGCAGCACCAGGTAAAATGAACAAGATGAAAAACTTCAAGCGGAGGTTTTCGCTCTCGGTCCCTCGCACGGAGACCATCGAGGAGTCGCTGACGGAGTTTACGGAGCAGTTCAACCAGCTCAACAACCGGAGGAACGAAGGTAGGAACCCCAGGCCCCTCCATGCGCCCCCAGGGGCGGCTGCAGCCGGTGCCGTCAGCGAGTGTCCCCAGCCTGGTGGCCTTCCTCTGGCGTGTGCGACTTATGGGAAGCGGCTGCCCCTTTGCGTTGCTTTCCAGTGTACGCAGCAGGATTAACAACACGCTGTGCTCCGATCCGGTGTGCACAAAGCACAGAGGGGGGTGACACGTCTGGTTAAGGCAGAGGGTGTGGAAGTGTGAGGTCTGCCTGTGCAAAGCGGCGGCGATGCCCGAGCCTTCTCTCTGGGGGCACGAACAGCGAATCCTGCCCAGACCTCGGGACCCGCAGTCCCTGCGTGGAGGAGCATTTGGGGCTCCCTGACCCGTCCTGTTCTCGAGGGTCCCGTCTCGTGTGGGGCCATTTGCAGGGCCGAGCCGGGCGCGTCGCTGGTGCCGGCGGAGCAGCCGCGTCGCTCGGCAGGCCGGGACAGGCCCTGCCGGCTCCGGGTGCGCGCAGGGAGCAGCAGTGCTCGGATTGGGAGCCGGGAGCGGCTGCCCGGGCAGGCAGAGCCGCCGGCGCTTGGAAACCCACGGAGTCGGACGCGGTTCATCGGGGCAGCGTTTGCTGCTGGGGCTGCAGCTGCACCCTGCGTTGGCTGCTGCCTCCCCCGAGCGCGGCTGGGGCGCCCTGGGCCACCCTGCCTGTGCGTGGGTGCCCTCGATCGGGTCACGCTCCGGCTCTTCCCTCCCCTCGGCCTGCAGCCCTAATTGCTAGAAGCCTTTGCTGCAAGCAGAGGCTGAGGCCGTGATGCAATTGCCTGGCGCTCGCGTCTGCCCTGGCAGGGAGGGATCATCCCTCTGTCTGCCTAAAACAAGAGACGCGATAACCAAATTCACAGCCGCTCCCGCCGCTCTCGGCACGCTTGTCTCCGTGCTCACACCCAGGTGCACCCATTCGCAGCCTTCTGTGCTCCCAGAGAGGCTCGGTACCCCTGAAAGGAGGTGGTACTGCCCTCCCATTGCACCCTAGCAAGCCAATATAATTAGTCTCGAGTCCTTAATTAGACGTGTGGGGCTAAAACGGCGCAAGGCGAAGAAACTGCTGGGCGCTGCTGGCTGCAGCTGCTCCTGCCTTGAGGGGCAGCAGCTCTGGGACGTGTGCGCCTGGGCTTGTTATCTCTGCAGCGCAAAGCAGGGCGCTGCAGGGGAAGGAAGGCTCTTCCCTGCGCTGCTGCTCTAATGAGGCTTCAGTCACGGTGCTTCCTTTGCCCTTGAAAGGCAAAGCGGGACAGGCAGCATCTCCCTCTCCGCCGCCGTGTGGTCTCGGTCCTCCTGGGACACCCGGGATGGAAAAACAGCGAGGTCGGAGCTGGGTGAGCCCAGGGCTGCTTCCGAGGGTGTCCCGGCCCCGGGGGTTGTTGATGAGACGAGTCCAGGCGGTGACACGGTAGCACTTGGCCAATGATCCTGCGTGGACACAGGAGCACGTCAGGAGCTGGCCCTGGGCACGGGGAATATCGGCACCTCCCATGGGGTGCATAGAGCTCCTCACAGCCCTGAGCATCCCACATGGCACTGGGAGCTGCCAGCCCTGCACCGTTCCCCTGCTTGGATGCCGCACGTTGGTGCTGTGCCACCTTCCCCTGGGCGCCCTCTGCTCCCTGGTTCCCTCTTCACACCCAAGGCTTTTCCCATGCAAAACAGGCTGGGAATTGCTATCCCCGCTGTGCCCCCTACCCTGACAGGCCTCGTCCGTCACCCTGAACCCGCTCCTTCCCACCCGGGATCTCTTGATTAAGCCTCGCTTGGGTTGTAAATAAGCCTGGGAAGTCACCTCCGCTGTGCCCTTAATCTCTATCTCCTGCAAGCGGCGGCTGCTGTTTATGAAGCGCCCTGACAGCCACATTTGTCTGAGGCATCTCCGGCCTCCCAATAAACCACCCCTCGCTGCTGGGAGCTCTTTGCCCACAGACTCGTGCCAAGGGGGGCCCCCAGGCTGGAGCCGGGGCTGCAGAGCGGGCTGGGGCACAAGCCCAGCACCCCCAGGACATTCTGGGGGGGGCAGGATCGCTGCTGGGATGCAGGAGGGGGAGCAAATGGGGCTTAGTGGGGTTGGTTGTGGGGGCTGGATCTGCCCAGAAGCTGCCTGGTCTGGAGAGGGGTCTGAATTAGGGAAGCTGGAGCTGCCTGGGGTATTGCTGTCCGGGTGAGCGGGTGCCCAGGGCCAGCACGGCAGTGACTGCAGGGGAGGTCAGCGGCTCGTTGATGTTTCATCACTTCACACAGCTCATCGAGGAATCACTTGCAATCTTTATTCCCACCCCCAGCATCAGAAATGACAGTTTCCCAGAACCCATAGGTCCCCGACAGTGTGCAGATCCTGCCCTAATGTGGCTTTTGAATGTCTCCGCCCGCCCTCGAAGGGGAGGGTGATGGAGAGGCCACAGGACCTGCTTGAGATGCTCTGGCGCTGGCAGCAGGTCTGGGAATGGGCAGAAACCTGCCTGGTTTGGTGGTGGTGCGGTGGGAAATCCCACCCCTGCTCTCCCCATCCTGGAGTGTCTCAACCCGCCTTGCAGCCACCAAGGCCGGTAAAGCCAGGCTGGGAAGGAGCGGAGCAGGCGAATGGAAAAGCAAACCGTCACTCCCATCGCCGGCAGCGTCGCCTCGGCAGAGCCCGAGGGTGTGCGGAAGGGAGAGGAAGGAGGGCAGAGCTTGGTTCCAGGATGGGTTCGGTTCTCCGGCATTGGTCCCACCAGCTGCATCCAGGGAGGCAGCGGCACCTCCTTGGAGATGAGGTGCCTGCTCCATGGCTGCTCCAACCTCACATTCCTGCTGGCCACAGCTGAGCTCCTTCCTTTTCTCTTCTTTTCCCCAGTCATGCATCCCGAGCATCCCAGGCATCAGTCTTGGTAGCTCCCGTTCGCTTTGATCAGGGCTCATGGCAACAGTTCACATCAAGGATTCGCTCCAGCACAGCTACTGCCTGGGCTGTCCTCTGAGGCCAAATAAGACCCTATATATGGGCTGCAAAAGCCTTCATAACTCTTAGCTCCAGGGGCATAAATCAGAGGCAAAGCTGGCCCTTGGAACACAAGGCCACAACGAAGCGATGAGGAATAGGAGGAGGTAGGAGGATGAATAATCCAAGATCTGAGTGCAGCTCTGCCCTGTGAGCACAACAGAGCCTTGAGAGAAGGGCTCCTACTTAGCAAAGTAATTAAAAGTTCTACGCCAGGCAAGTAGGGAAGGGTTCTGGCCCCTTTCTTTGCGAGATCAAAGCTTGTTTTGGCAGAAGCTGGGTTTAAATGTATTTATATAAAAAAAGCGGGAGCTTCGTCAAAGCAGCCGCTGTGTCTGCGGTCTCGCTTTAATTCCCTTTGATATCCCATGCAGCCTCCTTATTTGCACGGGGTCAGGGCTCGCTGTAATCCCCATGAAACGCGGGGCAGAACCCAACAGGCCCCCTTGGCTCGCCCACAGCCCCACGTCGCCTCCCACGGGGCCTCGGGCCTCGGCAAGGTCCTCAGGGTCCCATTGGCACCTCCTCAGCCCTGCCGGAGCATCCCATGGGGCCCCAGCAAGGTCCTCAGGGTCCCATTGGCACCTCCTCAGCCCTGCCGGAGCATCCCATGGGATTCGCCGTTTGCTCCGAGCTCTGCGTGCACCTTGCCGGGACCTCGGGATAGACTGGGCTGGCGAACGCAGCCTGTGCTGCTTGACCTCAAGGCAGCTGAAAAAACGGGATTTTCCACTTGGATTTGCCATATATGCCCCAAAGGGAGCCTTATTCCCTCTCCCTATTCTTCCTCTGCGGCGATTTTGCTCTTGCAAAAAGTGCAGCCGACCTTCTTGTCTGTTGTGACCTGGTAGAAAGGTGCTGTGGAAACTGCCCCGGGGGACTTGGGTGGCTCTTGTCCTGTCAGCGGCCACAATTCCCGCAAAAGTGGCACTCGTAGCCCTTCATTTGGCCGCCAGCAAGCTCTCCTTGGCGTCAGCGGGAAGGGGAAGCTGCTGCAAACACCCTTATCTATATGGTGCATCCTCCTTGGCTCCGTGGCTTAGCTGAACTGCAGTCAATCCTGTGATAAGTAATGTCATTCAGATGCTAAATGGCCTTTTGTTTAAGGTAATTTGCTCAGGAGCGGAGCAAGTTAAAGGGATTTGAAACCCTTGAGCGGATGCACTTTTATTCCTGTGGCTAATTCTGGTCAAATTTCCGAGGGTTTTGGAGAGAGGGATAGGTACTTGGAAGAGCCAGCGTGTGGCACACTCCTCTTTTTGGCTTCCAGGAAGGAGCCAGAATAGTTGTTCCAGCTCTGCCCAACACCCTGGAAAAGGAGCCACGTTCTTCCCTCTGGGATGTGGTTGTCCCTCCATCCGCCTGTGTTTGAATAGGGAGCACCCCCAGCTCGCCCTGTCCCACCTGGAATGGCCCCTTTGGGAACAGCCCCTCTGTGGCCGAGAGGAACCCGCTGTGCTGGGGCCTGGGTGACCTGGCTTGAACTCATCAAGGTCTTGCTGAGCTGCTCTTTGAGCCGCTGCACGCCGGAATATTCCTGGAATCCGGGGGGTAATTACGGAGCGAGCAGGTCTAAGTGCAGACTCAGACGGGAGACCGGGCAGAGCTCCATGGGCTTATTTTGTTCTGGTTTCTCGTTGCTCGCAGGGTTTCATGGGCTTGATGGGGCTTCACGCTTGGAGTCCCAAGAGGAGAGGGGTTTTTCCGAGCTGCTTTGGTTTTCAAGGGAGTTTTTGTGCTTCTCGGGTTGGTGTCTTGTGAAGAGCAGCAGGTCGGGGCAGCAAAGCCTGGAGTGTTTTGTTTCACACTAAATGAATCTAATGCCAAATATCCTCTGCTCGGAATTGGTCCTTGGAGGAAGGTGCTCGCCCTGATGACTGTTGGTTTAGGTGGCTCCTGGAGCGGATTAGATAAGTGTGTTTGCAAGGTGCATGGCGGGCAGCGCACCGGGAGCCCCGGAGCAAACGCAGGAATTCCCTCTGCTTCTTCCATGCAAAAGGACTTCCCAAGGAAAAGGACTTCCCATGACCCCAGGCTGTCTCCATGTCCGCGTCCCTGCCCCGTGGGCACTCTGTCCTCCACGGAGGTGACTTGGACCTCGTGGCTTTCCCTGCCGCTCCAGCCCCGTTCACTCTCTTCTCTCTTCATCCTCAGACCTCGCTCAAGGGCACCTGCAGCTGGGACACCTGGGCAGGGATTTCCGGGCGGGCACCTCGCCCGTGTCCCCCTCGGAGGCGGAGGGCCGGTCCCCCGTGGCCGTTCGCTATCGGAACAGCAACAACCAGCGGCGCTTCTCCATGGAGGCAAGTGCTGCTGCGGGCCGGGGCGGCTGCAGGGACCGGGGTCTCTCCATCACTTGTGGTCGTCGAGGACCTGCCGGCCGTAAGGGAATTCAGGGGATCATGGCGGGATATAGGGCCAGGATACAGGAGCAGGGCACATCCCACGCACCCTCTCTGTCCTCCCCTGACCAGGACGCTTTCCTCAGCAGCTCTTCTGGCCCTCTCCGCAGGACGTCAACAAGCGCCTCTCCCTGCCCATGGACATCCGCCTGCCCCCGGAGTTCCTCCAGAAGCTGCAGATGGAGAGCCCGGAGTTCCCCAAGCCCCTCAGCAGGATGTCCCGACGGGCTTCCCTTGTAAGTGTCACCACGCAGAGCGCGCGGCGCCAGGCACAGCGTCTTGCTTCGGGCACATGGGTGCCAGCAAGCAGATGTCTGTGTTATTTCTACCCGCTCCCGGGCAGCCTTGCCCTCCTGTGCAAGCTTCTATGTGCATTAATGAGCTATGCACACACAGGAACGTATGGACGCACACACACGTGCCCGTGCACATCCCCTCTGCACACACGGCTGTGCAAAGCCCCCGGCCTGTGCCTTCCTTCGCTCCCCTCTGCACGTACCTGCCCGTCCTCTCTCAGCCTGACTCCCTGCAAGGGGAGGAGGTGGAAAGCCTCTTGGAGAGCCCCCCGTGGTCTAGCAAGTGCTGGAGCCTCTGCTAGCTGAGATGCAAATGGTGCTAAATAATGAATTAGCCTTTGCATTAATGTTGGCTTCTCGTTTTTGTTTTTTTTTTTTTACTGCAGAGCATCAGCGTATGTGGCAGCACCAACCTGGTGCCCTGTTTATAAATGTGCAAGCATGCATCCTGCTGCCCAGGAATGCTCGTGGTGCACAGAGGTCTTGGCAGGCATTTGCAGATCTGTTCGGAGGGAGGGTAGAGAACAGGGAGCTCGTATTTACCTGCGTGTTTTGTCTAACAAATAAAATAGACTTGGCCAGAGCGTCGTGCTATTAATATTCATGGTCCCCTGAATGACTAAGGCATGGGAAGAGTCCCATGCGGCGCTGTGGGGTTTTGCAGGACTTCGCATTGCAGCAGCCACCTCATTTCCCTGCCCGACGGGTCTGTTCCTGCGGCAGCTGCATGTCTGGGGGAGCTGGAGTCGGGAATTCTGTGTCCCCCTGAGCCTGCTGGTTCAAAACCGGCTGGCGTGAGCCAGGAAACAGCCTTTCCTGTCGCGTTGTGAGAGCTCGGGGGTGGGTTTGGGGCAAGGAAAAAGCCTTTCCGTGGGGCAGAGGGGGCTGCTCGGGGCTCGGCATGAGCATTGGCTCGAGGGCAAGGGCAATACGAAGCTCTAGCCAGGCTGGGGGCAGAGCTGGCCCCATGCCTGGGACTCCCCAGGCGCAAAAGAGGTTGAGAGGGAACCACACGAGCTTATGGCTTACGCTAAAGGAGCAGCGAGGGCCTCGGGCTTCAGGAACCCATCCGTGCCCTGGCCCGTGGATAATCCGGATTCACTGAGGACGTGTCTGTGTCGGCACAGGAAACCTGAGACCCCTTCTCATGTAAGAGATGTGCTGGGAGTGAAACCCAAATCTCCCGTGTCGCAGTTCTTGCCCTGTCTTTCATGGGGTGTACGAGAGTAGGTCCCAGCAACACGTTAGAGACTCCCTGCTCCAAATAGGCAACTGTCTCGCTCGTGTTTGATCGGGAAAGGATACGGAGAAACGGACCGAGTGCTCATACAGACCAAGGCATAGGACAGCACTCAAGGGACAGGCCAGGCGTTGGTGGGTGTCCCCACCAGGTTTCTCCAACAGAAAGAGCATCCGCCCTTTGAAAACCACCGCTCCGCTTAGGCCAAACCATCGCTGCTGGTGCCGGGATGGTGGGTGAGAGGGATAAGCAGGGAGAACGAGGAGGGAACTGGGGGCCTGGGAGTGAGTGGGAGAGGTTGTTGAGGCTCTGGTGCCTTGCAGACAGAGCCGGGGCCATCGCTGTGCTGGGGGGTAGGGAGCAGGGGTCATCGTTGTCCTTAAGCAGGCACCTGGGGAGGCTTCGGATGGATTGTCCTGCGCTGCTTGAAGAGTGATAGACTTGATGTGTCTAGATCAGCTGCCCCATTCAAACACCTGCCTTGATTTATCTGCCCCTATAGCTCTTAGTGTATCCCTGACTTAACCTTCTCCCACTGGCTGAGCTTTCCAAGGATGAGATTCCCCCAGTGATGTTCTCCCCTTTTCTTTTACAGTCAGATATCGGGTTTGGGAAGCTGGAAACCTATGTTAAACTGGACAAACTGGGAGAGGTAAGGAAGAGCGTTGAACCCCTTGCAAGGCTTTAAATTAAGTTGTAAGGACAGCTTAAAGTGCCAACGATAGACTAGCACACTTTCTTCAATAGCTACGGCTCTTTAGGCCACTTCTCTCTGTGGATTTCAGACTTGGCCATTTAGCTTCAAACCGTCATTCGTGCAAACAGCATGAAATGTGTCAGCATTGTGCTGTCCTGATAAAACGGCGTGCGTGGCCTGTGTTTTCTGTGGTCCCTAGGGCACTTACGCCACGGTCTTCAAGGGGCGCAGCAAGCTGACGGAGAACCTGGTGGCGCTGAAGGAGATCCGCCTGGAGCACGAGGAAGGGGCGCCTTGCACGGCCATACGGGAAGGTGGGAGGCTTTGCGGGTCGCTTCGCGAGCCTAACGAGCAATGCCGGGTGTGGGGGTTGCTAATTGTGCGGGGAGCAACGCGCCGTGGGCCGCTCCAGCGCGCCGTCTCCTCTGCTTTCAGTGTCCCTGCTGAAAAACCTGAAGCACGCCAACATCGTGACCCTGCACGACATCATCCACACGGAGCGCTCCCTCACCCTCGTCTTCGAGTACCTGGTGGGTCTGGGGCACCCGGCGCGACCCCCGGGAAGCAGAGCTGGGCTCAGATACAGGGAAGGTTTGTTGGGCAAGAGCGGCGGGGCGGCGGCGAAGCTGATGGGTCCTTCTCGTTGCAGGACAATGACCTCAAACAGTACCTGGATAACTGTGGGAGCCTGATGAGCGTGCACAATGTGAAGGTGAGACGGCGTTGTCTGCACCCCGGCCTCCCGCCTAGAGAGAGGAGGGAGCCGCAGGGGACTCACCCCAGCGCATCCCGGGTCGCAGCACGGAGATGAGGCTGGGATATCCATTCTCTCTTCAGTCCAGGCCTTTCCCGATACCCTTCTTTGACCTCTTCCAGCAGGCTCCGATGTTCCAGCAGCTTTTCTTAAGCCACTGCTCTATTAAATAAAACCACCGCGTGCACTTGTCCACAGTGCGCTTCGTCCCAGGCCAGCTTCAAGGCGCCTTACCTGGGCGCAGGTTTTACGGTCCTCGAGACGGGCTCGCTTTGGATGCCCGTGCCCTGGTGCTAACTGCCACCTCCTCTCCCCGCCTGCAGATCTTCATGTTCCAGCTGCTGCGGGGCCTCTCGTACTGTCACGGAAGGAAAATCCTGCACCGAGACCTCAAACCCCAGAACCTGCTCATCAACGAGAGAGGGGAGCTCAAGCTGGCTGACTTTGGTAGGTAGCCCGGGCTGGGCAGCCCCTCTGCACCAGTGCAGCCCCTTGCTCTGTGCTGAGGGGTCTGGCTTTGCCTGCCTTGCTCTGCCTCTCGGGAGGCAGGCAGCGTCCTGAGCTCCGTCGTGCGCATCCCTGTCATTCCCAGGACTCGCCAGAGCCAAGTCGGTCCCTACAAAGACATATTCCAACGAGGTGGTCACCCTCTGGTACCGGCCCCCGGACGTCCTGCTGGGATCCACTGAATATTCCACCCCCATCGATATGTGGTGAGTCCCGGTGCTCGTCTGCAGGATGGAGCAGGGAAGAGGTGAACTTCCAAAGTCAGATTCCCAAAGCCTCCAAAATGCATGGTAGAGTGTGTGTGCTGATGGCGTTGAGGTGATGGTTAAAGCAGAGGTGTCTGCCCGTCTCAGATGCGTTGCTGGTATTTGTGTGCCGTGGGTCTCCAGGTCTTTGGAGCACGTTTCCATGTACGTGGTTATCTGTATCCATGAAGGGAAGCGGCTCTCGGAGCTGGTTTCTGTCAGCAGGGACCCAATCCATCCGCTGGGGCCTCAGGACCCCATCCCGCCCTTGCCAGGGGCGGTGGGATGTTCACAGGGTTTCCACCCTGCTGATACCCTGCTCCTTTAGGGGAGTGGGCTGCATACACTACGAGATGGTCACGGGCCGGCCCATGTTCCCTGGCTCCACGGTCAAGGAGGAGCTGCATTTAATCTTCCGGCTGCTGGGTGAGTCTTCTGCTATGTCCCCAGTCCCCACTTGAGGGCACTGGCTGATGGCAGACGCTCTGAAGAAGCCACCTCTGCTGCCTGGACGGGCCCTGGGCCAAGCAGCGGGGAGGGTGGGCAGAGCTGGGTCCCCATCCTCGCCCCAGCCGCACGGGAGGTGCCTCCATGGCAGCATGAAATCCGTGCCGCGTGTCCTGCCCTCGCCTTGGAGGGGTGGCCGCCCATGAAACTCTGCTCTCCGGACCATCATGACCTCGGCTTCCCTCTCTCCCCATCTCAGGAACCCCAACAGAAGACACCTGGCCCGGGATAACGTCCAACGAGGAGTTCAAGGCTTACAATTTCGCAGAGTTCCGAGCCCAGCCGTTGATAAACCACGCCCCAAGGTACCTTCCTGAGCAGAGACACGTGAGGCATGGGAGGCTTGTGCTGGTCTCCAGTGGGAACTTGGGGAGACCAACTTCATTCCCACGGTGTGGAAGTGGCAGCCTCTGAATGAAGTTGGACATTGGCGGTCCCAGATGACTCTTGAACCTCCTATTGGCTATTGCAGCATCCCCCCGGGCGGGATAACGTTGCACTGTTTGTCTCCTTCTTCCCTCAGGCTGGACTCGGAAGGCATCGACTTGCTCACGAACCTCCTCCTGGTAGGTGCCGGCCCCGTGGGGCTGGAGGGCGGTGGGATTTGCTGAGGAACCTTGGCAGTCCTCACACTTACCTTGGATCCAGGCAGAGGAGGGGCTGGGACGGCAGAGTAAGCCGTGGTCACGCAGTTATGGCCACGCAGAGGCTCTCTTAGACCACCTCCCGTTATCCCCCCATCTGACCTGCTCCGGGTTCGCTCCGAAACCCTCTGGAGATTTGCTTCTGTCTCCCCATGAGTTCATGCCCTGCTCGTTTGGAGCCCTTCCCTGCCCTTTGTCACGGTCGCTGATGCACGAACCGTCCTTCTCCCCTTGAACAAGCAACGAGATGATCCGTAAGACACGAGACGGCTGCTGCGCTCCCGCAGCCGCCCAGTGTCATGTAGGTCCTGTGAGCACGGAGATGCCCCCCACAACTGCCCGCCCGTCCCCACGGTGCATGTGAAATGCCTCGTCCCCACCCAAGCCCTTGGGTCCACGTAGCCCCGTCCCCCCGCGCGCGCGCCTTGGCCAGGGGTCCCCGCGGCTCGCGGGCGCCTTCCCGCACTTGCCCACCGGACCCGCTTGCCTCCCCGCGGGGCTCTGCGCAGTACGAAGCCAAGGGCCGGCTTTCGGCGGAGGCGGCGCTGCGGCACGCGTACTTCAGGAGCCTGGGCGAGCGCGTGCACCTCCTGCCCGACAGTAAGTGCCCGCGGGCGCCCACGGGGCCGGGGCCCAGGGCGGGGGGACGCTCCGCGGCTGGCCGTGCCCGGCTCGGGGTGCGATGGGCACGGGGCGCCTTGCCCCGGGTTTGCAGATTGCGGCGGGCTGAGCGCGCGCTCTTGCCCGCTCCTTCTCCCCAGACGCCTCCATCTTCTCGCTGAAGGAGGTCCAGCTTCAGAAGGACCCAGGCCAGCGAGGCTCAGCCTTTCAGCAGTCAGGTAGGGCTGGGGTAACGACGGCGGCCTCCTCGGGGCTGAGGGACCGCCAGGGACCAGCACGCTGGCGACGGGGGTGGCTCCCGGCTGGTACCTGCGCAAGGAAAGGACGAACTGGATCCCTGCCACCCGCCCTAGCCCCCAGCGGTTCCCCCTGGGGCACCCTGGCTTGTCGCTTGCACCCGGGTGCTGTGGGGCAGCACCCCCGAAGGGTGCAGGGGGGGTGTCCCTGCAAAGCGCCGCTTTGCAAAGCCCCCCGTGACCCGTCTCTGTCTCTCTCTTCCTCAGCCCGAGGCAAGAACAGGAGGCAGAGTATATTTTAAACCCGGATCTCCTGTTCCCGTTGTCACCATGGAGATCAAAGCGCTGAGAAAGGAGACGGCAACCGGCTCCCACCTGGCCCATCCGAGCATTACGGACTCGAGCAGGACGATGCTGGAGCACCGCCGGCCACAGGCCCCTCTGCCCGTCCCCGCAACCTTGTCCCACCAGCCCTCGCCCCCGGCAGCCGTTGTCGAGAGACCCGTGACCTCCCTCCTCGCTTGCGTTCACGTTGCCCATGGGGCTGGAGCTGCTTCCCTCTCTCCGGGTGCTTTAGGGAGCGCTTGCCCTGAGCTTGGGGCACGGGCTGGCCCTGAGGGGACCTCCCAGCTGCAGCCTCTGTCTCCTGGGGAGACAACTGGGAGCCACGTTAAGACTTGGGATCATAGCCCAGACAGGCACTGGAGAGACCGAAGCTCAAAATATGGGGCAGCCCTCCCTCGTTTTCCCTTGCCGCTGCCTACAGCGCCTTTTGCTCTCCCTGTCTTTGGACCTGAATCCTGACGGAAGGATGGAGGGGTTGGGAGTAAAGGGTTCCCGTTGATTCCCCCAACACCTCCTCCTCCCGCCAGCATTGCATCTGCAAACGTGGCTCCACGGGCTGCTCCGGAGCAAACCCTAGCTGGGAAGGAGGTTCCCTAGCCCTCCTGGGATGCGGGATGGCTCTTGGTAGAGCTGTAGGGAGGCAGGGCCGAACGCACCCGCTGGTCTCTGTGGCCGTGACGAGCCCTTCATCCAGCCTGTTCCGAGGCACTGATGCCCAGCACGTTCCCCGTCCCCGCCGACCGTGACCCTCTCCGCTGCCATCACGAGGAAAAGGACCCGACTCCTCCCCGTTGGTGTCTTGGGACCCTCTCGACTGCTCTTCACGCCCAGGCGTCCCCCTCGTTGCCACCTCGGCACATCCCGGGCCTCGAGGAGCGGCGGGAAGAGGCGCCAAACCTCCCACCACTCACTGCGGGACCGGGACTGGGACCGGGACTGGGACCGGGACCGGGCACGGAGCTTCACGTGGCCTCGGCACCGGTGAAATCCCCATGCACGGAGCGCCGGCTCGTGCAGTTCTGAACCAGGCTGAGCACCCACCCTGGCACAGAGCTTTTCCCCTGGGTGCGTTTCGGGGGCAGAGAGGCCCCGCTTCACTTCTTAACCTACAGTCTGCAACACGAGCACTGCAGGATGTTTTTCCTCTGTGTATTTGTGTCCTCTTCCCCCGCTCACTCCTGCAGCCCTAGGAAACGGCTGGGGGTCTCGGGGCATGACAGGCGCCGTGACCCCATTGCTGGCGGTAGGACTGGCAGGAAATGCCAGTGTCTTAGCCCATCCCGTAGCCCTCCCAGACTGGCAGGCATTGCCCGGGGAAGGGAAACGCTCCGTGGCTTTGCTTGCCCAGGGAGCAGGGCCTTAGAGCCGCCTCGTCCCCCTTTCCCGGTGGCATTCCTCTGCCAACGCCAAGTGGGAGGATGGAGCAGCGGATCTCCTCGGGGCGGCCGGAGGCGGCTCTGCCCTGGGCCGGCGCTCGGCGCTCCTCCCGTGGGGCTCGAGCTGTTCAGTGGGGTTTGTCCTAGACAAGCATCCAGACGTCTGCATTGTTTGAGGTCGGCCCATCCCTGCTCGGGGCCTTTGTCGCTATGTCCAGCATGCCGCGGGGCTGAATAGCTCCTTAATTGTTTCCATTGGGCAGGGGAGAGCGCGAGGAGCCCCGGCAGCCCCCAGTGACGCATTTCGCCCCGGTGCAGGCGCGTGCACAGCGCGTTGCTTTGCCCCGTTTCGCCCCATTTCGTGTTTCCCTGCTGCACGGGCCTTTTCCAAAGCGAGTTAGGGGAGTTAGGGTTGCAAAGGGAGGAGTTGGCTGGCGCGAGGCTGGACTTGCACGTTGTCATCCTCCCCTTGGCAAAGACGCTTCGCTCGGAATTTACTCCCCCTTTCCAGGGCAGCCGGTGCCTGTCCCGAATGGGCAGCTCCGGTGGCAGCCAGTTCATGGCGACAGCGGCTCCGTGGGGCAGGGACCGGCGGGACCGGCGCCCGGTGACGGGTGCACTTGGTGCAGAGGTGACTTTGGGCACGTGCAGGAGAGAGAGAGGGGCTCTTGCTGCCACTCCCGTGGAGCTCCTGCAGGTGACAAGAGCGCCTTGTCACCGGTCCCACAAGCCCTTGCCTCCTAACGGGCACAGTCACCTCCTGAAGGAGCATTGCAATGCAGGGGGGAAAGGGTGGAGGAAAGACGGAGCAACGAGTGCATGGACGGGGTCAGGGAGCAAGGAGAAAGGGCCCGTGCGTTGCTGTTTGCTCTTTCACAGCCTTTGCCTTTTCTCCTACAGACCCTTCCTGAAGGAGATCTTTGTGCAGGGGCGCTGTTATTTATTAGCCCCGGGCGCTTCCAACAGCCCGAGTTTAAGATAACCCCTTTTTGTTCCACCGCACTTGGTGGATATTTGATTCCTATGCAGGCGGGCGCGATAGCGAGTGTAAATATTTGGCACCCCGCAGAGCAAGCCTTGATTTACAAGCTGCCCGTGCGCCCGCACGGTGTGGCTGCGGGGCCCGGGCTCGCGGTGCCCGCCGTGCCCGGAGGCTGCTCCGGTCCTGCCGCACACGCAGAGCCCCCCAAGGCCTTAAGAGGACAAACCCCCCCCCCCCCCCGTGTTGAAGGGGTCCGTTGAGTTGCAAAAGCTCCCAGGCGGAGGGGGTGCCCGTCCTGACCCCGTGCAAGGAGCTCGCGAGCTCGCCAGGGTCCCCGCTGCTCCTGCAGCCTTGGCTGGCGGGGCCGGCTCTGCGGAGCATTTGGAGCGAGGGATGGCTCCAAGTTTGGATTTTAAAGTAGCGCTGATGAAAACGCTGGGAATTTCTGTGGCTCTCTGGAATTTATTTTGTTGGGGTTTTTTTGTGTTTTTTTTTTTTTTTTTTTTCCACTTTGTCATTCGGCGGCTTCTCCATCAACAGCTTCGCCGCGGAGCTGACGCCGCCGCACGGATCGGGAGCTCCGGCAAAAAGGAAATCGCGGCTCGTCTTCCAGACGGTTTTCGTGCAATTCTTTTAATTATTTTCGCCAGTTCTACTGGAAAACAAAGCTTGGCTGCGCGCTTGGGAGAGGCTGCGTTCGAATTCAAGAAATGCAAGTCCAATAATGTCAGTACCACGGCCTGCATTACAGGGCAACAATAAAACTTTACAGGCAGTTATTGCATTTTATTCGCTCCGTACAAATGCGCACACGCCTTTCCTGGCCCAGCCCATTGCCAGATCTCCGTTAAGATGTTAAATAACAAAACTGCATTGTATCTTGGAAACCAAGGAGATAATAGGTGTTTTATTTCCCTCCCCTAACACAGGGGGCATTAAAAATAGAAAGCCTTTTTCCCAAGCTTCCCAAGTGTTTGGTTTAATGTGTTTGTGTGTTTTCCCAGGACGGATCCTTGGTTGGAAATGAGGCCATCGTTAAACCCCCGGAGCTCCCGGGATGAGGCTGGGAACACCCAGGTGGGAAGACCCTGGAGAACGGGTCTATCTGCTGGAATGAGAAACACCCACAGGGTTAGGGGGGTTCATTGGGTGTCCTGGAACAAAGGAAGAGGTTGGAGGAAGGGGGAGGCTGCAGCCGGGTGGAGCCTCCATTGGCACCCCTGGCCTCAGTGCAGAGAGGTGGTTGGGGACAAGTCGGCCCATGGGTTCGCCTGAGAATTGAGTTGAGAGGGACCTCGTCTCGCCCAGCAAAAGCCTCTGCACGGGCAGGTCGCTCCGGCCGCGCTTTGCAGCCGGTTCTGCCCTCCCGGGCATCCCCTGGACTGCACTTTGATGCCCCGTTCACCCTCCCCGAGCGCTGGCTTTGGTTAATGGGCCCCAAACCCTCGTGTTGTGGTTTCTCCATGGCCTTCCTTCACGCGACGCATCGTGCTCGTCCGGCAGCAGCAAAGCCGAGCGGCCGGGCTTCCCATTGCTGGGAATGCTCCCGGGGGTGACTCGTTTGCAGACCACGGGTGATGCATTTAAAAAAGATGCGCTTTAAAAGGAACAATTTTAAGGACTTGATGCAAAAGAAGCAATGATTTTTTTTTTATAGGAAGTTTTTCTGGAATGAATGGAACGATACATAATGAGAATAAACGATTGTGTCCATCCATCAATCCTGCGTCTGAATGTTTTATAAAGATATTTCACCTTTTTGTGGCCCAGATGTTACACGGACTGTTCTGTGGATGTGCTCCTTCTTGCTGAGGCTAATACTGCAGTATTGCAGACGCGTTGGGACTTTTCCAAAGCTAAGATGGGACACTCGACCTCACTGAGTACGGGGTCCCTTTGTGCAGGGGAGATTTCCTCTTTTTCGGCAGGAGAAGGATCCAGTTGGTTCTGAATTTCATATAGGCAGAACTGGCGTCTCGGGAGTGCAGGGACCTTCCCCAAGGGGGAAGCTGCTTTGCTGGGGTGAACAGGCCAGGAGGCTGCTTGGCCCTTGCGAGGGGTCATTTCCTTCCCTTGTTGTTCCCCCCAGCAGTTTTCTTGTGCTCTTCAGGGAAACGGGGTTTTTTTTTTTTGGTGAAATCCCTTCTAAAGACTGTGCATTGCTCCTGGGCAAGCCCATGGGCGCAGTCCCGCAGGGCCCGGCTGGGGACGGAGCTGTTAAAGGTTGAGGTTTGGTGCTCGAATTGCTGCCTGGGTCGGGCCTGGGGACCGCGCGGCCAGGGAGCGGGGGCAGAACCGCAGGGCTCCTGCCTTGGTTTTGATTTGTCTGCTTTGCACCCTCGGCCTGGGCTTCTCCAGACTGTCCCCAAGGGAATGAAATCCACCGCGGGCTGCAGACAGGAGCGACTTTCCGTAGCGGTTCCTGCTCTGGGGCTGTGGTGACTCCGTTCCCAGCTTGGGGACAGATTTACTGCGGAGGGAGGTTCCCTCCACCTGACCTTTCCAGCGAGTGGAAACAAAGGAAACCTCAGAAACTCGTGCGCAAGAGGGAAATGTTTCTATAGTCCCTTACGTGGGATCCCAGGGCTTGAACAAATATTGCCCTAAGCCTGTGGGGCAGATAAGGCGCAGAAGGTGCATGTGCTGCCCGGGGCTGCAAATCGCCTCAAGGGCAGAGCTGGGGAAGGACAGGGGTGTCCCAGTCCTCAGAATCCCTTGGAGCAGAAGGGCTCCATGGGGATGTCCGTGTGGGATGAGCCCAGCAATCTGTGCCCCCGGGTAGCACTGAATTAAACCCCAGCCACCCTGTCCAGAGCTCCTGCAAAGGGCCGAGGGGGGAAACGGGGGCACTTTGGTGGCTCGGGGACCTGGTGGTGCAGGGCAGGGAAGGGGCCATGCCCGGCTGAGTCACCTCGGAGCCAGGCGGGCTCCTGCGTGGGCAGGTCCCGAGCGCGAGGCTCTTTGTGGAACCAGTTCCTCCATCCCCAGCTCATTGCTCCGCTGCCGCTGCCCGCGCTGGGGCCGCAGGAATGTGACCGGGCGGCCGAGAGCCACATCCTGCACCCCGGAGCGCTCCGGAGGCAGGATGTCACCGTGTGCCCCGAGCTCCGCGTCGGTGAGGGATGCCCTGGGGATCATCCCTCAATGGATGCTCAAGTGATCCCAGTAATTCTCCGCATCTCTCTGCAAAGTGTCGGGGGGTATCAGCTGTTCCCAATGGGACCAGCGCTGCGTTGTTTGGTGACAGGGCGTTCCAGGGGGTCAGATCCCCTGGATCCCTGCGGATCCCGCACCGGTCTAGCATGGCAAAGGAGGCAGCAGACGGATTCCAGCCGAAGCGGAGTGGGCGTGCTGAAAGGAATGATTTCCTAAGCTGGACGTTAGGAAAACAAGGTCGGCGAGCGCTTCCTCCTCTGCAGCGAGCCCTGCAGAGGGTCAGCCACAAGCAGGCCAAGATGTCAGGATAACGTGTGAGCCAAGGTGGAGCCAGGTTGCCAAATAACACGGCGTGTTTTGAAACTCCTGCCCTAAATTCCCATGAGGTTGAGCAGCTCTCCAGGCTGCTGCCCCTGCCCATGGCCAGCCCGTGCAGCTGGATCGTGAGGATGGTTCCCAGAGCTGGGAGCAATCCAATCCAACAGCTTGCATGGAGAGCACAGGGTGGGTGGTAAGAGCATCACATCCTCTCTCAACAAGGTCCATGAGAATGTGACTCTTCCCAAACCGCTGCCATCCCAATCCCACATGCGGCACCAGAGCTCACGCGGAGGGAGAGCAGCGGCTCGTGGAGCACCAAGGCCCTTCCCAGCCGGAGCGGGTGCCTCTGGTCCCACTCCGGTCCTTAGGAGACCCGCTGCTGGAACTGATTCCTCTCTGCGTCGAGACCGAGCGAAGGGAAATTACGGCAGCATCACAACAGCAAATCCGATCAAACGGGGCCTTGGGGTGGGTGCTCTGTCAAGCAGCTGCTGCAAACCAGGACCTAACACGTTAAGCAGGTAATTGATCCATTAGCGGAAAAGATTAATCTTATATAATTGGCCTCGGTTAAAAAAAAAAAAAAAAAGGCATCAAAAAACCTGCTGTGCCACTTGCTGCACCAGGAAGAATGTGTGAGGACACAGGAAGCAAAAGGAGGGTGTTTTTCCAACCCTGGCACTCGGGTGACGCTGCTGCCTCTAGTCAGGCGGCTCTGCTGTCCCCTCATTCATGATTTCACGTTGCAGCTTGCAGCAAGCACCAAAACGTGGGCGTTTAATTCGTTGCAAGCACAACACCGATTTCAGCTTGGAAAACAGCCTCAAATGCCTCCCCGCGAAGCTAATTCCGGGATTGCATATCCTCCTAATCCTACGGCTTGCATTTTTATGAGCTACCTCTGAGGATCTGCATTTCAGTATGTGGAGCCAGGAGGGAGCTGTGCGTTCTTGTGCTGACTAACCCACCTACGCTCCAGTTCTTATTTGCAAGCATATTTTGCATGGTTTGCGCTACCCCTGACAGAGCGACCTGGTATTCCTGCAAGCAGCACCCTGGCATTTAGGCCATTGCTTAGCAAAGCCGGGTCACCCGTGGCATCCAGGGCCAGGGCCGTCCTCATAATTGCAACCTCTGCTGCTTAGATGCTGCCTTTTCAGCATGTGTGCATGCAACAAACTTTAAAAAAAGGCACAAGAAAATATCGTGTTGCAGCCAGAGAAGCCAAGGCCCAGCCTGGCAATGCCAGCGGGTCGTGGGGATGGAGCGATGGGAGCAGAGAGCAGACTGCAGGTCTCCTGGCTCCCGCACCGGTGCTCTAAAGCTGATCCTTGTCTCAGATAGAGCGCGTCTGGCCACCGGTAATAGGCCTCCTCGTGAGCCATTTGGCATGACAAGAGCAAAGTTGTCCCCGCTCCGAGCCGCCCATATCCTGCCCCTGTCAGCAGATGGGTTGTGTTTATTTCTTCTCTCAGGGCTTCAGGTTTTGCAGAAAACAGACCATTCCCGAGCTTTATCCGGGGTGTTGCGGAGTATGTGTAAAACGCCTGGCAACTTGCACGGTGGGAGGAGGGCGTTTCAACCCGTTTTACCCCAAAACACTTTGAAATAACCAGTGGGGCCAGGGTTGATGAGCACGGTGCGATTGGGGGCAGAACCTCCCTGGGGAGCCACAGGGCAGGACAAGCTCCGCCAGCCCTTTTCTGGGGGAATTGCACCCAATATGGGGCAGGTGAGGAGAGGTCTCCAGCCCAGGGCGCTGGGAGCAAGGGCAGCCGCTGGATCACTCAAGGGGGAATCCTGCTTCTCCCGGGCGGATTTGGCCCCGCTTTGGGATGGAGAATGGGAACCTTGGGTGGCAGGACCTCTCAAAGGCTCCCAGGCCCCGTATTCGGCCTTAGGGCCTGTTAACAGATGCTTGCAGAGATGCGACGATAGCCCCGCTTCCCGTCACGCCGTTGACTCATTCTGCGTCCGCAAGCAAATCGCTTCATCCCTTTCTGGCCTCCTTCTCCCCATCCATAAAGTTGGGTAAGAGCCTGGATCCCTCCAGGCAGCCGGGCTGCACTTGCTTAATCGCTTCCAGGTGCAGGTCGGTTCCAACCACAGGTGTTTTCCCTTCCTCTAAGTGGGAATTAGTGCTCCATTTCCCACCCAAAACCCCCTGCCACTCTCCATGCAGTCCCTTTGGTCACTTTGTCCCCAGAGGACAGGGGACAAGAGCCTCACGCAGGGAAGGCTCCAGCGGGTGGCCAGAGCAGAGAGCAGGGCATGGGTTGGATTAGCTAAACATTAAACTATGGCTGGTTGGAAATGGGCACCTGCAGCCTCAGAGCAGCATTCCAGAGACACGGCTCAGGGCACACACGAGTTTCCATGGGGTTCCTCCAGCGTGAAAAGGTACCCGGCGTGTGGCAGGGCCGGGATCTGCCCCTTTGCCATGGCCCAACCTTAGCAGTTGTGGCTTGCCTGGAAAGAGCGTTCTAAAAATTACCAGCCTTTCCCTAAAGTAGGTGAAATATTTATAAACCCAGCCTCTGGAGGAGACCTTTTGCGTAAGCAGCAGCCGCTCCGACTTTAAAAGACGTGCGGCAAGGCGGCTGAGGCTGCTAGCCCCGTTGCAGGGGCAGGGACAACGTTAATTGCATTTGTCTGGAACGTTTGCACTTATTTACCGGTACCGGGGCTGCCCAGGGCGAAGGCAGAGCCCGTTTCCCCGCTGCCCTTTCCTCGCACGGGCTGCGCTCCTGCCCGCAGCGGCACCGCGGCGCTCGCCCGGCCGGGCCGAGGGGGTCCGGGGGGGCCCGTTTTGGTGGGGCGGGGGTCACGTTTTGGGGAGCGGGAGGCACAAGCGGCTTCTCGGGGGTGCCCCCGTGCAGCCGAGGCGGCCCCGCGGAGGCTCCACGGAGGCCCCGCGCTGCTCCGCCCGGTGCCGGGAAGGTTCCGCCCGGTCCGGCCCGGCCCGGGGAGGCTCCGCTCCGCCCGGTGCCGGAGGCGGAGCCAGCGCCCGCGCGGCGCCGCGGCCGCCGGAGCCACATCCCGGCCGGGCGGCGCGGGGCCGGGAGCGGAGCGGGGGCCGCAGCGGTCCGCGCTCCCGCCGCCCCACGATGTGGTGGGACGAGCGGGTCTCGGCGCGGTTCCGCAGGAACCTGCAGCCCACGCTCACCTACTGGAGCGTCTTCTTCAGCTTCGGCCTCTGCATCGCCTTCCTGGGGCCCACGCTGCTGGACCTGCGCTGCCAGACCCAGAGCTCGCTCTCCCAGATCACCTGGGTCTTCTTCTCCCAGCAGTTCTGCCTGCTCCTCGGCAGCTGCCTCGGAGGGGTCTTCAAGAGGACGTAAGGCCGGGCAAACTCATTGCACCTCCCGCCGGGGGATGTCTCCCCTGCCTCTCCGCTCTGCCCTGTCCGCTCCCTGCCCGCTGCTCCGGCGCCTCCGTCCTTCCCCGCTTTGCAGCCCTCCTCCTCCTCCTCTCCTGCCCTGCTTTTTTTTGCTGCTGTTGCATATTTTTTCTCCTCCCCGCCGTGCGTGCCGCCTCTTGGCTCCGACGGCGGCGCGGGGAGGAGAGCCGAGCGCGCGGGGAGCGCGCGGGGCTGCCGGCCCCACTCACCTGAGTGCGGTGGCCAGGACGGGCCCGCGGCCCCGCTCCGCTGGCAGCTCCTCCCGCGCCGGCACCGATGCCCCCCGGGGCTCGGGCAGCCCCAGCTGGAGTTAACGCTGGAGCTTCCTGGGGGATGTTTTCCTTAACCCAACCATCCAGCGCAAAATTCTTGCAGAAATGCTGTTTTAAGAAACGTCGGTGTCGGGCTCTGGGGCGCTGCCATACGCCAGGGACGAGAAGGATCGGGATCTGTGAAAAGAAGGATTCCGCAGATCGGGAAGGTGCCCGGGCGCAGCCGAGCGGGGATTTGCTCCGCGTCTCCGCTCCAGGATGCGTTCGCCGTAAATCACAGGGCAGGGCGAAACGGCCAAGGCTGCCAGACGGGCAGCCCGTCTGATGCGTGGTGACAGCTCTGCCCTCCGCGTGTCACCTGGGGATTTCCCTTGTCACTGAGTCTTCCTGCCCAGGCGGAGGGCGTTAGCTCAGCGTGTCATGTACACGTATGCGTATGTTTAACAGGGGTAGGAGAGGATCTTATGAAAGACCTTAATTTCTGCAAAAGGCCCGTTAAGTGTCTGCTAAATTCCCATCTGGTGAATTGTGGATCTCGAGGGATGCCGGGTGGGGAGGGCGACTTTGGAGCCCCCATCCCAGCGCCCTGCGCAGACCCCGAAGGCTTCGTGGAGCGGCCCCGGCCGCACTCGGTGGCTGTGCCGGGAGAGGAGGTGCTGGGTCGGACACAGGGAACAGGGACCACACGTGGGGACGTTGCCCTGGGCCTGGCACAGGTGCCTGTGCCAGCACCTCGGCCTGCGGGTGAGGAGCAGGGAGGGCAGAACTGCCCCTGTTGCGGGTTCCTACCCCAACCCTCCCGCCTGTGGCCGGTGCCGGTTGTGCAAAAGCAGCTCGGGTTGTTGCGGGCAGGTTCTCCCGACCTTCAGCTCCGCGTCGGGGCAGGCGAGTGGGTTTGTCCCGTTGCGAGGCGGGTGATCGTAGCCTGCCTGAGCAAGGGGCTGGTCCGAGCGGCTCCGTGGGGCCGGAGGGCGCGTTCGGCAGAGCGGGAGCTCGCCGTTGTTGTGGGGGTGGTTATGCACGGGGAACACACGTAAAAATGGGACTGTTTTGGTTCTGAGCGCTCCTCGTGGTGTCCCGTTTCTGGACGATCTTGGATCCAGGAATTTGAGTGTTCCTGGTGACCCAGCCCCGGGCTGGGAGTGCTGGACGGGGCTTCCCTTCCGCCGGCGGCTCATGGCGCATTCCCTGCCCGCGGTCCCAGCAGGACGGGCCCCAGGTTGGGTTCCAGTGTCCGCAGCGCCTGGGCTCTGCCATTTGCTTTAGGTCCAGCTCCAGCGCTGGTCTGAGCTCGGGGAAAGCGCTGCTGTCCCCAGAGGGGACCTCACCCCCTCGGTTCCCCTGCGCAGAGACGTTACCCGGCCCTGGGCTGTCCTCTCGGCTCCTCCGTGGCCCTGCTGGAGTCTTGGAGCATTGTGAGAAGAGGATGCGACGACGGCAGCCGTCGTGCTGCAACGCGCCGTGAGCCCGGAGCGCTGGAACCGGCTCCAGAATTCCCCATTTAGTGGATTTCAAGGAGGAAGGGAGTTTTGCCTCGAGTTTCCTCAGGCTGTGCAGGTGTGGCCTTCGCTGTCCCATGCTGGGGACTCGGATTTGTCTCTTCCCTGGCTCATCGGGAGGCGCAGAGCCGGGCTGCAGGAGGTGCCGGTGCCCCGGGGGGCTGCAAGCCACGGGGATCCTCTTGCCGCCAGGTTCACAAGCGGCTGCTTCCTGCTAACTCACGTTCGGTGTCTGCCCCGTTGCAATTACACTGCTGGGCCGGAAGAATTTAACGTATCCTCTAAGGCAGCATCCCGGAGTCCTTCTTTGGTGTGAGCGGGAACAGGTTTCAAAGGCCCTGGGGCAATGTTGTGCGGTTCAGGAGGGCAGGACCCCCGTCACGTATTGCATGGGCAGGGGTGCGTTGGTTCCGCGTCGTCAGGACGTGGGTTCAGACCCTTGCAAAAGTCCCAGGGCCCCTCAGCAACGATGTGTTTGAAGAGGCCGGTGGTTCCTAAGGGATCCCGCAGGTGGTTGCAAGGGGCCGGGAAGCAGCCCTGGTTGGAGGTGTCCGTGCTGCCTGATCTCTGCTGGGCTCTGCAGCACTGCCTGTGTCTGGCCCTGCTCGCTGCGCTGCTCCCTGCTTCCCTTCTTCCCTCCTTTGGGATTGGCAGCTCCGGGGCCGCGCGGTGCCAGCCCGGGCTCCATGCGTCCTCCCGGCTGCGCTCATGGGATGGGACCGGTGCTCCAGCCCTGCTGCCCCACGAGCATCCCCTCGGGTGGGAAGCAGCCCCTGGCCCTGCCCGCGGGGGCCGCGGCTCCTCCTGGTGTCTCCGCTGCTGCCGGAGCTGCTTTGGCCAACGGCTGCAGCCCCGGGGCCGCGCTCGCGGCGCTGACCCCTCTCTCTGTGCGCTTCTCCCCGCGCCAGGCTGGCCCAGTCGCTGCTCGCGCTCTTCGCCTCCTCGCTGGCCATCTCGCTGGTCTTCGCCATCATCCCGCTGTGCCACAACGTGGTGGTGCTGGCCGTGGTTATGGCCGTGGCGGGCCTGGCCATGGGCTGCATCGACACCATCTCCAACATGCAGCTGGTGAAGATCTACCAGAAGGACTCGGCGATATTCCTGCAGGTGAGCGGGGGGACCGCCAACGGCGAGGAAGAGGAGGCGGCGGGAGGAAGGGTTTGGGCGGCCTCCCTGCGGAGAAGGGCGGTGAATCCCAGCTCCGTTGTCGTGCCTCGGTCTCCCGCAGGCGCTTCACTTCTTCGTGGGCTTTGGGGCGCTGCTTAGCCCGCTCATCGCTGACCCTTTCCTCTCGGACACCAACTGCATCCTGTCCAACGCCACGGCCAACGCGTCCAGCAACCTGCCGCACATCCGCAAGTCGCTGGTGCCGCACCACCCGGGCAACCTGTCCCACTACGCCCTGCCCATGAAGGGCATGGTGGTGACGCGCGTGTCCTACGCCTTCTGGATCATGGCCCTCATCAACGTAAGTGCAGCCCCGTTGGGGCGCGATGGCGCTCGCTGGGGCTTCCCGGCTGCAGAGCGGGGCCTCAGGAGGGTGGCGATGCCGGAAAGGTTCCTTTTTCCAAGGGTCTGCTTCCCAGCTGTGCCGGGAGCAGGAAGAGCGGGATGCGGGTGTGTGGGATGGCCCCGTGCCATCCTTGCGCCATTCGGTGCGACCGCGGCTGGTGGAATCTCTTCCTTTGGGAATCTCCTTGGAAGCTGTTCCCGCTTTCAGGCTCAGCCCAGCATCCCGCAGCCAGGGGATACCCCAGTTACTGACCTGGGGTAGGGAAGGGAAGGAGGGAGAAGGGAAGGAGAGGAAGGGAGGGAAGCCACCTCTAGTGGCCCCGGAGGCCGTGGATGCTAAGGGAAATGGGGTTTTACCTCCACCCCGGTGTCATCTATTCCAGCAGTCCCTCCTGAACGAGCTGCTTTAGTTTTAAGGACCGTTTTTAAGGCCTGATCCCCGGTGCACGGGGACGACAGTGGTTTCAGACCCCTCCTGTTCCAAGGAAGGTCCCGGGCGGGTTTTGCTGCTGCTGCCGCCGCTCAGTGTCCCCAGCCCAGGAGCCCTGTTGTCTTTCCGTGCCTTTGCTGAGGGACTTGGTGGCATGTTTTAACGAAATAACCCAACCCGCCAGCCCCACATGGGAGAGTGGGTTTGCTCCAGAAATGGCCCTTCTTTTAGGTGCAAAAAAACCACAGAAAGGCAGCGGTGATCGGTATGTGAAACCTCAGGGGAGGGGGATGCAATGAGCAGGATACCGCAATGGAAACCGAGGCCATCAATTTGTGTGTTTTTTTTTGGTCAGAAAAATACAGAGAAAAATACAAACCCCAATTCCATGCTGCTCTTTCAGAAATGTGCCTATTCTGACAGAGGCAAAATGATTCATTTCAATTTTCTTGCTTTGTTTAAAGTTGAAATGTGTCTATTTTATTTTGGCATAAGGGCCATGTGTAAAGCTATTAGAATGGTTGTTTCAGTGGTGCTGAAGCAAAATGTTTTTGTTTTAGTGCGATTAAATGGTTCAACAGTATCAAAATGAAGTGCTCAGCTGACTCCCAGCCAAAATTTTTCATTCTAAGTGAAAAATTTTTGCTTTTCATCCAGATTTGGAACAAAACCACATTTTAAAATTCAGTTTCCCACAGAACGGAAATGTCATCATCCAGCCCTTTCCAAGGGGCTGGAAACCAGGAAAATGTTCCTCGGAGAGGGATGTGTTTATCCGGAAGGTGGTTTCCCACGGGAAGCGCAGGACGCTCCATTGTGCTTAGGTTGCTTAAAAGTAGCCGGGACACAATAGGAGGGAACAACCCCGTGTTCCTGGGGGGAGCCATTGCAGCTCGTTTGGGTGCCCTCGCTGCGGGTTTGGGTGCAATCACTGCAGGTTTGGGTGCCCTCACTGCGGGTTTGGGTGCAATCGCTGCAGGTTTGGGTGCCATCAGTGCTCATTTGGGTGCCCTCGCTGCAGGTTTGGGTGCCATCAGTGCTCATTTGGGTGCCCTCGCTGCGGGTTTGGGTGCAATCACTGCAGGTTTGGGTGCCCTCGCTGCGGGTTTGGGTGCAATCGCTGCAGGTTTGGGTGCAATCACTGCTCGTTTGGGTGCCCTCGCTGCGGGTTTGGGTGCCGTCGCTGCTCATTTTGCTGTATCCCCCATGCACGATGCCAACGTGACCCTCTCCTCCCAGGCCAAGCACAGCCCTTCTCCCTAAGGGCTCCGCATGGCCCTGGGCTCCGGGCTGGGTGTCCTGGCAGGGCCGCATGTCCAGCTCCGTTTGCTCCTCTTCGTGTTCCCGTGCGGCGGCCGAGCTGCTTTCGCGGGCGCCGCGGCCCCGTCCAGCCCCTGGATTTATGGCCGGCCTCTCCCGTGTGCCGGTCACGGGAGACTTTCTGCCAGGCTTTTTGCCAGCAGGATCCAGAGCTGGTCTGGGAGCCTGGGAAGCTGCTTGTCCTTCATCCTGCTCCCTTGGCCTTCCCGCATCCTCCATAGGAAGGGTTCCCCTGGGCACCCGAGCGTTGAAATCCAGTGTCTTAATGAAGTGATCCCACCACTTTAGAGGGGGGATCCAGAGACCTGCGGCTTGTTCCAAGGCCGGATCCGTGGCCCTTTTCTGCCCAGGCTCCGTAGGGTTGAGGGCTCCACAGCACCTACCTTATGGTCACTCCCTCTGCATGTTTTTTATTCTTTTTTTTTCCTGCAAAATCTGCAGTTTGGAAGAACAAAATCTGGTGCTGACCTCCGGAAGGATTCGAACTATCAAGCAAGCGCATTTTTCTTCCATGGGACTGAACTAACTGTTCTGATCCCCATTGTTCCCAGAACAATGAAATCCTCGTAAATGAATTCAGCGGAGAGAGGCAGGAGGGGAAGGCGGGAGCCGGGGAATTCTCCATACATTTAAATGCCACCACGAGCCAGCGAAGGGCAGGAAATTGGGAGCTCGAGCTCACACTTGCTCGCAGGACATGCAGAAAACGAGCTCAGCTGGGGAGGGAGCCGCTGCCGGGGGATATCCCAGGTCTCTCCTGGTGCTGCAGAACAAGAGGGATCCAGGAGGGCAGGTACCAGCCCGGGGCTGGACGTGCAGGACGAGCAGCAAAGGGCCCCCGGAGCAGCCGCTCTTCCTTCAAGGATTGCCAGCCGGGGGTCCCGTCAAAGTTGTTCCAGCTTCCTTGGGCTAAAGCTACTTTATTTTTAGTCTTGTCACGTTATGAAGTGGCCAGGCCTGTGGAAATGCGGGTAGTGTGTGCGTGAAGGGCAGGTGGATGCTTCACGGGGGTGGGTGTTTAGGTGCCTTTTGTTCCAGCATCCAAAGCACAAGCGGTACGAGGAGCCTCCGGGGACACTGGAGGAGAGGCCGGGGACATGGGGCAACCTGAAGGGGATCCCGGGGGGACCCCTTGGCTTGGGAATCTTGCTCTCGGCGCGCTCCTGTCCCTCCACGAAGCCCCGGCGCTGGTCCCGTGCCCCTCGGCGGGCTGCGTCATGCCGGGGAGCAGGGGCCGCCCGTGACGCGTCTCCCGTCTCCCGTCCCCGCGCAGCTGCCCGTGCCCATCGCCGTGTTCTTCCTGCTCTACAAGGAGCGCATGGTGCCGTGCTGCAACGGGAGCAGCCACCCGCTGCTCTCCGCCGACGAGCTGGCCATGGAAGCGCGCCCGGAGAAGGACGAGCTCGCGGCGAGCGGGCAGAGGCCGCCGGCCGCCAGAGGTGAGCGCGAGCCCGGGGCTCTCCAACGGGTTACACAGCGGGGACGCTCCATTCGGAGCAGCTCCATCGAGTCTAAGAAGTGAAATCCATCCCCCTCGACCAACCCGGCGGGACTATCCCGCCTGCACGAGTGACTGTAACTCAGGGGTACCCAACCAGCTGGTTTTTTTGGCCCAATTATGCTTGAATTTGACAGGCCACACACCCAAGACCGTTGGTTATTATCCAGTCACCGGGACCTCGGGCTCGCTGGCTCCAAAATTAAACCCAGGCTCCTAAGTTACTTAAGCAGGTGTGAGAGCTTCATTTCCTCCTGGCTTTTGCTCCCCATTTGGGCTGGCCTCTCTGTTGAATTTACCAGTCCCAAGGTGATTTTTTTTTTTTTGGTTATAAATCCAAGTAAGTCCAGCATCGCTACGGAGGCGGCGAGGGGCTGCGGGGGCCTCGTGGGCGCACCCGGCCCACGTCCCGCTGCCTTTCCGCTCCGCGTTGTTCCTCGCCAGGTCACGACGACTTGTTTAGCTGCTGCCAAAGCAAAAACTTCCGGGGTGCTTCGTACACCTACTTTGCGGTGCACGTCACCGGGGCGCTTGTCCTCTTCATGACCGACGGCATCGTGGTGAGTTGGGCGGCTCGGGACTCTCGTCTGAGTAAGGCTGGAGAGCTCCAAGATAGGCCCTTGCATGGGGAAAGGGAATATTGTCTTTTAAAGCCAAGCACTTTGCATGCATTTCACCCAGTGCTGCTGTTAATCTGGCCCTTTCGGAGCCCTTACGTCCCATGTGCTGCTTCTGGTGGACGTTCGTCTCCAGCTGCAAATTCTTGGGAGTAGGGATCATCCAGGGGAGGCTGCAGGTCCCTAAGTGGGCTCTCCAGGGATCCTGTTTGTGCATTAAAGACAGAGGGGAGGTCGAGGTCTGCAAGGCGACGTGACCTGCTGCGTGTCTCTGCCTGCAGGGCGAGTACTCGGGCTTCGTTTACAGCTACGCGGTGGAAGAGCCGCTCTCCGTCGTCCATAAAGTCGCCGGGTACCTGCCCAGCCTCTTCTGGGGGTTCATCACGCTGGGAAGGCTCATCTCCATCCCTGTGTCCTACCGGATGAAGCCTGCAACGATGGTCTTCATCAACGTGGTGAGGCTAGAATTTAGTTGCGTCCTTCTCCTCCTGGTCTCCAAGCTACTGCCTGGCTTTGATGTGCAGAGGGGCAGCTCCTCTCTTATGATACCCAGGGAGATTTATGCCAATGTTACCCCCAAGAAAGGGAAGGTTGCTCAGTGTAGTCTCTGCTTCGCATGTAAAAAAAAATCAATGTGATTTTGGGCTCCTTAAATTCATTAAACGCTCACTTGAAGAAAGGGGGAGGGAGTCCTGGAGCCAAACTGCTCTATATGCAAATGCACACATCCATAATCAGGCTAAATAATTAAGAAAAATAATATGCACTGGTGTTGCAGGCGGCATGAGCTCCCTCTGCTGCCACTCTGTGCCATTGCTAAGTTGGGCTTTAATGGTTTTGCTACTTCTTGTGCTGAAGTGAACCGCAGGGAGAACAAGTTTGTTTAAATTTTTGTCATTTCTTCAGCTTTATTCCCGTGTTTTAGGGTTCTGAATGGGTACTGTGAGTAGATTCCTTCGCCAATTGAATAAGAGTTATTTGTGAGTGAGACTTCTGAATATACAGAAGTGGCAGTACTGGTTTATTTAAAAGCTAAAAAATATTTTTCTGTTTATGATCTCCAGTGTCTACGTAGTCAAATTGGGACATTATACAGTTAATTATACAGTTAAAGTCCTCCTAGAGAGAGGGCCAAATCCTACATCGTTAAGGTAGACAGAATTAGATTAATAATTAGATTATTTCAAGTCTTCAGAGACTGGGATCGCTTTCCCAGCACAGTTTGTTTTCCTTTCCAAAGCAATTTTTATTTAAAAACAAAACCCCACTTGAGTCTATTGTAGTCAGCATTCTACGTCCCTCCTGCCCCTGCTTTGTGTTTTCCACAGGTGGGAGTCCTCGTAACCTTCCTCCTGCTCCTGATCTTCTCCTCGAGCGTTGTCTTCCTCTTCGTGGGCACGGCGAGCCTGGGGCTCTTCCTCAGCAGCACCTTCCCCAGCATGCTGGCCTACACCGAGGACATCCTGCAGTACAAAGGTGGGCAGGGACCCGAGTGCACCCGCCTGGCCGGGTCCTTCACAACCACCGCGTCCCTTCCCTGCTCAGGGACACCTAGAAAGACAAGGTTGATGTAGGAAAGTTGGTTTTTGGGGGGTTTGCAGTCAGGAAACTGGACTGAGTCCCAGCTTAGTACCTTGTACAGGCAGTGCTCCAGATTGGTGCGTAGGTTCCCGCAGCTCCATCCATGTGCCAGCTTTAGGTTCCTGTGTGCTGCTCTGCTTTCGAGGCTTATGGGCAGCAAGTTTTGCAACCACAGCCCTGGTCATGAGTGAAAATCCTCAAGCTTGGCCGGCTGCTGCCGGACCTCCCTGCCAACCTCAGTCTTTGGGACGCCGGTGCAGAAGAACGGAGATCTCTTCAGCAGGAAGCATTGGTGCAAGTGGTAAAACAGGCCGAGTTTCTTGTTTTCTTGGCTCCAACTTTTACCATTCTATATTACCGAGTGCCAGAAGAGTCATTCTCAGCACTGGAAGGAAACATCCATCAAGGATTTGTAAATGCTGGAGAGAGAGACAGACATGAGAAAACAGTTTAAAAGAAGCTGCCTGACTCTGCTGCTGTGTTGTTTGTTCCCTGTCAACATGACTCACCCTGTTTTCTTTGCAGGTTGTGCTACGACTGTGCTAGTGACTGGAGCAGGAATTGGGGAGATGGTACTACAGTTACTGGTGGGGTCGGTAAGTGTGGACAAAGTCCAGGCATGCCAAACCAGCCAAGTCTTTCACTCCGTTACGTAGCCAGCTTCTGGGAAAGAGCAGGGAGCTGCCCTTGAGCCACCTACCAAAAGTAAAGCTGGTCCTAATGTCCCCAAAAGCTGATTAAATATTTGAGTGCTATGACATGTTCCTCTCTGTTCTTTTTTTCCCCTCCTCTAACTGCAGATCATACATGAGCAGGGCAGCTACAGTTTCCTGGTGTGTGGGATGATCTTTGGAGGCTTGGCCTTTACCTTCTATGCCTTCCTCTTATTCTTCCACAGGATATACCCCAAGCCCTCGGCAGGTAAGAAAGCACCAGCATTCAACTCTGCTTTATAATGAGAGGAAGAGTGCCACAGGCATCAATACATAACCAGGCTGCAGCACTTCAGCAAAATGCAAGGAAATGTTTATTTTACTGCTGCTTCCTGTTCCCTCTTCCTGCTTTGACTTGCCCTGAAAGCCTTGGCAGCCAAAGCTCTGGTTTTTGCCCTTTTTTTCTTTTTTTTTTTTTTTCCCCAGTTAGAGAAGCGAGGGAAAACTAGGAATGTTCCGTGGACCACAGAAGAGCCACAATCCCAATAGGCTGCTAGCTGTGGAAGCGCTTCTGTGCACCAGCTAGTGCAGGGCTAGCAGGAGAGGGTGAAGCCCTGCTCCTAGGGGATTCTGCAGCTTCCCTGAGGCTGCTCGCCAGGCAAAATCCAGGAAGATCTTGGGATCTCCTCCAAGGCAGCCGTCAGGCTTCCGCAAAGAGCATCACTGACAAAGCATCCCTCTTACCTACTGCCTCTTTTTTGCTTACCTATTTATAGAATAGTGCATTACCTATTTGCAGAATTAGTGCATTCAGCTGAAGTGTCTTCATGTCCCCTTTTGCAGATCTGGATGCCACCTCACCTGACAAGCCAGCAATAACGGAGGATAACGGCCTTTATCAGCGCTGAGAGACGTGGACGAGCCCTAGGCAAGCAATAAAACAACACACAATTAAGCGTTAGTTATTGAGGATGATTTCACATTTTACGACTGAATCATGCAAGTTCTCTGCAATCAGACGCACATTAGATTGGAGTAAGTCAGAATCAAGAAATTGCCCTAAAACACTGTGTCAAGAAAAGCACAAGCTGCCCATGTCACACGTACCAAGAAGACTGGAAACAGCAGACTGGCCCAGTATCCAAAAGGCTGATACAGCAGGTAGGATGGAGAACAGTTACTGTTTTGTACCAAATCAGAGCACAGGCGGGGTGGAGGGGTCTGTTTGGTCCATTTATTAAATTTTAATTACCTCTTGGCTTAGTCAAGGAACTTAACTTTTTCTTTTGGTCTATAACATACAGGAGCTTTTAGGATTTACACAACAGTACTGGTTTTGAATTCAGTGTTTGTGCAGCTCTGGGGTACCTATTTGAGCTCCATGCAATTTTCCAAAGGGAAAAGCAACATTCCTCTCAAAAACCACCAAGTGCACAGTGGTAGCAGGATCTATCGATATTTGCACAACTGATAATTCTTGTATATTTACACAGCATCGGACCTGTTCACCAGGACAGTGTCTTACTCAGCATGCTAGGGGCCTCTTGATCATTAAAATCATTAGCTTTTAGAGTCAACAATGAATTGTGGCGGTTCGTTTTGCTTTGAGTCCTTAGTTTAGCTGCTCCATTGCAGTGTTTTATAGGGCGGTTTTATTTCTAGCTTCCAGTTGAAGCTTAAACAGAAGTATTGGGGAGCCAGCCTCCAGCTGCTTAAACTGTGCAATACTTATTATTAATAACAGGTGCCTTCCCTAAGGTACTCTTTTTATACCCCACGCATGACCCATTACAAGCTACGAAGAAAGGACTGGCTTTAGAAGAGCATAAAGCTCCATACATCTATTTCTTCAGTGAGTGATTGGACATGTATTTTTGCTTTAACTGCTGTATGTGGATGTACATATGTATGTGTGTATATAAAGCAGTGTTTAATTAAAGATGATTAATTGCTAGATTTCAGCATGACTGGACTCGGGTAACTTAAGCCCTTTCCGGCCCAGGATTATCAGCTACACCTTGAACAGCTCTGGCTCTCAAACTGAGACTGAATCATTATGATAGCTGGTTAATTTAAAGTGGGTTTTAGAATTTTCCTTTTTTTTCCGAGCATTAGTTCTTACCTTCCAAAAAACACCTTGTGCAGAATTCCTCTCAGAAGAGTTCATGTACTGATTTGCCTTCATCTCCCTAAAGCTGAGCACGTGAGACCAAAGCATGGAGAAGGTGTTGGAAAGCAACCAGGTTCTCCTAAATGTCCTGCTCCTACCTCGTCTCCCATGCAAGAGGAGCTGTAATTCTTCCCTAGCACCACAGGATGCCACTGTTACGCTGCCCGAGATCCCTGAGATGAGAAGAGGGGTGTTGAAAAGGCCATTTGCAGCAGAAAATAGAACCTGTCATTAATAGAGCTCTAGGAGAGCACTGTTTCCACCCCCGTGCGCAGGAAATCAGCATGAAACCATAAATTATGTTTACTTTGAAAGAAGTCTGCTCAGATAAATTACATATATGTCAATACAGAGGGTGGTAGCAGTAAATAAAAGGCTGGTTTTATTCTTGCAAGGCAAACACGACCTGGCTAAATGCTAGTGCCCGAACGGAGTTTCTCTTTGGTCAAAAGCGTGCCCGGTAATGCAAATCTCCACTTTACCATCAGCATTTGGTAGGCTGGAGCTACTCACCAAAGGGAAATCTTAATCAAGCGGGACCTGATTCATGGAAAAAAAAGCCCGTGCAGCAACTCCCAAGCTTGCAACAGCATCTCCAGCGCCGTGTCCATGCAGCACGGCGGGATGGAGCCTGGGCCTCTAGGAACACACAGGTTAGCAGGAGCCTTATCACAGAGCTCGCTGCCCTGCACCTCTAACGTTCACTTTCCTCTACAGTGAAGACAGGCAAAAAGATCAGGAACTTTGTTAAAAATATTTATTTAAAAAAATACAATTGTTTTGCATGTCTGGTTGCACATAACTATTAACATATGATTGACTTGAATAATTTGCTACAATGCTTTTTTAAAGCCAGCTTGCATTATACAAAGCAAATCCCTCTGTCAGTTCTTACATAAAATAGTTTTCTTTAACTATTCCCACCCCATTTTTTAAAAAGATTGCGATACATTGATTTTTTTTTTTCTTTTTTTTCACAAAAAATTGAAGCAATAGAAAAGTCACCTGATTTCTCAGGAAAGACCTTCATTATGTTTGAGTAACAACTGCCAAAAATGCCACTCTTTCAAAGCAGCATTTGAGACTCCCAAGTGTCAATACAGGGCACCTCCTCCAAAGTAAGCTTGGTAGCTTAGGACTTTGCCCTGCAAATTGTTGCCACACCTGAAATGCATTCAAATAACTGCATATTTGCTATAGTAAAGCTGATCTTAATTTTTTTTTCTTTTTTTTTCTTTTTTTTTTTTCTCAATATGCTATCAACATGCTGAAGGTCTTCCTAATATGTTATCTTGGAAGGTTAAATAAAAGCAAATTTAGTAACACCGCACAATTACAGAAAACTTTGGCTATTTATGTACTTGCATTACATACCAGCATTATTTTTTTTTTTAATTTTATTTTATTTTAAACACAATGGCATTAAAATACTCTGGATTATAGGTGTGTGTGTGTTCCAAAAAAGATGTTAGGCTGAGAAGCTACTCTATCCCAGGCAGGTTTACCCAACCATAACCAGTGCATTAGAGCGCTGCAAGATTATGGTTGCTTCTAAAAGACCACGTCTAGAATAAATCTCCAGTGTAGGAAGTCAGCAGACGTTCTCTACACCATAACAGAAATTTATTCCATCTCTTGACTTGGCAGTCTACATTAAATGCAATTCTGTTCTGGAAAGAGTAGTAGAAAATGTTAGCTGTTGCTTTGGATGTAATTTTACTGACAGTTCTGTTCAACTTACAGGAAAGTAAACCGGACTCTGGTTCAGAGTTAAGGAGTAAGTTGACTGACATGATTGTCTCAGTTTGCCCTAAGTAAAGATGTCAGAGCTGCTGGAGGATACAAAAATCGCCTGCATCAGCTGCTGGTTTTCAAAGAGGCCAGCTGAACTTAAAAAACTCAATTGAGAGTAACAGCAAAAGCATCAGAAAGTCACTTTCCAAAACAGATGTGCACTTTTAAAATAAACAGAACAACAACTGCCACGTATTATCATAGCTGATTAGGTTATTAAGTGCTCTACAATTTGCCTTAAACTTCCCTCCCCTAAGTCTTGCCTCGGGCATTAGGCAAAAGCTGCAAGGAACAGAGTCTCAGTGGGTTAAATGGGATCCCTCCCGGGGCCGGCAGCGGCTCCACTCCGGTTCCAGCCCTGGGCCCCGACACAAACCTGCCCTCAGAGAAAGGCTCTCGAGTTCCCAACACAAAGTGTCCTGCTGGTTAATGATCCCTGTTGTTTCAGTCTTAGATTAATTCCAGCTGTTCTAATATATGTCAGAAAGAACAACCGATATTTGTATCCTTACTGTACATGTCACTAGAATTTGTCCATTTATTCACCTCTATTATTAAGAATATACTTCTCAGCTATAAAAACAGAGGGGGGGGGAGGGAGATAAGCATAAATGTGCTACTGTACTTATCACAAAACACTGTGACGTACATAAGGCCATCTGGTAACACTGCAACAGAATACAAACAAGAATTTTTAAAAGGGAGTTTCAGAATACAACTTTTTTAAAAAAAAAAACTACAATGAATAATCTCAACCCTGTTCACAGAGAATTAACATTAAAACTAGTACATCATATATATAAAACTCTGTGCAACTGAACAACAGCAGAACAAAAAGTCAACACAAGTCTATAAAGCAGTTCCAAAGCTTGAAGATTTAAGACATGCTAGCCAAAAAAACCCCACAACACATCTCAAGGAGCCTCGAGCAAACCCAGGTATTGTAACCCCCAGCACACAGCACACACTAGGACCCATGCAGAGGCCGTCCACGAAGCCTTCCTGTGTTCAGAGGAGAACAAATGAGAAAAAGAAAACAAAAACTAATAAGAGTTTCCAGTTATTGGTGCAGCATTGCTGCGGTGCTGCTCAAGGACCGAAACGGGCTCCAAACCCAACGCGCGCCGACCTCTCCCCCCCTGCTCTGCTCCCAGTCCAAGCCGTGTCTCCTTGCAAGAACCACCCCTGGTTTCCAAAGGGTCAGAATTACCATGTTAGAAAGCAAGAAAAACAAAAATAATTAAAAAAAAAAAAAATACAGAGCAGACTTTGAGATGAAAACCTTCTGCAACGCCTAGTCTCAACCAAGAAGCATATGTTTGGAAAAAAAAATCCCAAGTTTTTGTTCTATGAACATAAAACTATTCAGAGATTAATTTAAGACACTTTTTTTTGGAACAATGTGGCGTATAACGTCAAAGATGCATTTAAAAATAACCTTTGGCAAATACTTAGTCCCCAATGCGGTGAAATGGAATCGAGTACTCTCCCCTGCCCCAATATCCCCCCCGAAACCACAGCAACACGTGCAAAACATTCCCAAGCGGCACCTGCATCGCGCAGTACTTCCTCTCGGGACACACGGTAAGCACTGGCAGTACGAGTCTGGCACGGGAACCCGCTAACACACGGCCTCACACGTGTGTGCACACGTATGGGCACACGTCCCATCTTGAGTAACCAATGCACATAAAAACCAAAAAGCTTTTCAGCCGTTCAGAATATGCTTTCTAGCAGATATAGGGAATAGCTCCACAGTCAAAATAGTCTACAAAAGTCTTTGGAGAGGGAGAGTAACTAAAAATCAGATCTAGTCAGTTTACTGTGTGGTTTTTTCTTTTTTTTTTCTTTTTTTTTTTTTTAGAATAATACTTATGAAGCTTGTTGCCCCAAAAGGGAAATACCTTAGCATATATATTCAAGACAAAAACACTGGGCCCTGCCCTGCTTTCTTACCTTACAAGTCATACTTTTTAAAAAAATAAAGCATGGTTGTGGTCAGCAAAGCTGTGTCCTCCAAAAGGATCACCGTTCTGCTGCAAACATTCTCCCTTATTTATTTGTTCTTTGTACAATGCCAAAAATAGCAGAAATGCAGGCTCCGCTAGACACCCGGAGCCAAAGTTTAACCTTGCTGCTTTCGATGGCACCAAGAGCCTTCCCCAGGTGTATCAGTGATGCTAACGCAGACTGCAGCCACCGCAGCCCTGCCGGCCCCCTTTGCAATTCCAATACTGCATCCTTAGGGATAACAGCAGGCTGCAGCGAAAGGGGTTGGGTCTATTTTTCCCAAAGTTTTCCTCCGTGCAGAATCAGCTTTTGTAAAGGCTCCTATGGCGTCAGTAGGGAAGCGGGAAGCAGCGTCCTCAGCTCTCAGGCCAAGAACGGCCTAAACCAACTGCAGCTTATCTTCATCTCACAGCCTCTGATTTCGGCAGATCAACTGTAGCATTTCACATGTTAATCACTACTCAACTCGGTGGCGATAGCCGAGGGCTTCTCCATTAAGCTAATACTGTTCAGACTGAAGAGCAGCCATGGCCATTTACCATTCAATTAAATTCAATCAAACCATTAAAATTCCTGTTTAGGCAAGACTTACTCCACCTCGTTACAAACGCCCCAAATCAGCCTCTAAATGATGTGACTGCAAGTCGAATGGATTATCAACTTGTGTGCTGCGTACGAGACCCCGTGGGGCCCAGGCTGTTTGCAATACCATGCTCCATAATTAAGACAAAATAAACTATCCCTACCGAAGACCTTAGAGGCCAGAAGATAGGTGCATTTCTTACACCGGAGAACTAAGGAATAAAACAGAACAGAATTGTTGTGGACACCCAAACATCAAGTTTTAAAACATCTGTCAACTTGGACACTGTTCCTCGACTACTGATGTAGTATTTTCATAGCTGACAATACCAAGATCACCTCTTGATACAACACTGAGATGCGTCTTGTAAACAAGTATGCATTAAAAAAGGAAGAGGTTTAAATTGGATAATAAAACACGAGTACATACAAAAAAAAAATTGCTATAAAACAGTAGCAAAAAGTAACTAAAAGGGTATATGAATAAAACACGGATAGCCAGGAGACTGTCAGAACTGCAGGTTTCTGAGCTCAGCGCTAGAACAATGCTACAGGAGGGGATCAGAACTCTGCATTTCAGTTCACCTGAGCAATTGCATCAATGTGATAGTCTGGTTCTTTGATCCGATCTCAATTTGCAGGAGTTCTTGCATCAAAGCTGAAATCACGAGGGAACCTTCCTACATTAAACGACTGCGTTTCTAAAAGCTGTGGAAAGGAGCATGCACACATAAGCAGCCTCCACGGGGTTAAAATGAACACTATACAAAACAAAACCAATCTGTTTGCTAGATATCCGAGCTCAAAAATATATCAAAAGGTGAAATTATCCCAGACAAACCACTGAACAGCCAAAGCCTTTGCCAGTATAATGCACACGCCATTAGCCAGCAATTGCATGGATAGCAAAGTCTCCAGACCCTAAGTGAACACAAAGAATGCTCAAATTCAAGGAATTTCAATACCTCCTGACCTACTGCAACGTGCAACTTCAGTGTGCCAGAGCACAGGAAAAACACTCAGCAGACTCCGCTGAAGCCCAGTCTTCTAAAACAAGGGTCTAGACTTAGCTAATGGGGGGGGAAGGACTCCTCCATCCCCCTCATCGCTAGGTTTACATTCCCTGGAAACAGGTAGAGGCAAAGCAAGTATGGTTCCACAACCATGGGTTTTACTTAACACATTCCTTCGTTCCTAGGAGCGCCCTTGCCAGCAGCACGCGTTGCTGGTGGCATCCTGCAGCTCAGGACCTCAAGCGAAGCCAGATGCGGCACCGAGGGCAAGAGCAGCAGCAGGTTTTCAGCTCCGTGATACTATTACAAAGCAGCAGCTTTGACGGGGAAAAGAGGCTTCCAGAAGCAAGACAGATGTTCAGCTTCCATGCTCGTCCAGCCTAATTCTGCTATCATTTATGCGTTAACCATTGCAATGCAAAAACTACTGAGCATCTGAGAATACTACATCAGCAACGTGAACTTTAATATAATAAAATGCTTCAGTAATGCTGCACTATTAATTGCTCTAAACCAACATAATACCCCTATCCAAACAGCTAACATGGCAACTAGAAGAGTCTGTATTAACCCCTGCCTTCCCTCTACTGCATTAAAAACAAGCTGCAACATGCTGCAAAATGCTCAGAATCGAGGAGCTGGCGGCTCCCTGGGGATTCACCGGCCACGCTCCGGGGAACACACGGCAACACGGTGCTCCGCCGGGAACGTGCCCATTCCGAAAAGCTGGCAGTTATGTACTGGTTCAGTGTGCCCTTCATGAGACGGCATCACCTTAAGCAGCCTGAAAGTCAGGCTGCAGAAAAGGTGAGCAAGCATCTCCCACCTCCCCTCGCTTCCCCCTCCAACCTGCTTTGCCAACTGTCTCCTGAGGTTATAATCCCCTATGGGACTTTTATGTTCCTACTCATGCGCTTCAGAAGCAAAAATAGCCCCCTTTCTATGCTATCTGTCAGGAGGTTGGGCATTATCAGGTTGAAATCAACACATACAGGCTGCATTTTCACACTAATTTCCTCTGAAGAAGGTATTCCCAAAGAAAAGATGACCGTGCCTCTCATCAGCCACCTGTGGCAGTGCAATCTTAGGAAACTGTGGGAGAAGAGCATGACACTAGGCCAAGCAAGACTGAAAAGCTAAATAGCATTTGGTTCTCTTGCATACCTATACTCAAAGTGATACAGTCTGCAAAATAATAAGTGCATGTGTGCACATACACAACTTTCAAGCAAATAAATTTGGCTTTTCTCCAAAGGGGACAAGGAAGGGGAAGCAATTAAATTGCAAGTCTTTAATTGCAAGTCTTTAGTGCTCATTAATTATTTTTAAATTCTAATCCTAGTCTGCAATGTTGCTGTCAGGTCCACACACACAGTGGGTATAAAATTGGCCAGCCTAATACAACCATTGAAAGTGCTGCTATTTATATATAGCTATATATAATTTCTAGAGCAGACTCGTAAACCCTCACACAAACCAGAAAATTCCCGATGCCTGCTCTTAATCACGACCTGCAGCTTTCTTCCTGCATTAAAAAAATTAAAAAAAGAGTCAATATTGCACATTGTCATTTAAGAGCCACCGGCACAGGAATTGCATCTTCTCCATGATTAAAGTGGGCATCAGAATTATGCCTCTGACTTAACCTAATGGGAAGACAGTTCATTACATCAGCTAACTCCCTGCAACCTCTCCCTAGAGCCAGGCATGTGCTTTTCTCCAGCCTCCCTCCGGACAAGGGACTTTCCGCATGCACAGTGCCCTGAAGCGACACCATTGCACCCAGCCACCAAGACCAAAAACATACCCCGTGGTTTGTATACGTCACTGCTAGCCTACAGAGTTAATGTCACTGCAGTAAATTAAGTCAGGATATCGTCATACACGCGCACTGAAGTGAATTCAGAGTCTGCAGAAGCAGCGAAGGGAAACTCACAGAGGTTGAGCTCACCATGGGCCACGGGGTGGGCAGAGCATGGAGAAGCACAACGCTGCGGAAGTGCAACGCCAGCCTCCCTTGCTCTAAGGGTACCACCTTCCTCTGCTCATTAAGCTTCAGTCCAAAACAGCTGGCGAGGACGTCAAAGCAAAGAGATGGTCTCTGGTTTCTAGTGGATATTTTACGCCAAAGATTATCCTGCATCACCAGCTCGGCGTACATATGTGAGCAGCCAACAGAAGCTGCTGCCTGACAGCAGATGGCCACCCTGGAAGGACACACAGCCCAGTGCCCACAGACCACGAAAGCCACTATCCAAGGGCTGGGAGAGGAGAAACTCTTCCCTTTCATTCCTCAGTTCTCTTAAAAGGTCTCCTGAGGTTCTAAGCTCTACAAGCTCAATTTCATCAGTGTTTCAAATGGCTCTGGAAACTAAAGTCATACTAAACCATACACATAAAGCCACCAAGAAAAATAAGCAAGCACAAATTTACAGTAAGGTTGATATACTGTGACACCTCTCAACTATCTGTACACCTTTTCAAGGTCTCAGCTCCTCCTCAAATAACAAAAAGCAATCGATTTAAAGCAAAACTTGGGATAAGTGCTGGGAGAAAAGGAGCTTTTCCCACTTCAAGCGTCTCCACTGTGGGAAAAGAGCAGTAACGTTAATGCTTAGACGTTAGTGTTCTCACCCACCGCTTGGGTCTGAAGCTCTAGCATCAGGCAGCAACCTCACCAAGTACAACCGTACCCTCCAACCTCACGTAAAATCCACCATTCTGCTAATTTTCTAGCAGTCAAATCACAGGCTTTATAACAAATTTCTATCAAAAGAAATGTTTGGACTGTAGCATTCAAACAATCTGAGAACCGAACGGAACCAACCCCGTCATTCGCTTGTCTCCAGGCCTTGCCTCCTCGCCGAAGGGAGGGCAGGGAAGCATCCCGACCGTTTTTTGGAGAGGTTTGTATACAACGCTGTTCAAAAAATGTCTGTATCTTAATAACACCGCCGTTGAGTTTTTCCTTATGTTTTTACAGCAGATAAGACGCGAGCTGTTTTGTTGCTGCCGAAGTTTATCAGGTCCCAAGGCAATGCCGAGTGCACACACCCTTTTCCCCAGCATTTCCTGGAATGCCAGCTTCAATCACGATTAGATTTCTTCTTGCCAAGCGCAGGAAGCAGAAGAACAGAGGGTTTTTCAAGAGTCAAAGAGAAAAGACTTCTCTGATACCTTTTACTGCAGTCAGTGCAGACTCAGCAACTGCAGCACAAACTGAAATTCCCTTTACCCATAGTAAAGTCTTCCAAACCAGGAGGGAAGAGACTGGAGCTTTGGCTCCTATTAAGGCGTTTGCATATACATTCCCGATTTGGGTCTTCAAAAAAGGGAATATAGAAAGAAAAAAAAAAAAAAAAAAAGGGCATTTTAATTGGGAATGGCAGAAACTATGACTGTTGATAATCTCTGTGGAACTATAAATTGCTCATTTAAAAAACATGGTTAAATATAAGTGTCATAATCTTTCCCTTGCTCGCCAATATGTCCTTTCCATGAGTTCATGTGCTATGTCTTCTGAAGATCAGGGGAAAATGGGCCAGGGGTAGAGGGTCCATCCAGTCCAGACAGGGTAAATGGCCCGTGGCTGTTCAGCACTGATGGAAACTGAGAGATAAAACAGAAACGATTAAGAAAAAAGCCATTTTAATTTACTGTTCCTCTCATATCTGTGTCTATAAAAGCTTCCCCACAACAACGTCCAAAACACTTTCAAGGAATCTCCTTGGCTTCCTCCAGCGATGGATTGTTTAAATGCCAGGGCATCACGGGCTGTACCGATCTGGCTGTTGTGCAGAGTAGAGCTGGGCACGGACCGGATCACAGTCTGCAAGCCCTGCACTCACCATGGGCTATACACCGAACTAGTGCGATCACTATTCTGTGATTTTAATATAGGTTCTTTGAAATACAAGTTCTAAATTGTTCCTCGATTCCTTATCAGTTATTACAGAGAAAGATCCAATGGTTTTTCAGACCTGCCTGTTTAAATCCTGTTCTGACTGTACATATAAGCTACTCCCTTCATTTCCATGGAGATGGCAGATATAAACTCAAAAGGCAATTCTTTAAATCTCATCTTCTATCTAAGCAGAATCAGGCAGTAGTTATATCTATTCTAGTTCCAAAAGGGAAGGAAAAGCATCAGCAATTACAACTGGAAGACTTTTAAAATACATTACTTAAATGAAAATATGCATTGTAAACAATGAAGCTGAGAATTTCCAAACAGCATAAGAGAGCATAATATTAAGATCAGATCATGCAAAACTGTGCAACATGTTGCTACAGGGATCACACAGATGCAAAATCTCCCTTCCATTAATAGCAGTGAGATTTAAATTAACGTGCTTCAGCCGAAGAAGCTGTAACAAACTGTTACAGGGAGAGCACCAAATTCCATTTCTGGTAAAGCTGCAACCAAGAATGGTATGGAAGGGCATTTTTTTACAGGAGGGACAGACCTACAAAAATTCCTTCTCTAAATGCAACACAAACTAGCATTAACTTAAAACACGTGGCCCCGTGGCAGAGGCTGCCTGAATGTAGCTTACCTGGAAGAGGGTATTAGCACCTTGCAACCTGGCAGGACTGAGAGGAGCAACGGGACTCAGAGTACTCCAGAAGTGAATGCTGGAGAGCAAGGGGCTGGGCGTCAGCAAGATGGGAGTCTGCAAGGATACAAAGCAGGTCAGCTATGAGTTAAAGCTGCATGGAGAGTAACGCATAGCACATGTAAACCCAGGCACAATAATCCAGCTCCTACAGCTGCGTAGGATACAAATTTCAGGGACTCCCATTCCTCCTTCCAAACCCACAAGAGCCCCTGCTCCCCTCCCTGTTCTTAGTAATTGGCTCCATTTTCCCAGCAGCTGCCGACTCCCGCTGCAACCTACAACAAAGCAGACTTGTGCACCTCGGTGTGTAACACCTGTAAGAGATTTTGGAAAACTCCATTTAGGAGTTTAAAATTAGCAGGCATTGGGCATACACACGACCTGGGTGACACCGAATGTCAGCTACAACAAAAGAAAGTTACATCCAACTTCTGCAAACACTGGATTTTCCAGGTTTCCCCGCCAAATACTCCAAAGGGTGCCAAAAGAGCAGCCACGCTTAAGGTTTTTTCCTGTCTTTTGCTGTTTTGGTCTTCAAGCAGCAGTTTCCCTATGGTTTCCTTCCAACTCCAGCTTATTAAAGAGATTAAACACATACAGAACGATACACCAGCCTAGCCCTATTCCGTTCTCTTCCAAATCTCCCATGAGGAATGAAAGCCTGCCTTTTCCACACAGAGATAACACCCCAGTTAGGCAGCCATCCACATGACTTTTAGTCACAACACTCTGTCTTAAGCAAATAGCTACTAAATCAAGTTAAAAAGCACAGTTAAAAGAAACCTCCCTGGTTCTCTGTCTATTTTTAAACCGTTTTCACAATCAGCCTGAAATACTGATTTCAGGAACAGGACAGGAATAGGACAGGACAGGTTTTGGGGTTTATTTTAAAGAAATTCCTGTTGATCTGGGAAGATTTACCAGGAAGATCCCAGCGCTGGAGTCTGCTCCTGTATGCTCACCTTGCACAGGCACATATAGGTGACATACCCCTGGGCATGTTTTAGGGTGAAAGTTAACACTGATTACAAACGTTCTGGACCAACCTTCTCTTTTACAGAATAAAAAAAGACAGTCGCATCCTGATTTCAGAACTCCAAATATGATATACTGGTTATTTTTCACTTGTACTCTCCTGTTTTTAAATATAACCACTGTTATTAATAAATAAAGAAAAAAAGAAGCTTAAGAAAGGGATTGGGTTACCTGAGAGAAAAGTGCTGGAGTAAGAGAGGCAGTTGGGAGAGAAGGGCTCAGTATCCCCAGCGGACTTGGATCACTGCCTGTAATGACTAGAGTGGGAGCCAACTCCAGCCCTTTGGGTTTTTTAGATCTGGAGAGGTGATTGGCAAATTCCTTCTCCAGAACAGAAGAATCCTGCTCTTTGGGCTCTGGGGATTGATGCTGAAGGCTCTGAGCCTGCTCGAGCTGCTGAGAAGCCACCGACTCTATGTCCGTGTCAATGTCCAGGTCAGGATTAGAGCTCAAGGGTGGCGAAGGAGGCGTAGAAGGAACTTGCAGAGTGGGAGAAACCGAGGACACGGGTGGAGTTGGGGTGAAGCTGGTGGTTAAGTTCGGCAAAGGTGCTGGAGCTTCAGGGACAGTTAACTTGGGTAAAACAAGAGTCTCCAAGGTCTGGAGAGCTTCTTCTGATGCCACTGGAAGGGAGGAGGCAGCTGAAGTGGCAGAAGCAGTTGAAGTGACGGAGATTGTTGAAGTGGCAGAGACCAGGGGGACGGATGAAGGCTTCTTGGAGGGCATGGTTACAAACTTGATGACAGACGGGGTCGGGTCCTGAGCAGGTTTCTTCTCTACCAGTTTCTCCGCTGGATTCTCAATCTTGATGGACCTGAAGAGTTTCACACTGGAAGAGTTCAGGGAGTTCAGAGTGAAAGAGGAGTACAAGCCTGAGTGGATATAGTCATTGCGGCTGGAGGATTTACCACAGGACTGAGACTTCTCCTTCCCACAGTTTTCCACGTCCTTTGGAGCGCTGCTAACTTCTGCAAAACCAGCCATTTCAGGGTCTCCTTCTATACGGCCCACCACGAGTGGATCCATATTTAAAATCTCCGGATAGGAAACAAACTTGTACACAAACTTCTTACCATTCACTTTTTTAATGATATTCTGTGGGCAAGAAGATAAATATTTTCAGCCCTTCTGCAGATTCAGTTTCTTGATACAAACACTGCCTTAAATAGACTGAGGAATTAGATGGCCAGATAGCCTGTACCCTTTAATCAAAAACTACTTTTTTATATTTTTACACATGCTGAATTCTTGAAGCAAGTGAGTTCAACGTGACCTTAAATGTATGAACAAGAGTCTTTAAGCTGAACAGTAACTCTGTTTAAAATATAGAAGATCATATAGGAAGCAAAACATATGCCATTCCTTGCATCTAAGTCATGATCACTCATCTAGACACAATAAACATCATCTTACTTACACACAAGAGAACGTGCAGAATTAAGGCTTACAGGTCTGCAGGACTGAGGCCTAATGTATCAGATCAGACCACCTCTGTTCTTAAGAAAATGACAATAAAAGAAAACAAATAGCTGTGCCAGTCAGCAAAACGTAGGCTAATCAGCAATTTCAAAGCCACAAAGCAGCATCTATCAAACTTACCTTGTCCGTAACTGAAATGTGACATGCAATTTCAAGCTAAAAAGACTCTTATTTGTTGCACAGTTGCTATCACTAAGACTTCTCAGTAATAAGGCTGATTAAAGAAACTCTGCTACCCAATAATAAACTCCAAGCAGCATACCACCTGCTACAAACTGACAGCTTCCTCAGAAACTGTTTTATTTTCTTATCTCGCACACCCACACAATAACAGTTGTGGGATAAACGGCTTATTGAGAGGTTATTGAAACGACGGTAACAATCCCACATTGTAATGCTAGTTCAGCTCCCTGAAATCACCTGCACACTAACGAAAGGCTCACATGAGTCGTGAGAAGACACTCGCTAAACAAGGGAAGTATCTTGCTTAGCTTGACCAAACCCACTATCCACAAGCTAGGTGCATGTCTGAATATAAAGATGAAAAACAAATGATTTTGGGGCTGCCTCACTGGAAATCCATATTTTGACAGTCTTTTTGTAGAACCAGCTACAGAAAAGATTTTAGGATGGTGCAATATTCACCATTTTGATTTATTTTCTTACTTGTGCTGGAGAGGTCAGGCCTTGCAAGGCCACATACATTTGGAAAGGGAGTGAAAAGAGATGTATTATTCACAGAAAGACTCCTATCAGCAAAGACATAAAGGAAAAGGGGTAACATTTTGCAGAAAGCTACCTACAGTCTTATAAAACTATGACTGGGGAGGCACTAGGTGCAAATTAAACTAAACTAAACATAAGTAAATGCAAACCAGCACACCTCACTTAAGCCTGGGAGACAGAAGTGACACCTATCTCCTTGAAGAGAATGGAAAAGGAAGCAAAGCTCATTAGGCAGAAGCTGGTAAGAGGGATAAGCACTGGAGGTGGATTTATGGGCTCGGTTACCTTCACATAATAGTATCTGAGAGCACGGCTGAGTTTATCATAGTTCATACTGGGCTTGTTCTTGCGGATTCCCCAGAGTCTGGCCACCTCCTCTGCCCGCAGCAGTTTGAACTCCCCGTCGTTGGAGGTCCAACAGATGATGTTCTTGTTCTGAGGCTCTTGGAGGAGCTGGAGGAGGAACTGCCACAGGGTGATAGCACTGTCCATAGCAGTAAGCTGAAAGGCAGATAAGAGGCAATGCATTAGGAAGAGCACATTTTCTTCGCCTCCCTAGAAGGTGCTAAGGGAGCAGCGATGTTATTTCCAAAGGCAGCAGGAGTAAAAGTTATTAGTCACCAGTCGTGAAAGATGTTCCCTGCAGAACAGAGAGGCTGAGCGCCAACTGCTGTTGTCTCCTCCCACATGTCAGTCCTTTTCACAGGGGTTATATTTAGCCTCATTTAACTAAATCAGGTCACTTTGGGTAAGTTGAAATGAGTCACTATCCAAAAAAACCAACTTCTAAGTTGCTCCATGTTCACCCATTCTGACTTGTGCTGCTTTATGAGAAAAAGCTCAGGGGCACCTGCATAAACCCAAACCCCACTCGCTGCCTCCTCATTTCCTTACCGGCATCCACCTCCAACATCAATGTCTTTAAAAGAAAATGAATAGCAGGCCAAGTAACTGCTTAAGTGATTGGCAGGTCCAAATAGTAAGACAACAATCAATTTTTCCTTCCATAGTTGCATTTCTGCTGCCTCTTTGTAAGAGGTCCTCTCAACCCACTGTATCAACCTCCAGTCTCCTCTTATTCAAACGGCTGTTTTCAGATTTCATCCTTGCCTTTATCAAGAGAATACGTAAGAAAGTTTAATAAAAAAAAATCAAATTCTGAACTGCTTTCTTCATGAGAGATGCTTGTTCCCCAATCACATCTGACTACGTAAGACACTACCACAGTGGATGTTTTTCAGCAGAACAGTAAGTAATCTTGTCTGCACAAGAGTTGTATAAGCCGGACTGTGATTTAAATCAAGTAAAGTTATATTAATGCCATGTGCTACATGGATCATCTTATTCCAGAACAGAATGACTTCTCTAACTATAAACCTCTTCCAAAGAAGTAAAAACAGAATCAGTCACTCTGCAATAGGAACACTGATGACTTCTGGTACATACTAGATCCTTCCCATACAGACCAAGCTCAGCAAAGGCAACCCTAAAGACTATAAGGGCTTCCATCCAGCACAAGACAACCAAATGCTGCTCACAAGGACGTGCTCCAAAACAGACCCTCCAAGCAACCCTGCCCATGTCCCTGCAGCACATGGATATTCACTGATAAGTTCAAGATTCAGGCAGGACTGCCAGTTTGTACTTTCTTCCCAAAGCCTTTTATTCCAATCCCATTACTGCCCAGCACTTATCCACCAGAAGACAGCCCTATATAAGGAAGAGAACAGTCTACATGTCAGAGCTTCAGAATTTAGTCAGCCCTGTAAAAGGATTACTGCTGACAGCGTACACAGGACTCCACATTCTTATTTAAATAAGGTGCCCTAGGGCAGGTACTTTTTCCAGGCAGAGGCCAGTTCTTTCAACCTATTTTTAAGAACATCTGCCTAATGGCACATACGTGACTGCACCGGGATGTTGCATTGATCAAGTTAGTTAAATTGCTGCAATTAGAAGGAACAATCTCAAAATGAAGGACACCCACACCACTGTGTTACGCTGGCCTAAGGTGCTTTCCTGGTTAATTACTGCATGCATACAGCTCCATGCTTGCCCAAATTAATTGCTCAGTACTCTAAGAAAATATCAGCTGCTGAGCTCAAGCTTGGAGACTCCTCCCACAGCAGTGGGACCTTGCAGTCCCAGGGGAAAAATGCAGGGATTCTGGAGCAGGGAAATGAATTAAAACCCTCCTGTGACTTCTCCGACTTGTGCTGCCTGGACACGGGGAGGACCAAGCACGCTGCGGAGCATCATTATCATCCATCAGGATGCTGCACTCACGGCTGGGGAGGCACATGGAGGTGATTCTGCTGCTCTGCAGAGCTGTCAGAGCTGCTGTAGGTGCTAAAGGAGAAGGAGCAGCAGCGCGAAGCCGAGTGATTATTCCCACGCTGCATTTATATACGGCAGCTTCAGATCCCACCCGCAGCCCTGCGCCAAACGGCCCCGGGTGATGCAACAGGAGGTAAGCGCACAGGATTAGATTAGCTGAAAACCTGGAGAGCAGCAAAGGCTTCGTTTTCCTAGAGATCTGTGCAGATCTCATCCCAGAATCTAAATCCTGTCACGCCACAAGACCCTTTCCCCTTAGCAAGGGGCACCTCAATGTTAGTAAGTCAAAGCCCTCCAATCTCTACTGTGGTCAAGCATCTGTGCCTATGTTATTGCTGTCCCTGCACCAAATGAGGGATATCTAATGCTGCTCAGCAATGACAAGTACAGCTGGAGTGGCCGAAGCTACTGAATAAATAAAAGATTAAAATAAGAAGAAATAACCAACCCTTTCTTCACGAGCAGCTATGTTGTTCCAAGCAGTATTCACCAAAATAGTAGTGTGGTTCCTCTTTAACCAGTTCGGAGTGCCTGGATCCCAAACACGGCAGCTTTATGCCTGGAAGAAGATTCCCGGCAGCCGGCAGGACTCTACCAGGATGATCAAACTACTAGTGACGTTTCCAGAATGTAGAGGCTTTAGCAGTGTCACGATTCCTCCCATCATTTACACCAACATCTCCTCAGCAGCCTCCACTGGATAAAGTCTCATGCTGGACACGTTAACAACAGGAAATTCTGCTTAATCCTCACTTGTTGCAAAACATGAGCAAACAGCAGCCTTGAGCTATTAAGATTCTGGTTATATTGATTATATGGAGAATGGCTATTTCTCACTGTGAAAGATTTATTTCTTGCACACATCTACAAGAAACAGCAGAGATGCCTCAGTGTAATGGGAAGAACAAGGGAGCATAGTCTTTCTGAAGATTTTTCATATATATATATAAAGAGAATGCCAGAAAATAATCCAAACTGGTTTTATATATATATATATATATATATATATATATATATATATATATATATATATATATATATATCAACATGGGTGGATCTTGCTGCTACTGAGTTCAGGAGCAATCTGTAACTGGGAACAGGTAGTACGTACATGGCATGCAATGTTGTACCATGACTGAAGACACATTGCATTTAATGTTTATATTAAGCTTGCTTTGGTATTGCATAAAAATGCATCAAAGAATCATTGCTTCTTCAGGAAGCAGCAGGAAAAAAAGCCCATCACGCACAAGATGTAAAATTAAAATCAGTACAGCCAAGGTACAGTTAAAGAAAAACACTCAGGGAAAAAATCTGCATAATGTGCTCAGAAGATTGGGCCTTCTTCAGCACCTGGGGCAGGAAAAGGCCTTGCAGCCTCATGGATTAAACAGCGACTTTAGCACCCTGTGTTTGTTATCCTGCTTTTGTGACCGTTGCTGGCTGCCACCTGGCAGCCTGTGCAGGGGGATCCACTGCTTTGTGTTCATAGGAGAGCCCTTTTAAGGGCCACGTTCTCCAACATCCTCCCTCCTGCACAGGCACGGCAAGGAATGGAGCAGATCCTCCAGGCCCTTCTGGCCCAACCTGCACCAAGAGCTACAGCTGCTCCTTACAGAACCTAAAAGAAAGGAGGAGGAGGAGGAGGAGGAACACGCGAGCCCTCTCGTGCTGCCTATCAACAGGACGCTACTTCTGTCACACTCGTAAATGGCATTTCATCTGCTTCCAAATCCATGGTTCCCTTCAAGAAAAGGCATCAATCTGCTAGCATAGCTCCCTGTCAGCACAAAAAGCCTAGCAGTTTGATTGCTTTTTCTTCAAGATGAATACGCCAATAATTGCGGCACGCCGCTGCAAGCGATCCTTTTTTGCTGAGTTTTGTTTTCCTTAGGAGAGCCGGTGGAGCAAGAGAAAGGTCCCACTTGAGAAGACAATGAAGGAATTAGAGAAGTAGGGCTGCTGTTTATGAAAACGGCCTTTCCTCTCCTGCACCGCTCGAGCGCAAGGGAAAAATACTTGCTAGAGGCAGAGGGCAGTTATACTTTGTAATGAGTACGCTAAAATAGAGCACTATTATTGTCTTGAGATCTTCCCTGACGCCTACGGATGACCCCTTGAAGAATACAGAGCGCCTGACAGCGCTTGGCTGCACTATCCAAATACAAATGCTGCAAACCCCGGCCTTCTCGTGCTGCCACAGCTTTGTTTGAGGCCCCGACCTCACGGAGCCTCGAGCTTGCAAAAACCCAGAGCACGAGATAGGCATCTTTTTCAGCGATTTCTCTGTACAGGTCTCTGTCACACAAAGCTTCGTGCAGCTCTCTTGGATTGCAGAGCCTCAAGGCTCTGCACATCTTTTGTGGAAGCAGAAACCCTGGATGGCAAATGGGAGAAACAGCTTCCAAAGTGGCACATGGGAATGGCTACCGTGGCCTACGGCTACTGTGCAACACACCCCGAAATATCCAGCCCTTCAAGGTCATGCAGAGAGGGATCCCTTGATGTGTCCCCCGCTAAGGCATGAGCCAACCAGCCCCAAAGGGAGCAGCAGGATCCCAGGGCCTCTGCAAGGGCTTCCTGAACTGCGGCCCAGCCGTGGGAAGAGCCCGCGGCCTCTGTCACCCTCATTCGTCCTAAGGGCCTCTGATGGTTTATCCAGATGGCCTGGAAAAGTCCAGGCAGGTCCGAGAGCTCCTCAGGACTCCAAAGAGGTGCTGGGGATGGTGCAAGGCAGAGGGAAGGGAAGAATTTCACACCAGTGTTACACGATGGAGGGAACCTCAGCACAGCAAGCCCTCCAATGGGACACTTAAGGCTGTCCTTATATTTACACAGAAGTGACATCTCAAAAGACACCTTTGCAAGCAGCAAAGAGCACAGCATGGTAGTGCCACTAAGGATCCTGCTTGAGGACTGCCAGAAACAACCAAAAAAACAACAAAAAAAACCCACCAAAAGGTAAGAGTTGATCTTTTTCCTACTTATTTTAAAATAAATGCTTCCATTTTAAGCAGATTGTGACCAGCAGCAATAATTTAGAGATGGGCTCAGGGGCCTCATACTTAAAGCTGCAAATCAGACACGCAGTGGGGGCACCAGATGAGCACATGAGGTCTCCAGGCAATCGCAGGGAAGCCGGACACGCCGTGCACGCAACGCACACATGCAGGAGCCTGAGTTGCTAAGACTTTATTGGGCTCGCGCTGAACTATTCTTGGGGCTTTTAAATAGATTAAGATGGCCACGGTGCCTGAACAGAAGGAATTCGTAGCCATGAACTCCCTGTTACATTGTGCAATACCCCCGCGGAGACAAGGCCTTAGATAGCTGTTCCAGGGAAAAAAAAAAAAAAACAAGCAACACGGAATAATTTAGATGGAAAGAGATGTTTGGAAGTCATGAGGCCCAGCTCCCTGCTCAAACGGGGAGAACTCGAAAGTTAGACCAGGTTGCTCAGTGCCTTGTCTGGTTAATAAATAAATAAATAGCTGCTTTCTTCCCCCCCCACACTCCTCCTAAGAAAGAAGGAAAGCACCAGGAAAGAAAACAGCCGATATCAGCTTTAATTTAGTGAACAGAAGGAACTGCAACATGTTGTTACTGATGAAGCAGCTAATTAAATGGTTATCAACAACTAAGGAATAATTAAAATAGTACAGCACCTAAAATATCCCGTTACTGATACATTTTTCAGAAAATACTTTCAAGTCCCAGAGAAAGTGACTTACTAGAACTATAACTTTCAGCATTTTATCAATTTTGATTCAGTTTAGAAAGAACCTGTTGCCCAGTACACAGTAAACCCACCGTCCAGAGCTATGGATATGCTCTGGTGCAGAGGGAAGCATGCAAAGAACTACAGTATTCAGTTCTTTTCCAAAATGCCTGCTTTATGTATAAGATGAAGCTACTACTTGCATGGAATTGAACTGGAGATCCAGATTTCTGCATCTGCCACAACACTACTAAAAATCCAAACACGGGCAACTTCCTAAGATGTATTCAAATAGCAATTTCTCTAATAAATACCCAAATCGGGTAGGAATGGGGAACGGGACAACCTAGACTCCAGCAAGCTCAGCTTGGCCGCTTGGCTCTGGTATTTACTGCAGTCTTGTTTCCAAGCCAGGCCGGAAAATAAGCTTGTTCTGAAAGAGAAACTCTGGTTATCGAGGCAGGAAGTTCCTGGGAAGGAAATGCTGGAGGATGTCCTCGTGATAAGAGCTGCTCCAGAGCTTTCATTGCTTAATCCTTCTCCAAGCCTGACAGTTGTATTTACGTGAAGCAAATGTCACCAAAAGTTTGGTGTTCTTGGCTCAAAAATTAAGCTGCAAGTATACATGAAATTCAGATGTTTGCAAATATTTAGGGCTTTCGGAGCAATTTGTTTCATCTTTTTAATTCCCATCTAAAAAATAAGCCTTTGCTGTTCTATGTTCTTGGTTGCTAATCTTCTCTGTTTCCAGACCCCTAAGGAAAACCTCACCGTATTAGAGAGCGAGCAGTGGCAATCCAGCCGCCGGGAACACCAGCGGCATCGGAATTCCCAGCCTAGCTAGGGAAGAGGATCGTTAAGCCCGCTGCGGTGCGCGAGCCAAAGAGATTTGTTTAAACCTTGATACCTACACAATGGTGCCCGGCTCGTTAACGAGCACAGTTTTGGCGAGCACGCCCTGCCATTCAAAAATGTTCTAACCTGTCGGGACACGGCTAATAAGGCGACCTCCAAACACGGGCCGTGCGTTTCCTCCGCTTGCTACAGTCAGTTGGCTCCTCCGGCCCTGCCTGCAGCTGGGGCTGGTGACAAGGGACCTTGTGCCCCTGCTCTGCCTCGCTGGGATGCACAGGGGTCTTTTCATTATCGGTTATGGCGGGATGAAAGCCACTGGGAGCAGTATGCTCAGGACAAGCAGCGGGAACAATGAACTTAAGAAAAACCCAAACGATCCTTTGATCACCATCAGTGCTGACACTGATGCAAATTTTCCCGAATAAGCGAGAATATCCTTATCATAGAATCCTTATTTCCACAGAAGCTCCTCTTCAAGCAAACCACGCTTTGCTGCCTCTTTATCTGCCACGCCAGGGGCTGCGGGGAGTGTTTACCAGGAGTAGGAGGAATCAGCTTCACTAAGGCACAATCCATACGCTCAACGTAAAAGCATCCTCGTTTAAGGCACAGGGGCCGGGTCTCTGCAACGCATCACAGAACAAGCCTCAAGCAAACGGTTTAACGTTTTACACTGACCCTAACTTTATTACGGAAAGGAAGTCTCGTTTAAGACGGAAAAGGTTGCCTTTAATAATGTTTACAGTACACTCGGCCCGGTTGCTATGACGATGGAACAACTATTCCCTACAAACAGGCGCTAAGACCCTAAAAATAAACAGGCCGGCCAAAATCCCGAACACGCAGTCTCGTCAGGAAGGCTGCGCTCGGCGCAGGGATCGCGTTTATCCGGAGCACGAAGGAGATAAGGACGTTTCAACGGCTCGGCCCTGCCCGCAGCAAGCGGGGCGCTCACCTAACGGAGCGATGCCCGCTCGGGGGCTGCTGCTTAAAAACAACGAAGCAGAAACAGCCCCAGGAGCTGGGGGCTCCCCCCACGTCCAGCCAGGCGGGCAAAACAGCAACAGGGATGATGTTTTTTTGCACAGAATAACTTGCAATGAGTGTTATAGAAGTAAAGCACGCACGTATCTTACACCTGGACGTGCATGTGCAGGCGGATGGCTGTGCGCGAGGGCCGTCACGCACGTGAAAATGAAGATAACGGCAGGTTATATTTTTGCACCGCATTTGCATACTTTCTCGGAGGATTTGCATGCTCGCTTCACGGATTCCTTGGCTGCTGGGGGCAGCAGCCGCCCACGCCGCAGAGAAATCGGTGCAGGGGAATTCAAAAAAGAGGGGGAAAAAAACATCAGAATCAGGGGAAAAAAAAAAAAACAGAGAAAACAAAAACAACAACAACCACCACCACACGCGTGTTCGACGGCCGGTTACCCCGTAACTCGCGGGGGCCGACGCAGAGCACGGCGCGGGAAGAGCCGCGAGGCGCCGGCGCTCGGCGGGGCTGCCGTGGAAGCGCCCACGGGCGCGCGCGAGCCGCCCACGGGGCCTCCCGGCGGCAGAAACGAGCGCGAAAAGCGACACGCGGCGCCGCGGGACCGGCCTCCCCCCATCCACCCACGCACCCACGGCAGCGCCCGCTGCCCGCGCGGCGCCCCCTCCACCCCCCGCACCGCGTCACGCGGGGCCCTCGGCGCTGCCCACGCGTGGCCCTCCCCGCTCACCTACGCGGAGC
>PTEX01000014.1:7479037-7489944 GCA_003342815.1 Eudromia elegans | reverse complement strand
CGCCACCGCCAATCAACGCGCGCGGCGGGGGCGCCGCGGAGCAGCCCCCGCCGCGCGGGCGCGGGGGGTTGTGGGTAGTGTAGTCCCGCCGCCATGGGCCCGGCCCGGTTTCGTCGATTAATAAAAATAAACGTAAAATAATATAAAAAAAAAATACTTTTTTTAATAAAAACATATCCTAATCTTGATAAATCCTGGCACTAGGGAATTCCGAGGGGGTCTTTGGCCCAAGGGAAGAGCCTTGAGGCTCCTGGGGCGGAGGGACGGGGCTGTCACCGAGCCCGTGTCTGTTGATAACAGTCGACTCGTTATTAAACAGAATTAAAGGAACGATTCCCGTTCGCTTCCAGCCGTTACCGGGAGCCTCCTCGGCTGCACGGGAGCCTCCGGGTGACGCACCACGCGCAGCTGGGCTGCTTTTCACCCCAAATCACTGGTTTTTTGGTCAAACCCCTTCCTTCCCCGGCCCTTTCCAACCCGTGCTTCATCCCAGCACCTTCCTGCCGCCCGGAGCTTTCGGCTTCTCCCGCAACGAAATGAAAAAGCAAAGAGGAAAACGGAGCCCCTTGGGGAGGTGTGCCGAAAGCGGCACGTCTGTCCCCAAACGGAGCTAACCGGGACGTCCTCCTGCAACCAGCTGCTTTCCGAGAGCCTTTGCCGGGACCGGGGGGCAGTTTTGAGCTGAAAAACGGCAATTTCGGCTTGTGGCAGAAAGGGCAGCGTTTCGCCCCGATAACCATCGCGCGCCGCTCGCACTCGAGGCCGACGCGGGGGGCCCAACCCGCTCCCCAAAGCGCCTCCGTCTTCCCCGTTAACGCACGCGGAGCCAAAGGGGGAGGTCAAGCGGGGCGGGACAAGCGGCGAACGCCCGTTCCGGAGCACACGGAAACGCTCCAAACTTCCCAACGTTTTCGGGCATCCTGGCCGTTTGGAGGGGCAGCAATAGGGCAGCCACGTCAGGGCGACGTCTGTGTACGAAGCGTTTGCAATTACAATTTTATTGCTTTAAAGCAATAAAAAGTTTCCCGCTTTGGGCAACTCGGTTTGTCCTGCTTCCCTCGTCGCGGGTTGGCAAACCCGTTTGCAACGGGGGGGGGGGGGGCTGCTCCCGCCTTAGCATCAGAAAGGGTGAAAATAAAACCAGGCCAAAGCGATGGGATGAAGCGAGGCGGGCAACGCAGCAGGGTTCGTGAAAGCCCCTGGATAAAGATCCCCGAGAAAGCAGCAGAAAAGGGGATCGAGCGGCTCCGTTCGCACGGGGATTGCGGGCCGAGTCTCGCGGTGCCGCGCAGCGAACGGCGCTAGGAGAACGCGAGCGGACGCGGCGGGAGAAGCCCAAAGCTTTCCGGGCGCCCTATCGGACGGGGAAATCTGCGTTACAGCCACGTGGGCTTCGGCTGAGAGCGAGCTGAGGGAGGGAAGGGGGAAGCGGGGGCACCGTGAAAGCCAGCGCGTTATGCAAGAGCTAATCAGACCCTAAGGAAGCGCCTCGTGCAGCGGGGCCTCGCTGCGAGCTGCTGCGTTCCCCTTTAGAGCAGGCAAGGCTCTCGTCTCTGAAGCTTCCCTGGTGAGAAGATCCGTGAATTTTCCCCAGGAGAGGAGCGCTGGGGCAGCACCGGCACCGTGTCCGCACGGAAGCGGCTCCCGCGGATGGGCAAGGCTTAGATGGTGCCAGTCACCAACTCCGTGTCCGGCAGCAGCAAATCCTGCTGTCGATGGGTGCAGAGCAGCTCCGGCCTGCAGGAAAATCCCTACCAGGGCCCGGCCCCTTCCCGCTCCGCATGAGGATGCGGCAGCACCTGCTTCTGCAGGAACGTTGTCGCTCCAGGGCTCCTAAGGGGCCGCGGGTGCTGGACCCTGCAAGGCACGGACGTGCCCATAAGGACCAGCCGCCGTCGCTGAAGGGACCGGGTCTAGAAGCAGCATCTCAAAGAGGACGGAGAGGAAACCCAGCTCCCTCCTCATCTCCCGTCATCCCGCAGCCACCGGCAGCTTCATCCTCCCCAGAGCCCGTGAAACCTTCTCGCTCTGCAGCTCCTGATGCAACAGAGCCAGCGCAGGGATGCGTTTCCATAGAACACGTCCCCAAGGCCAACGCAGCCCCTGCCCTCGCGCTCCGTGGGCTCCGGGGCGGCCGTGCCCGGTGCTGCCGCTCGCGCTCCGGTGCTGGAATTCCACGGGGTGGTTGAACCACTCGGCGCTCTGTCCCGCGGCCTCTCCTGCGCGCGCTTCGTGTCGGAGGAAACGCGAGCCCCACGTAGCGGCCCGGCCGCCTCCGCACCGGGAACGCGACCGGGCGGCTCATCCCGTTCCCGCTCCGCACCGAGGAAACCGCGGCGGGAACGTGGCCCCAACGGCAACCCCGGGACGGAGCCACGGCTCTGATCCGGCAGCCCTGGGGACACGGGAGCTGCACGTCCCTCCAGGCAATGCAGGGGGGGTTTTGGAGGAGCGAGGCCGAAGAATCCCCCCTCTTCCTCCTTATCCCTCCTGTTCCTGGGGATCTCCTTTGTAGCTCCCCAAGGGGGTTTCTGGTGAGGAGCTAGAGTCTCGCTGGAGCAAAGGGGAGGCAATTAGGGAGCCTCACGAACCCTTCCCGAGTCCCCAGAGGGAAGCAGGTGAGACGAACACGCCTTGCGCAAGAGATTCCTATCTCGGGGATTTTACTTTATACAAATCTCTCCCCTCCCTTTGCGGTCTGCGTAAAAGGAAAGGCAAAACAGGGGCACGGGGCAGCACGGCCGGTGCCCCCCTGCTCCCCCGGACCACGGGCGTCCTACGGGAGCTGCCAGAGACCCGGGAAGGGCCTGGATCCGACGTGGGGATGTAGCGGGTCCCGCTGCAGCGCTCGGAAGCGCCGGGCCCGCCCGGGGCGGCCAGCGCAGGGCGGCAGGACCGGGCAGGTCCCGCGGGAACAGGGAGAGTCTGGGGCGAGGGAGAAGAGCAAAGGGGGACAGATAAAAGCACAAGACAGGCATGAGTCACGCTGGCGCGCGGCCGCTGCGCGGAGCCCTCGAGGAAGGAGCCTGTGAAGTGAATTCCCAGCCGGGCAAAAATCCACCAAAACAAAAGGCAGCCGAAAATAGGCTCTCACGTACCTGGCTCCTCCGGCTCGGCGTTAAAGCTGCAGCATCCCAGGGCTCGGGCCGCGTCTCCCGCTGGCACCCGGGCCAGCCAGGGGAGCGGAGACGGCTCCGCTGCCACCGCGAGGGCTGCGGGGCTCAAACGCCCTCACATACAAGAGGGACCCCGGCTCCGGCCTGCTCGTTTTTGGGATAAGGAATCCCAAACCCAAGGCAGCTTCCAGTGACCTCTGCCTTTTGTGCAAACATCGTTGCTGCGCGCCAGAGCTCCGACTTTGGAGAAGGTTTTGCTGTTTATAGAGACCAAAGACACAAGGGGAATGCAGAGCCTTCTCCCTGGACCATGCTGTGCTGTGACCACGGGAGGGCTCAGGAAGGCTCAAGTGATCCGAGAACAACCTCGTCTCCCGCACAGACACCCTGTGTACGGACCGGAGCGGAGCTCAGCCCGCTCTGCTGCCCTTGCTCTGGGCACGCACCAACACCACTCCTCACCAGAACCAGCTCAAGGGCAGCCTGAGACACATGCATGAAGACGACCTGCCCTGGAGGAGCTCCCAGGACATGAAAGGAGCCCTCAGGCCTGAACCCCAGCTCGAGTCGGGCTGGCGAAGCCCCGTAGGAAGGGCACGGTGCCCGGCCTCGCGACGGGCACAGCCCAGCTCCACCTCGCAGCGCTCGCTCTGCGTTTGCACGGGCACCTCGCTCCCTCCCGGGTGTTTGTAGGCGTGGGAGCAAGGAGCTGGCCTTGGATTAACCAGAGGCCGAACCCAGAGGGGACATGAGCCACCGCGTGGCGCAGGCAGCCCCTGCGAGGGCCCGCGCACGCCCGGGCGGCCCCACTGATGCTCTTCACACCAAGACTTTGCTGCTCGCTCCTGCGTTTCCCTCCCAGCACATGTCACATGCGTCCTGCCACGTCACGCGCGCCGAGGCGGGTCCCGCGCAAAGGGCCGTCCCCGGGCTCCTCGGCAGGGGCGGGAGGACGTGGTTATTAGCAGGACGGGCTGGCACTGGGGAAGGATGTGATGCCTACAGACACGGATGCAGGGAGAGGGGAAACGTGCACTGCAGTGACACGCTGCCGTTGTCCTTGTCACCAAGTGCTGGTGGCAGAGGAACAGCAGCGTGGCGGGAGGCAGTCAGGAACCCCAGCTCCGGTCCCACACCTCCTGCAGTCCCAATAGCCAGGAGAGAGGCCACAAGCACCAGCAGGGTAAGCTCGGTGAATGCCAAAGCACCGGGAAAGCTCAATGCTGCCAGCGCCGGCTTTCCTTGGGATGCCCGTTGAGATGGAAGGCTCTACGTGAGGCCCGAGGCCTGCCCAAACACCAGGTATCCCGCGGGTGATGCCCGAGCAGCGGGTGCGATGCCCAAACACCGGGTTCCTTGGGTGCGATGCCCGAGCATCGAGCACCCTGGGCGCGATGCCAGAGCACCGGGCGCTGCGGGGACCATGCCCAGGCCGGAGCGGCACCGCAGTGGGTCCCAGCCCATGGCAGCGGTCCCCGAGCATCGCTCTCGCCCGCTCAGCGGGTCTGGCCCCTCCGGGGGCCGCCAGCAGCGGGGCCGGGGGTCGCGGCCGGGGCTGCCCGGCGACCCCCCGGCCGCAGCGGCCGCGCTCATGGCGCCCCCTGGCGGCCGCTCGCTGGCGCACGGGGCACTCCCGCCTCTTTTTTGGGGTTTTCCGCAGAAATCGAGCGCCGGGTTGCAGAGCACCCGGACTCCGCGGATTAAAGAAAACCACGAGCGTCTGGCGGGCTGTACCCGGGCCCAGGGCAAACAAATGGTGTCAGCGCATCCTTCCCTAGCCAGGGATTCCCAAGGAAATGCTCACAGCCATGGCCGTCTCCCACTCCGCATCCCTGTGCAGGGGCGCGGGCGGAGGCCTGGGAGCAGCTGGGAGCAGCGCGGCCACCACCTGCAAACAGACCAGCTCTCGGGAGCCTCTCCCAAGAGCTGCTAGCGACAGTGCCGTACGTGCCGTCTTGGAGAGAATTCCATGTTCCCGGTGTCAGCAGGATGCACTCGGTGCGACGCTTCACCTGAACAAGCAGAGGCCCCTCAGTAGGCACAGGGGAGGCTGGGGTCAGGCAGAGGGGCCAAGCTCCCCTCTGGAAGCAGCTCGGCATCAGCTGGGCACGGAGAAGGGCTGGAAGCCAGCCCGGCATGGAGAGGGACAATCCGGACCGCAGCCGGGGTCACCGTGCCGGATCTGACCGCGCTCGGAGGCTGCACAATCCCCCTCCTGCCGCAAACGGCCACTTCCCCGGGGCAAAGTGCCCCAGCTGCCTGGGCCTGACCTCCCTGGGGGACTGGGCTGCAAGGACAGGGCTGCTCCAGCCACACGCTCCTTCCCGGACCCATCTGCCCACGGCTGGCAGGGGGCCCAGCAGCTCCTCCGGATGCAAGAGGAGGGTGAGGAGGAAAGGAGCAATTACCGAATTTGCTGGGTTTCACCCCAGCGGCAGGGCGGGGAAGTCGGGTGCAAGGGCTGGGGCATCCAGCCCCGCAGTGAATAACCGAGGAGCTCCTCCCGAGCTGGCTCCAGGGACAGAACCGCAGCCCGAGAACCCAGGGATGAGGCGCCCCTGGTTCTGGATCATGTCCCCCCAGCTGGAGCACGGGACAGGAGAACAGGGATGCTCCAGGGGCCACCCAAGGGCACATCCGAGACCAGGGATCCCAACCCTGCACCACAGAGCAGGGCACCAGGTGCCCTTCAGCCGTGTCCTCTCCAAGGGAGGCAGCGGCTCAAGGACTGCAGCGTCTCGTCCCCTCTCAGTCCAAACTAAAAGACCTTATAGAATAGGGTTGTTCTGTCCTTCAGCCCTCTGCTTTCCCAGGGATCCCTTGGATGCTCGCAAGGAAGCACCCAAGGACTTTATCATCACACCCGTGCACAAGGAGTTTGCAATGGAAAAGCTCTAGGCACTTAAATAATCAGCTCAGTTCTCAAAAGCATCAAGCGCTTCAGCAGCCTCCATGTGTGAAGGCTCCCCATGTTCTATACAATAAAATAAAAGGCTTCCTCAACACTCATATAGGGGAGAACCTGTTAGAAAGTCTTGCTCTTTGGAAGCCCTTACCCCCAAAATACCCCACCTTCCTCAACAACGTTTTGCCTCCAGACGTCCTCATAAAGCTTGAAAGGGATAAGAGCAAGGTAGGACGGGCAAAAGAAGAACCATTTCCACAGATGGTTAAGCAGCTGCCACATCCATTCCCAAAACAGCTGCATTTCAGCACGCAAACCTTGCTGTGGGAAAGGGAGGCTGGCAGACATATAATTTGGGAGGAAATAAAACAAAAACAGTCACTCGTTACGGGAAGGAGAGGTTTAAAACACGTAGGAGAAGCCCTCTCAGGGTCTGTGTGCAGACAGCAGGGGAGTGAGCTGCTTCCACGCCAAGAAATAGCCTGACCTTGCAAAAATAGCAACGTTTTGCCCTTCAGCAGAGCCCCCCCCAGCACATCTCAGTGCCCACACACCTCCACACAGCACATTAAGGGCACATTAGTCACAAACACTCTGTTTAGAGCAGCCCAAGCCCAGGACTGTTGTCCTCCCTTGAAGCTTCTCCCATATCCCTGCAACCCTTCTCCTGCCTTGCTCTACATGTTGGTATTGGAGTTTGGATCGCTTCAGATGCAGAGGGATGCAGTTCTGAGCTCAGTTACTTGGAACTATGTGGGGAAAGCAAAAACGGTTGAAAAAAACCAAGTTAGAAAGTCCCTTCCATCTAACGAATCTTGGTACGAAGGTAAAAGATAAGTCACCTTTTGGAACTGGTCTCATTGAAACGTTACTTGTTTTTCTAAAACCAGAATGTAACTTCTCTCCTAGATTAGTTTCTACCAGCCAGAACACAGATGGGGAAGGACTGGAGCACGTGTGTACACGTATGAACCCCCCTTTGCTCACCCATGGAATCCCGGCCACCCATCCTTTATCCAAGCAAATCCCCTCCCAATGTCCTATTTGCAGAAGCGTTACTCAAGAAGTTGAGTAAAACTGGAACTGGTTGGGATGAATAGAGCTGCAGAACAAGGATCTCTTGCTCCCTTACCCTCATCTCTCCTGCTCATTTTAGGTAAAATTACGCAGAAACACGACCCGTTTTTAAAGGAAAAGTCTATTTCCTTCCTGTGCCCGCTGCAATGCCCTTTGGTGCTGCCTGTGCAGTGCTTTGCTTTGAAGAAGGCACCACGTGGAAAGCCCTGATGGCTGCAGCTGCCTCCTATAGATACCTGAGATCAGCTCTGCTGCCCCCAGCCCCTGCAGAGCCCCCCGGGGCCCCCGGCGTGGGGACGGCACCCGCAGCACGAGCTGCCCCTGCACCTCCCACGTCACACCGAGCACTTGGCCATGTCACTCTTATCAAAGACAACTTTGGTGGCAAAGTAGATGGCGACGAGGCCGAAGGCAGCGGCCGACACCATGTAGGCAGTCACCGACTGCGTAAACTGCACGATGGACCCCATGGCAAGCGAGGGGACGACCTGAGAGAGGAGAAAAGCACTGTCCAAAATGGCCAGGTCCAGGCAGATGCCTCGGCCAGGGGCCACGGAGTCCGGGTCTCCCACGATCATCATGAGCGAGACCTCGCAGGGGTTGCTGACGCACAGGGCCGAGCTGGTGGCTGGAGGAGCCGGCGAGGAAGAGGAGAAGAGGCCTCCGGAGTGTCCGTTCTGGTAGGGCAGCTTCTGGCTGGAGAGGAGGCCGTTAGGGAGGAGCGACTTCTTGTCCGGCTGAGCCGTGCCTTCCTCCTCTTTGCTTTTGTACTTAGGCAAAAACACCTAGGGGAAAGAAGGAGGGAGGTGAGGAAGGAGGTTGTAGCACGGTGGGAGCAGGGGTGCTGCACACAGAGGAATAAAAACACTGTGGGCTTTGAACGTGCTGGGTCAGGGCAGCTAAAGAAGGGGATGCCTGAAGGGAGAATGATCCACATGGGATGGGAGCCAGGCTGCCTTTTCCCGACGGGATGCAGGAGAACCGTTCCGGGCAAGGTTTAGTGGCCGTGCGGAGAGGAGAGGGCACGAGGGAGAAGGGAGCGACTTACGCAGCGTGCGCAAAGCAAGGAGCTCCCGCTGCGGCGGCCCGACCGGGTGGCGATCCCGCACGGGGTGACACGAGAGCCAGCTCGGGGGCCCCTTCTGCTGACTCCCTTCGGGAGGAGCATTTCAAATGAAAAAGGAAAACAAGAAAGAGAAGGAAGACAGGAAGCCGGAACAAGGGGAAGCAAATGAGAACCACGACAGAACTCAACAGTAAGAGAAAAAGAGAAGGAAAATGGAGAAGATGGAGACGTTGCTACAAAAGGCTTGTTAGGGATTGCTTCTTGTGGGGTCCCACTGGAGCCTGCTGGAAAGTAGTTGAGGGAAGGAGGAATTTGAAAGCTGGGGCAACCAAACCAAACCCAGCTATACCCCGTCTCATTGTATTGCGAGAGCTCCCCGTGCAACCTCTGGCAAACGCTCGGGCGTGTGGCCGTCCCATTCCCAGCCTGTGGGGTTTGGTTTTCATTCTGTTCGTACGCCATCCATGGGAGATCCCAGGCAAACTGCAGTTCTTGCAAAGCAGAACACTCTCTCACACCCCTATTTTGACAGGGTGCCTGCTGTAAACTGGGATGGGTTGGTCAGAAGTATTTGTTCAACGTGAACATCGGGATGCCTGTGGTACAAACTCCTACTTATTCCCCTGCACAGTGAACCGCCTGCCATTGGGATGAAAGAGCTGCTCTCAAACCACAAATTAATTTTGCATTTGCAGCACAAGAGAAACTCCTATTAATCCAGCGTGCAACTCAGGAACCTCCTAGGACTTCTCCGCAAGATAACATCTGTGAGACAGGGTTGCTAGCTTGGCTGTTGGTGCAAAAAGTTGCATAATCTTTGTTTTCCTTAGAGCTAGGGGAATAGGAAGAATGTCAGGTTTCATTTTACTGATCCTCATATTATGGACAAATATTTGAAAGCAGGAGCTCTAAAGGCTGAACAGTCATGATTTTTTAAAACCACCTGAGGTTAATCATGCTGCAGAAGGGACGTGGTTGCAGAAAATGCCTGGGAACCTCTAAGCAGCCTGCACCAGCTTCCCTAAAAGCCTGCAGAGCAGGGAGGACACCCCAACCTTAGCTGATTTGTCCCATCTTAGCCACCCCCTGCTATTCAAAGCTACAAAATCCCATGCTTGGGGGGAGCAGGGAAGGCCTCGGGAGGGAGGCTCTAGACCCTGTTTTTTCCTCCATCTCATCCTAATGGAGTTCAGATGAATCTTTGGAGGAGACGGCCTGGAATCAGGAGTACATGTGGGAAAACTCTGAGCACAGGCGTGCGCTTCCCTTCCACGGGTGCTACGAACGGCAGCAGAGGCCGGCCCGGCCCCGCCGCCGCGTGGCCCCCCAGCGCTCCTACCTGCTTCTCGTGATGATAGAGGGACGCGAGGGTGTAGGGCAGGATCTGGAGCGCCGAGAAGGTGAAGCCCGTCAGGGCGGCCGAGGCGGTGACGACGGCGACGCTGCGCGAGAGGCACATGACGGAGGCGGCCGCGGGGAAGACGACCACGCTGGCCAGGTAGACGGCCCGCGTGCCCAGGCGCTTCACCAGCCAGTCCATGATCGTCGAGAAGAAGATGGACGTGACGCACTGCAGGAAGAGGCCCAGACTGCCCATGCGGACGCCTGCGGATAAGCAGAGGTGGGTGATAGGAACCGCTCGGTCATCCGGGCACCCTTGGGAGTCCTTCCCTCTGGTGTCCGTCCCAGGACAGTCCATGCACAGCGTGGCACCGTCCCAAGCAGCAGAACAGCGTCAGCTTGTGTGTCTCTGCTCTCACCAGCCAGTTTACATCTCCCTTGGCATGGAGTTCCTCCTACAAATGCTCCTAGGTGCTTCAGGCTAAGTGCAGAGGCAATAGGAGCCGGGAAACCGAGTGCCACTGTTGTCTTTGAGAGGCCATGTACTCCCCTTCTCACTGCTAAGACCCAGGATCTGTCACCTGCTCGTGAACCAGGATGTGCTACCTGATGCCAAAACCAGCAGCGGAACAAAAGGAACAAGGAATTACACTTAAGCCAATGGGAAAATACACAACGTCGACTAAGCGACTGCAGTATCCGGTAGCGATCCGGACCTTACCCTCTGCAACGATTTATCAGATTTCAGGGAATTAAAACCATTAACTCCTTGGAGCACGGATCATTACTCCGCGCAGGTTTCTATGGCTGCTGGCACAAAGAGGTCCTGACCTGCCCGAGCTCCTACGCTGCACGTGTTAAATAATAATTAAGCTCCTTCGGGTTCAACGGGCAGCCAGCACAAAGAGGCAGTGTACTGCAGGCAGCGAGGGGAAAACTCGGAGGGCGAGAGAGACGGCTAGGGAAAGAGGGCTGGGAAAGCACCTTCACGAAGGAGATGGGGCTCTGCAAGAGGGAAGGAAGGGCAGCAGGGTGCTAAACGCTCCAGCTCCTGGGAACAGCCCCTGCATCCTCCGAGCATCCATCCATCCATCCATCCATCCATCCATCCATCCATCCATCCATCCATCCATCCTCACCTTCGTCATAGTGGCGCCTGGCGTCCGTGCCCGGCTTGGCTCTGGGCACGCCGTGGTAGAGGCCTTCGCCGACGAAGTCCGTGTAGAAGAGCATGAAGGTCATGAGCGCCATCCAGCTGCAGAGCTCGGCCACGAAGAGGCGCCGGATGGCCTTGGGGAGGCGGCAGTAGAGGCCGTGCAGGCGCGGCGCCAAGGCGCAGAGGCTCCGCAGCGCGCGCCGGGCCCGCACGAGGCCCCCGGGCGCCGGGCAGGAGCAGCACGCG
>PTEX01000014.1:7437978-7478937 GCA_003342815.1 Eudromia elegans | reverse complement strand
CGCCGGGCCGGCCGTGGCGTCCGCGCGCGCCGCCACGGCCTCCTCCGCCACGAAGAGCGTGGCCAGCACGCAGCCGAGGAAGATGGCAGCGAGGAGGCTGAAGAGGCAGCTCTGCTGGCCGCCCAGGTAGGGCGCCAGGAAGGTGCCGTGCCAGTCGATGGCCGGCAGCAGGTAGCCGATGCAGCCGCCCAGGCTGACCATGAAGGCGTACACGGAGAAGGCCTGGCGGCAGCTCTCGGACTCCTGGAAGAGGTCGGCGAGCAGGGCCTCGAGCGGCGTGAAGCACACCTGCCCGCAGAAGTCGAGCAGGCCGATGCCCGCCACGAGGAAGGCGATCTCCAGCGGGCGCGCGTCCGGGGCGAAGAGGCCGGCGAGGCTGCCGGCGTGCGGGATGACGAAGAGGCTCAGCAGGACGCCCAGGCACAGCAGCCAGATGAACGGGCGCCTCCGGCCGTAGCTGCTCTGCCAGTGGTCGCTGGCGGATCCGATCACCGGCACGAAGACGAGCCCGAGGACGGGGCCTATCCCTGGCACGGGGGACGGAGGGGCGGGTAAGCGGACGGATGCGGCGGCGCGCTCCCGGCTTTTCCCCCCGCCTCGCGCCGGCAACGCGCCCGTGGAAGAGGGAGCCCGGCCGCCTACCCAGGACCATGGTCATGAACTTCTCCTCCACGCCGGCTTCCAGCAGCAGTGGCGGCACGGACGTGATCCCCGCGGCCAGGCAGACCTCGAGGCCGAACGTGAGCGAGTTGACGAGCAGCAGCTGGGCCCGGCGCCGGCGCAGGAGGGAGCCGCCCCGCGCCGCGGGCGCCATGCCGCCCGGCCCGCCGCCCCGCCTCACGCCGCCGGCCCCGGCTCCTCGCCCCGCTCGGCCGCGCAGGGGCTGCCTCCCATCCTCGGCGGCCGGGAAGGAGCCGCTTTTTCTTCCTCCTCTCGCTGCGAGACGCGGCCCCGGTTGCTCCGAGCCCGGGCGCCCGCCGCCGTCCGGGTGCTGCGTGCTGGAAGGAGAGCGAGTGCGTTAGAAACGGGCCCAGAGCAGCCCCGGGAGACACGGGACACGCTCAATGGCCCCGTCGCGAGCGGCCGAGGACGGGGCACCTCGGAGGGCTCTGCGGTTAAAAGGCACCGGCTGCATTTGTGCTGCTCCGTTACCCCCAAGGGCTTGTGACGGGCGAGACCGACACCTGCCAGAAAGGGTTTGGGAAAATCCAATCCTGCCTTGGGGCAACGCGGGGTCTAATGACCTCCCAGCAGCCCGTCCAGCCCCACGCTGCAGACGGGCCGTGCAGCTGATCCATGGGAAGGACTCGGGCCCCGTCTCCCAGTGAAATCAATTAGATGTCTCCTCCGAGCGCCGGCGTGGCACCGGGGGGGTCTCCGCAGACCCACGTCGCTGCTTAACGACCAGCCCGTCCTGCCCCGGCTCCGCTGCTTCCCGGGAAGCGGCTTCCCCCGAGTGCCGTCTCAGACGGGGCGCAGAGACCAGATGGTGCCTCCGTGGAGTTTCACAAACAAACCTGACCCAGTTCAGCCCCGACTAGCAGCAATTACCTTGCTCATTAGTCTGAGTCATTTATTTGCCCTGTAACGTGCTCCCTCTCTCCAACCCTCCTCGGAGGGGAGAGGCCAACAATTCAAGACAGGGTCTAAGCAACTAAAGGTAGCTGTAAGTGAATGATCTTAGCAACCTGCGGCCAACCTGCCATTTCAGGAGCCTGCCAGCTACGGAAATCCTGCAAGGAAAACTCATCCAACCGGGCCGACCGAGCTGCTGTTTTGCTGGAAGCATCTTGTGAACGTGGGCTCTGCTTCGGCCGCGGAAGGGAGAACGGGTTAGCAAGAAGGGTGACCCGAGCAGACGCGGCTGAAGGAGAACAGTCCAAGTGCAGCCTGATTCCCATGGTTCACACAGTCCAACCTCATCCCGAAACACCGGGGTCCTCCCCGGGGACGCGGCCCCGGGCTCGGCTCCGTCTGCAGCCGGTCCCGAGCGCTGTGGTCGCCCTGGGGCTGCACACGACGCCGGCCACGTGGGCGGAGGGCTCTCCCGGCCACCCCGCTCCCTGACCTCCCGCCGGAGCAGCTAACAGGACCCGGCTCTTGCTCAACTGCATGGAGCCATCCCGGCAGGAAAGGGTAGGCGAAAATCCAGTTTGGCAGCCCTGCCCCGCTGCAAATTCTTTGTCTCAATTATGAGGAAAGGGAAAGCGTCCCGCGGGAGCATCCCCAGCAGGCACTCGCCCTCCCTCCCAGCGCGGAGGCGGCCGGCGCTCCAGGTTGCGCCCGGCCGAGCGGTCCAGACCCTCCGGCATCGCGGGAGCCCCCGGCAGGGCCGCGTTGCAGGAAGAGCCGCTGCTCCAGGAGCACGTCGGGGCCCAGGGCTGGAGCGCGGAGCTGGGCCCCCAGCCGCTCCCCAGCGCCAGCACGAGGCTCAGAGACAAACAGCATCCCTGAATTCCTCTCTGCCCCTTTCTCCCCCTCTTCCCATGGGCCAAAGGCCTCGCACAGACAGAGATACCTGCGTGCAGCTGGAAGGGGGGATGAGACTTTTGCCCAGATGCCAGTGCCCTTTTCTATCTCTTACTGCTCTGGAGGAGATCCTGCTCCCGAGCTGAGGAGCTGCCAATTACACACAATAAACACTGATTACTTTCCTAACGGAGTTATCAACCTTTCCTCCCCCTCGCTCCCTCAGACCTTGACAGTCACAAAGGGCATCTTCCTCCATCAGGGATCATTCAGACGACTTGCCAAGGGCAAACGGCAGAGCGGGGACAGCAGCAGCTTCCCTTTCATCACACGCATGGCTCCAAGGGCGCACGCAGGGGGCCCCGGCTTTGCGCTGCGTTACTCCAGACACCCTCTCTTGCAAGGAAGCGACTGGGGGCAGCGACCGCCTTTCTAGATGCGGGCTGGACGCAGGATATCTCGGCCTCGCTCGTCTACGAGGGGTGCCCAGCTGGCCGGCAGCCTTGGCAGAGGAATTTAAACTGCAGCTCTCGGCAGCACAAACCTGCCCGCGTGCTCCCCACCCAAGGTCTCTATCTAAGCACAAAACACAAACTCAGCGGCACAGAAAAGCCAGCGCAGACTAAGGGAAGCACCGGGGCAGCGGCGCTACCTGTGAGGACAGGGGCAGAGGCGGCGGAGGCTCCCGGGAGCCACGGGACAGGACTCACCTGCTCCGCGCGATCCCGATCCCGCTGCTGCTTCCGAGAGCTGCCTCCGTCCAGGAAGGGCTGCTTAAGTAGCCGGCGGGCAGAGGAGGAACCCGCGGCGGGTACACGCGTGGCTTTGGTTTCAGGGCCCTCCCTGCCTCCCGATAAGAGCAACGTGGCGCAGAGCAGCGTTACTGGCCCCACGGCTGCTCCTGCACCCGGCCCGCACGCAGGCGGCCCCCGCCGAGGACGCGGCCCCGGGCCCTGCCACCCCTGCCCGAAGCGGCTCAGGAGGGAGCTGCAGGACCTGAGTTTCCACCTGAACTTTGCCCAGAGCCCTGCCTTAGTGTCAACACTTGTTGGCAGGTTGTAAAGAGCCAGCGGAGCACTGGGCAGGGCAGGGAATCGCCAGGCAGGACTCGTACCCCGTGGCAGAAGTGCCCAGGGCTGCACTTCAGCACCGAGGCGTCCGTGGCCATGAACACAGAGCAGCAGCATGTGGGATTAGATGCTCCCATCGGGTGTACTGAAGACCCAACACTTGTTTTATGCTGCCCATCTCTTCCAGGATGGTTTATCCGTCAGGCTGTAGGGGAGGACTGGTGTGACTGGTGCTCTTAACTCTGTCCTGCCAGGGAAGCGTTCAGCAAAAGCATCCCCTTCGCGGGAGATCTGGCTCCTCTATCTACAGGCGCATGAGGTCCAATGGGAGCAGGTCACGGCGTGTCCGGCCCTTGGGATGTGGCATCCCGCCCCGGGAAGACCTTTCACAGTCAGAGCTGGTTAGAAGAGCTCAAGGACAACCAGTCTCTCGGCCTGACACCTCAGTTTCCCCTCAAAGTAAGGACAATATTAGTCCTTCTCCAAGCGGCCCCATGACCAGGCTCCATCTGCAGGACGCAGCAGAGCTTCCCGGGCACACGAGAAGGGAGCCGTGTGCAGGACTTTGCCCTGCTTGATCACAGAGCTCCGGAGCCACCGGGTCCTCATCTGCAGCGGGGCGGCCGCGCTCACCCCCAGCTCCTCCTCTCCCTCCCCAGCAGGGTCAGAGCATCTTCAACTCTTGTGTTTTTCCTTTAGTTTTCCAGCGCGGCAGCCTAACTGGAAGCGGCTTTTCCTTTCTCAGCAGAGAAACAGCAAATCAATGCGGAGAGGCCGGGTCACCTGGCGAGCAGGTAGGAGGGCGGTCCTGGGGACGGCAGCGAGAGGAGAGCGGCTGCACGGAGCCTCTGCGCAGGGATCCTGTTGGGGCAGCCAGGGCTGCGGCCGCCCCGGTCCTGCCACGCTGTGCGGAGGAAAGGAGCAACGGGGAAGGGGGAAGTCGGGGAAAACGGCTTCAGGAGCCCCTTTATTCCAAGGCAGGAGGCTGCAGATCCGGATTTGTGCATTTCCTCCTTGCAAAACTGTGGAGCCAGCTGGCCGCAGCACAGGGAGCGCCAGCAGGAACACGGACCCACAGAGACGCCACTGCCGGGTGCACCAGAGCAGGGAACCGGCCCTCGGCGCACGCAGACCCTGCATGGCACCCTCGTCCTAGCCACATCCTCCATCTCCAGAGGAAATGGGAATCCTCCATCTCCGGAGGGGCGCCCGGAGACGGCAGATGATGTGCGGAGCATTAACCGGATTGCGCGAGCAAGGCCAGAGAAGCCCCCCTGCCTCCTGATCTCCCCGCACACTCACAATGCGAGACCTCCAGGGTAGCTGCAGCTTCAACGAAGGAGGAATAGGGGACTCAGAGGAAAGCTCCCGTGTTCCTCCGGAGCACCCACAGCAGGGACGACCCTTGAGCGTCTCGGATTTGCAATCCCATCCGCCGCGGAGCGACCAGCCGCGCTCCCCCGTGGGCAATGCAGAACTGCATTCAACAACTACCTGTGACCTGCCGGGGCTCTGTAATAACGTTTCATACATGGCAGCAAACTGCCCGGATCAGCCCGGGCCGGGTCTGTCTGGAGGAGCCTCCAGGCAGGGCACTGGGCAGCACCGGGGGCCGAAGCTCCCCTCTTCTTCCTCACCACGGTGGAGTTGATGCAGCGAGCGGGGAGGGCGGCGCTGGCCGCTGCGTTCCCATTCTTAGCCCCGCCGTTACGTTTCCAACCTTCCAAGGGGCTCTTTATGAACATTATTAATTCCCCGCTCCCTGGAAGCCCCTTGGAAGAAAGGGTGGGAGCGAGCGCCCGCGGAAGGGCTCTTCACGCGGTGCCAGAGCCTTTCACAGCCATCAGGGCGCATTGAGCGCCGCTCAATGTGAAATACACCATGGAGAATAGGTCTGGCAGGGCCGGCGGGCTGCAAAGGAGCCTCACCCGAGCCCTCCTGACCCCCTCGCCTGCCCCCTTGCCTCCCAAATCCCCCTGGCCCCGTTCGCGGGGGGAGATGGAGCGGTCGCAGAGAACCGGGATTTACGTCGTCCCTCTGCATTAACCCCGCGCTTCCCGCGCACGGAGGCTCCGTCACGTCCCACGAGCAGGGCAAGGAAGAGCCGGGTGCCAAAGGCCATTTGCAATTCCCTCCTTTTCCCCCGCAGGGAAGAGCCCAGCGGCCCAGAAACAAGGCAGTTATCCCGGGTGGATGGGAGAAGCCACAGCCGCATCCCGAGCTGTGGGAAGGCTGGATCTTAGCGCGGACACTCGGCTCGTCGGAAAGGGCAGCTGGTTCTTTCCTTCCTACAACACCATTATCTTGCTTTAGGACTCTAACAACCACCGCTCGGCTCGGGTCCTTTTAGTACCCACTGCTGTCCTGATAACCAGACTGACCCCTGCACAAACACAGACTCATTCACTGCGGTCTCTCTCCTATGAATTGAGGGGAAACCAAAGCGAGTGGCAGAGCCCAAGTTTCAGGCACCTGCAGCCGGTTCTCCAAGGGCTCCAAGACCAGCATTTGGTCCAAGCAAAGGGGTACGTGCGAGGGCAGCTGAGCTGTGGGTATTTAGAATACTTGCTAGGGAGTATTTTACAGTCAGACATGCAAAGCAGGTCACTGTCCGTCCCCCTCTGAGCAGCCGGATAAAGGCTCCGTCGGACAGGAGATTCCTGAAGCCAGGAGCCAAGTTAAGGGGAGGGAAGAGCCCCGTCATCCATCAAGACCTTTGCGACCCGTCAGCAAGGCCAGAGCCACCTCGGGCCGACAGACGCTCTTTGCTGGGAGACTATGGACAGCAAATGAATGTCCCTGCGAGACAGATGAGAGGGTCAAGATGTTTGTTAAGAAGGGGCACTAGGCAAGGATGTTTTCCCAGCCCGGCAGGCCCGCAGCATTGTCCACCCTGGGCCCGTCGTATGGAGAGGGGCGCTTTCCAGGGTGGAGAAAGACCCGTCCCCCGTGCCCTTCACCCTGCATTTCTCCGCTATTTCATGCTCTTTTCTGAGGCCAGGCCAACATTTCTATGGGCTCTTTATCCTCCCCCCTGCCCCGCGCCGCGAACATCAAACAGGGAGCGCGGCAGCCACCGGGCTCCGCTGACCCCCGTGCCGCAACCTGCTCCTTCCCGGCGCACAAAGGGAGCCCTCCCGGCGGGAGGGCTGCTCCCAGGCTCCGGCTTCCCGCGGCCGCCTGGAGCCACCGCTGCCCTGCGAGGCCCCGGGCTCAGCGGAGGCCCCGCTCGCGCTTGATGGAGCCCACGGGCTGCTGCATCGCGGGTACGGCCAGAGCTCCGAGCCCGATGGAGGAACCACCATGGGGCTACCTGCCCCGCTATGGAATTACCTGCCCTACCATAGGGCTACCTGCCCCACTATGGAATTACCTGCTCTACCATGGGGCTACCTGACCCGCTATGGAATCACCTGCCCTACCATGGGGCTACCTGCCCCACTATGGAATCACCTGTCCCGCCATAGGGCTACCTGTTCCACTGTGGAATTACCTGCCCCACCGCAGGGTCACCTGCCCTACCATGGGGCTACCTGCCCCACTACAGAATTACCTGCCCCGTCACGGGGCTACCTGCCCCACTATGGAATTACCTGCCCTACCCTGGGGCTACCTGCCCCACTATGGAATTACCTACCCCATCACGGGGCTATCAGCTCCCCTCTGGAGCTACCTGCCCCACTATGGAATTACCTGCCCCACAACAGGGCTACCTGCCCTCTATAGAATTACCTGTCCCACCACAGGGTCACCTGCTCCGCTATGGAATTATATACCCCACCATGGGGCTACCTGCCCTGTGACCGGCCTACTTACCCCACTATGGAATTACTTGCCCCACAACAGGGCTACCCACCCCACCACGGAATTACTCACCCCGCCATGGGGCTATCTGCTCCCCTCTGGGGCTACCAGCCCCGCCACCCAGCAGGACGAGCCTTGCCCCACCACTCACCGGCTCCGGCCCCGCATCCCAGCACGGAGCCGCCGCGGGTGCCCGGAGCAGACACGCGCACGGCCCGAAGCGGCACCTCCCGGGAGCTTTGCTTTGACGCCGCCGGCCCCAGGCTCTCGCTTTTATGCATGAGAGAAGCCCCTGTTTTGGGCTCGGACAGGAACGAGCTCATTGCGCTTTTCACTTGAAGGTTTTCCCGTTTTGTTTTCTTTTTAATGCCGTGCCCATCACCTTGGCATTTGGTCCAATTCAGCGTCTCTTCCCTCCCTCCTCCTATTATTTTGCGCACAAGAATAAAAATGTAAATTGCATTAGAAAGGGTAAAAATAAGCCCCTTGCAGGTGCCCCCCCTTCTCCCCAGCGGGGTAACGGGCACAGATTATATCCGGCACCGCATGACCAGGGCCCGTATTTATATGTCACCGTGTAAAACCCACCCCGCTGAGCCGCCTTTTCTCTGCCCGAGGCTGGGGGCTTCTGCTCCGCGTCTAGGCAAACAGCCTCACAAAGGGGATTAAGGAGAGCCCCTCGGCCCCGCAGAGTAATCCATCAAATTATCCCTTGTTGGCGTTGCTGTCCTCTTCCAAAAAAAAATAAAATAAAGGAAGGGGGGAGAGGAAAAAAAAAAAAAAACCCTCCAAAGGCTTTTAAAGGCCCTGAAGTTACACTTGAGCCTGAAACACTCCACCCAGCTGCTCTAACCCCCGCACAATGGGCTGGTTGTGAAGGGAAGGCCGGGGCGCGAGGGAGAAGGCGACGCTGGGGAAAAGGGCAGCGGCTCCCCGGGCGCTGCCGGGTCGCACGTCCCCCCGTCCCCCCGGGAATGGCCGCGGGGTGCCGGGCAGAGCAGCCCGTGCTCTGCTCGTCCTCACTGCCCCATCTAAAGGCCCCCACCCCGTCCTCTCTCTCCCTAAGGGTTTGGGATTTCCCGGGAGGAACCATCATGGGGCAAGGCAGGGAGGAAGGCGCTTACCCCCCAGCAAACTGGCACCGGTGGGGAGAGCAATCCGGTTCCAAAGGGGAGTCGGTGCCGCTGCAACGGTCACCTGCACGCACCGGGTCCCAGCGGCGGCTCCCAGGAGCAGAGGGGCTTCCCGGCAGGAAGGAGGAAAGCGGCAACGCGAGCGGTTTGGCTGCAGCCCCTTTGCAACGCCTGCTCCCGGTGCTGGGAAAACAGGGATCGGAATGAGGGCTCCAAACGCTGCGGGCACCACCAGCACTTCAGGAGCAGCTTCGGGTGCAGAGGACGGTTCCTGCTTGCAGGCAGAAACCTATTGCCGGAGCAAAGGCCCTGGCTGCCATCGACGTGCGAGGCCGGCCCGTAGGGAAAAGGAAGGAGAAAAAGCAGCTAAAATTCCACGCACGGCAGCCCACGGCAAGCATCAGCCTGTTATACAGCCCCTTTTGCCCCAGGTTTTGGGAGCGTGACCTCATGCTCTTCCTCAAAGGATATACTTTGAATCCTAGACACACACAGAACTAATGGGCTCCTTTGTAATCACATGGTAGTTAGTCCATCTCTTCATGGTAATTTTCTGGTCTGCAATTCCAGTTATTTGTGTCCCTGCCGGAGAAGTTTGATGCTAACATATCTCTCGGCGAGGCCTTTGACCTCCGCTGGCAGGTTGGTGGGTTTCTCCCCTGTCTGTTTTCTGTCTCTAGAATGAGGTCATGGCTTTGAAGGAGACAAAGAGCCTTTGCAGTGGGAGGAATAGCCCCGAGGCAGCCGGGAGCGCAAGAGCCGCCGTCCGTCCTGCCCCTGCTCCGAGGGGCACGCGTGGGGACGACCACCGGAATAAAACCCTCCAAGCAGGTCGGATCGGGAGCCACTGCCAAACAACACCGTCCTCCCTGTCTGCTCCTCGGCAGAGTCACCCTCTCTTGCCCACGTGCAACTTGTAGCTACCGTCTCGGCTTAAGCCGCCCGCAAAAGGGGGTTTTATGACCACGTACCAGACTGTCCCAGGGCAATAAGGTCCCACCAGGCACAGGCCAGTGACGCTGCCAAAGGGAAAGGTGGGACGTGAGCGGGATAGACCATCTTCCTCCAGGCGCTCTAAGGTCAAGGAGCGTGTGTAGGAGCCTGGGGATGCCGTTCTTATCAGAGCAGCAGTTCTATCTGCCTCGAGTAGCACAAAGGTGGCGTGAGCCCTGACCTCTCCGTGTAGCCGCTCTCGCTGCTGATGAGGCTCCCGGATCACAACTGGAGCCGAGAGTCTCCCCCATCCTGACACCGGCTGCCGTGAGCTCTGGGGCTGGAAACAAGAGATTCCGCAGTTTGATTTCTGCCTCACGTTGTCCAGGTGTTTGCAAAGCTAAGGAACAAGCAGATATTCTCTCTTGAGAATGGTAAGTTCCAGCGAAAGATCTTTATGGGAAATTTTTTTTAAAAAAAAAAAGCCTTTTAGGAACACACATCTAACTTCTGGTTTGAGCCCTGGGAAGAGCATCAGCCTTAAATTATTAACCTTTTAGCGGTGAACAGCGCTCAAGCTCCGAGCTGCCCGGGGGCGGGAACGCGGCTCCTCTCCCGCACCGATGCCCTTCGCAGAGAGCGCCCACCCAGGCGGGCGGGCAGGAGAGAGGCCCGAGCGCTGCAGCTTTGCGGTCCCCGAGGACCTCGAGTGCTGAGGGGGATTCCCGCGTCCTCCGAGCACGGGGAGGCCCCCCGAGACCTGCTGCTTGCTCTACAGACGTAGGCTGCGTTGGTAGGAGTCCAAGCTGAAAGGGGCCCCGCGGGACCATCCACCCCGCGGCTGCTTCGCCAGCGCCACCTTCCCCAGGGATTGGCCATGGGCAGCTGGATGGCCCTTGAGCACCAAAGCTGCGGGAATTCCCCCATACAATATCCCAGGGGCCTAGGAGCTCTCGTGGGGGGGGCATCTTTCCTGCCCTCCCTCCCTCCCATCGGTCCCCTGGTAACTCCTGTGCCCCCGTTTCCATACGCAGGGTCAGGCCGCTGTCCCGAGTGCCCAGCCACGCGTCCAGCCTCAGCCCCCTCTCAGGAGGGGTCCCCCTTCCCGGCTCATTAACCGCTCCGTCAGCCTCGGCACAGCAGCCTTTTGTTCCAGGCCTGCTCCAGCTGCTCCCACGGCCCCTCGCACGCGGGAGTCACTCGTTCCCAAACACACCTCGGGAGGCCAAGGGCAGCAGCGCCCACGCGGGGTCCCCTCCTGTCACACCAGCACCCGGGAGACACAAGGTGCCACCAGGAAGGTCGGTGTCCCCTCGGGGCTCCCCGTGCTCCATCGCTTTGGACCCACGAGTCATCCCCGCGAGGAAGGGGAGCAGAGTGAGGACCTTCCCCTGCCCAAGCCAAGGGCTGGGTCACGCTGCTTCCCGACTGGAAGGAGCTGCAGACGCCACCCCGGCTCCGAGGTCCGAGGACACAGCAGGTCGGATCTCAGCAGGAGCCACCCCTAACATTCCACGGAAAGCCTCATCCTGGGGTGTTGTTACATGCACCGTTGCACAGGGAGTCTTAGCCCATAAATCGAAAGCAAGATCCGGATGTTATCCGCAACTTCACACGCGCCATTCCCAAATGGAAGGCTCCTTCGAGCCTGCTCTGCAGGAGTCTTGATGTTCTCCAAGTTCTGACAACTTGCACTGCTTTGAGTCACTGCAGTCAGCACATTCCCATCTTTTCTTGGAGCCTCAGCTCCTGGAGACAAGCAACCCTGCAGACCTTCAGCCTCCGATAGGAGAAGGGTGGAAAACAAAACCCTGTTCCTTTGACAGAGGAGCAAAACCCTAAACCTCACAAACCAGAAATGCTGCCCAAGATCAAACTTTAAAACAAACCTCATTATTTGACTAAAGCCCATCCTTGCGTGCTTTGAGTATCCAAAAATGAGCAATTACGAGAAATTCCTTGCAACTCACCCCAAGTTGGTTCTTGCTGGAGGAGCCGGCGTGGTGTGTTCCTCGGGCAAGGTCTCCCTTGGATCTAAGGCAGGGAGAGGCCCTTGACAACTGGGCCAGCAATGGCTTTTTTAGTGCATGTGCAGCAAACATAAAGAAGAGGAAAAACTGTTCAGAGCCGCAAATCAAGCACCTGCTTAATGCTGTGTGTGTTCCAGCCGCCGCCGAGACAAAGCAGCCATTCGGGCCGCATTCCGACGCTACATTTCTTATTTTGCCAGACAATATTCACGGGGGTCTGTTTCTCCTCTTCTGCAGGCTGGCAAAACGTTAAGCAAATATTTTCCAACTGCAAGAGGAACTGACACTTCAGGATATGAAAACAAGGAGGAAGGGCACAAGTTGGAGGACCTCCGGGGAACGGCATGCGTACAAATAATAATAAAAGGGTGAGTTATAGTCCCTTTTGGCTGTGTTTTCTGAACAAGCCGCCCCACGGCTTAGTCGACGGACACATCAGCGGCTTTCTGCAGCTCTGTAACACCCGATCGGATTCAAAAAGATTCCCGTAGCAGCAAAGAGCAACAGCAGCACAAGGAACCCAACAGATTTCAAGGGCTATAGGGGCTCACATCGAGTCTTAAACAGAGACCGCTGCAGTTTGATCAGGTCGACGCGAGACAGCGGTTCACAAGCTCCGCACGACTCCCTGTCCGCTCCGTGCACAAACCCAACCAGGGCTTGAACTGCACGGCTGAGGGGTCACAGGACTCTGCAGGCTGATGCCCAGGGCTGGTTTTAGACAAAAGTCACCGTCTGATGCTGATTCGTCCTCCACCGCCTGCAGAAGCCGCAGAGTCCGATCCTATGATGGAATAATTCGGAAGGACAGAGGGGAAAGGAGGTTGGCAACGCGCGGCCGTTCTTTCTGCCTGTGTCTCCTCATCCAGCTGCCGCCTCCTCCTCCACAAATACATGGAACTTTTTCCTCTTATTACCTGCTCACTAGCTGCAACTCCCCAGTCCCTTTGCTCCTGCTCCATTCTAGCTTGAACCCCACCAAGATTCCCCATAACTTGCACCCGACGGGTCAAGCGTTTTCCTTTCGCTGGCCTTGGCCAAGATGAGAAGAGAGCAGCGCACACATTAAAGACAACCCAAAACAGTCAGCTACCAAAACAAGCCACTCCTCGGGTGAGCTGCTCCAACATGGACAAAGGTGGAGGCCCGACACAAACCCATGTTACCCACCCCGCTCCCGCTCATCCGAAAACCTCTCCCATTCCATCGCAACAAGAGCGGTCTCAACCCCTGACGAGACCGGAGCTGGAAGAGTATAGACCTAACTCTATGGATTGCTGTGTATGAAATACATTTGAGCTGCCCAAGAGTGCATATTTCCCCAAAAAAACTAAGTCGACGAGTAAGTTATGTCCAATCACTTGGCTCATCTGTAGATTCGGTGCTTTTAGGACCATCTTCTTTGGTCTACAGACGGAACCGGACCCCTAAGGCTGGTCCTTTGGGGAGTACTCGCAGTGCCATGAACTCGGCCGTCGCAGTGAACTCCACCGGGAGGTTTCACTCCAAGGAGAGACGTGGAACTCGGGAAAAAGCACTCGAGTGCTCCAGAGAAATAAACAGTTTGGGGGAACGGTTAGCAAAGATAAACCGAGCACAGGCCGTGTTCCCTACCCCAGCCATCAGCTCAGCGCGTCCAGCATCTCCTGCCTTGAACACTGCAGCTTTCACCGCTGACCGAAATTGAGGGTGAACCCTCAGAAAGATGGTGCTGAAGAAGCTCCTCTGGAACTCACTGCAGTTACTATTACTCTGCTACGCTACAGCAAGGCTAAGTGATAACAGGGACTATTAAAATATGGGTTTCTTCGCATATAATGTTACCTTCATCTCAAGGAGAAAGCCACGTGGCTTTGACCTTCTAGCAACAAGGTGATGGGAGACAACTTGCAGTCCAGGTGCTTTAATCAGGAGCCTCTAATGAGGAACCTCATGGAAAACACTGCCCAGGCTGAGCACTGGAGGGAAACGCACCCACCAGCAGCCAGCGCAGAAAAACCTCCCTACAAGGAGAAGTTTTGTGCCACATCCTAAGATCAGTTTATGCCTTCAAATACAGGGATTTGTATCACTTGCAAAGCCCTCGTCTAATTTACTATTAATTCTAGAGATTCTTATTATCCCTATCGAATTTCTAATCCCGTAAGCCAAACGCTCTTGGCTTCCGCAGTGTTTTGTGGTAAGAAGTTCCAGAGTTGAAGGCACAGCCTCGAATCCAAGCACAGGATCTGGAATTCCTGGCTCCTCCAACCACAGCCACTCCCCGTGGAGGGGCAGAACTACCAGGGAGCTACACGTGACTCCAGAAAGTCCAGGTAGCAGCACATATTAAGGAAAAAAAACACACATAGAGTTAATAATAGAAAACATTTAAAGGTTAGTACATGTTTTTCAGGAGGATCTGCATGACTCTGGTGCCCAAGTAATTTGGGTGCTTTTGAAGTCCTTACTCATGTTCTTTTTCTATAAATTCCTAGTTCTGCCACTGTTGCACATGCAAATCCTGCTCTCCCCAACCCACGTCTAGCACTGCAACAGCGCCGGAATGGGATCGGTCTCCAGACTGGTTGTTTTTTTCCCCCGGTACTTTGCCTATGAGTTTGCTGGGTCAAGATGAGGAAGAGAAAAGCAGGTCCTGAAACGCTTCCCTCCAATTTAACCAACTTATTTAAAAAAAAAAAAAAGAAAGCAGAAGCATCAAAATCAAGCGTCTTGTCCGGTCGGACCATCTGCAGCAAAAAAAAGCACTATTTAATTCTAGCACTTTTCCCTCTTTTTTGAAGCTGTCACATCACAAGGAGACAAATTTGCACCGTAAATAATTAAGACATCTTTACCATGGAGTTCCCCAGCCGTGTCGGAGCCGGGAGCCCTAGGGACGTTCCCACTGGGACATTTTAGGCGCCGCGTCCCAGCCGCAGCCTCCGCAAGCTCCGTCGGCAGCTGAAGGCGGGCGGCAGGTTCCCCCGCCTGCCAACCGGGAGCAGAGTTCCCAACTGAGCGATTCGGAGCAAACGGAGCGTTCCCGTCGCCACGTGCTCGCGCCCTTGGCCTCTAAGGAGGGACTGACCTGCGGCCGCGGAGCCCCCGGCGCTTCCCGGGCTCCACCGTCTTCAGGCTCCGCTCCGCGGCGCCCGGCGGCTCCGCGGCGGCGGGAGAAGCTCGCGCCGCATCCCGGGGGCTGCCCGGGGAGGAGGAGGAGGAGGCGGCGGCCGGGGCCGGGCACGGCGCCGCATCCCGGGCGGCTCCCGCCCCGCTCCGCCCGTTAAATGCGCCCACCGGGGCCGCGCGGGGAGCGGGAGCAGCCGCGGGCGGGCGGGCGGAGCGGAGCCCCCCCCACCGGGCGGCACCGGCCGCTCCCCCCCCGCCCCCCCATGCAGCAGGGCCAGCCCCACAGCATCATCCCCTCCAATTAACTTTAATTTTTTAATTACCCCCAGCAGAAGGCAGGTTCTTGTCCTGTTCGGTTCTACTCGTCTCTTCCTTCTTTGCACTTACCAGCAGTGTTGTGAGGATAGGGATGCTCAGGGCAGCTTGTGACATGCTCCTAGACACTATTCTTGGTAGGTGACTGCTTAAAAGCACACGGGGTGGCTAAGGGAGGATCCCCACAGCCACCTCGTACCTACGTATGACCTGAATCTGTCCCCTTTATCCAGCGCTGGCTGAATAGGGTGAATGAGGAAGAAGGAATAAATGCTGAAAGTGCAGCCTTCCCTCAATATCTGCATTAACAAACGTCTTTTTGTGCGAACGTTCACAAGCAGAGGATAGGAAAGACATGAATGTAGTTGACAAAACTGGCTGTTCTTAAACTGATGTTTACAAGCGCTAGGGACAGGTCCTCAGCTGAGGGGTCATCAAAAGATGGGGCAAGTTTGCACTGCTTAAAGATTTGGCCTTTCTGCACCGCACTCGCCCTGCCCTGGCAGTCGGAGAAGCATCAGAAAGATCTACTTACTTTTAATCCTCACGGGGTCCCTTTCTTGTCCCTCCTTCGAGCAACTTTGTGCCTGGCGAGGTCGGCAATCCCGCTTCCAGGACAGGTTTGTTTTCAGCTGCTCCCTCCTCACGTTTGCTCCGAGGACTCTCCCTGCATGGAAGAAGCACCTGCACTTGTTGTCACCTGAAGAGATGAGAGCTCATCACGCGCCGGGGTGGCTAGTGAGGAGAAATGCCCCTGGTGCTCCTGCAGGGCAGAGTTTGGCAGCCCAGATGCAGCCAGAAACAGCTTTAAAACACAGACCTCCAGGGCTGGTTGGTAAAGAACCAGAGCTTGGCTGGGCTCTGGGCAGAGCTGCTTCTGTTTTCCCAGGAGCCAACATCCCTGTGCCGAGCTGGAGTGGCAACTCCTGGGATACTGATGCTTGCCGGCAAGACCTGAGCTGAGGCCTCCCATAGCGAGTCCCTAATTTTGCCAGGGGAAAAGGCAGCACATTTTACCCTGTATGGTGAAACACGCAGGGCCACGCATGGAACTTGTGGTCCTCCCCATCCTTCTCCTCTCCCCGCCTCTTTATAGCTGCAGATCAGCCAAAAAGGGGGCCCCAGGAGCAAACGAGACTGGTGCTTGAAGGACTTGGTGCTTCGTGAGCCCTTGTGCTCTCCTCTAACTCCCTTGCCAACCTATGTGAACTTGAGAACCCGCTGGACACTTTTCCTGTTGCAGGATGCAACACTTGGAGCTGCTGAGGACCCCAGGCCAAGGTTGGAGAAGCACCCAGGCAGGGTTCCTGGGAGCCACGGGTCCCTCTTCCCTGGGATCAGCTTGGGATGGGCAAATCAGACCATGTACTTGGGAACCTAAATGTGGAAAGAGGAGCTGGGCCCTGTTCAACGTACTGACTTCAGTTGATGGGGTGCTGGGCTCGTACACGGACACAGTCGCTTTGCCGGAGCAGGAGACTCGGAGCTCGGTGGGACTGAGCCACGCGGGAAACAGCAACCCAGATGAATCTATCAGAACGGGGAAACAGAGGCAACTGCCACCGCAGCTGCTCGTGCCCGATTAGATCGCAGCACAGATTTGCCCCCAGTCTTATCTGCATCTCACACACCAGCCAAGCAGAGCTCGGGGTATCTGCTAGAATCTGGACAGGGACAGGAGCCCATCACGGGGGTCAAGTCGGCCAAGAGCAGCCTCCGTCTTGCACTTCGATTGCAGACAACCCAGGCTCTGAACTTGCTCTTTGCTGACTCACAGCCCAAACTTTTTGCTCTCTGCAAGAGGAGAAAACAAACCCTCCCTCAGCACCCCACCCAGGGAGGGAAGGAACCACTATTTACAGAGCACGGGGACACCGGGCTGCAAAAGCGCTAGGGAAACCTAAAGCAGAAACATGTTTCCGTGGTGCTTAGAGCTGCTCCCTCAAGAACAGAAGTGGGGATTTATCCTGCACCGTCCTGGCTTTTCCAAGGAATTTTCCTGACATGTCAAAGGTCTCAGACCTCTCGTGCCAGCTGGGAATGATGCTCGCGGAAGATCCAGTGTGTACACTGCCTAATGCACCTTTAAAGAGAAAAAAAATCACTAGAACAAACAAAAGCCGCGCCCGGCTGCGCTGGCTGTTTATACTCGAGGTAGCCAGAGCAGACGGCTGCACTTTAGGGCTTATCTTCCCTCTCTTTCTAAACAGGAAATGTATTTGTGTCTCCAGCACGTCAGGAGAAGCCACCGGGGTAAAGAATGTGGGGTGGCCAAACCGAGCACTTGGACTCCCTGGAAGTTTGAGGGCAAAGACGTGACGGGCGGGCGCCCTGAACGGCCGGGGTGTCACCCCTGGGCACCGCGAGGGGCAATTCCAGAGCTTGGGAGCTCAGCGGGACCTCGCAGGGAGCGCCGGGACCTGCCGGATTTGCTGCCTCCCTGCTCAGCACTGTCACCCCCAGCTAACAGCACAAGGAGATTGTTTTTCTTCTGTAAAGAACAGGGTTTGAGCACATACCTGGCTTGGAGGGCTTTTAGCTCCCAGCTTTGGTCACGGAGCAGCTTCAAGCCCATCTCACACTTAACCTCAAAGCACAAGTTCTTGGAGTCATAGGGGGAGAGATTTTGCCTGTTTGAAGGACTGTTTCTCCCTCCTCTGGCTACAGAGACAAGCTTGAAAACCAGATTGGTCATAAACTACCAGAACAGAAGGCTTTAATTTTTGATATTCTTATTTAAAAAAAATTCATAATTTTTGAGACCCTACCAAGTTCGGTGCGTATTGGAAGGGCTGGACGCGGTTGAGAGCTTTCCTTGTTGTTTGGTAGGCAGATGGGGTCAGTTTGTACCACGCGCTGAATTCCAAGGCCTCTGCAGCCAAGCAAACAAACTCCCTCCCGCGTCAAAATCCTTATTGACACTGGACGGGCTCCCGCTGTCCGCCATGCAGAGCCGCTCTTCCCGCTCCCGCGGGCGACGCAGGACGCAAAAATCCGTCCGTGAAGCTGCGGGGCTGTTGCCAGCCCGGGGTTGAAACCTGGGCCTTATCTGCTGTATTTACAGAGCGCAGGACAGACCTCGTCGCGTGGCCCCTGCCCCTCTGCACGCTGCATTCTCGGCCTCTTCCCATACGCGTCCCTGGTTCGCACGGAGCACCCCGCGCTCTGCTGCCTTCCCTGCTGTTTGGGGATGAAACGGGAGGTTTGAGGCCTCGGCCGTGGGGCTGGGAAGCCTGGCAGGGAGGGACGTCCTTGCTGTGGACGTGCCAGCACAAAGAGCCAACCACAACAGCAGCACAAAACCCAAACAGCCTCACCGAGGGGAAGCTCGACTGCAACGGCCTTGCTGAACCCCGTCTCCACCACCGCCCTGCGCTTGCCTTGAGTTCATTCCCCTTCGTTTTGCAGCCTCCCTTGAGCTTTGTCCATCCCGGAAAGGCACAACAGGCTCTTGCAGAGCAGCTGAAGGAGGGCGGGCTCTGCTTCTCTCAAGGTCTTCCCCATGCAACTGCCTGGTTTGATCCAAATCCTGTTACAGAAGAGAGCTATGAAATCAGCTCGTTGCCAGTCTGCATCGTCGGCACCTGCGGCTTAGAGCTGCTCCCTGCTCGGCTCCCTTTTGCTCTGCCGAGCTGGGGACAAAGCAAGGGGGTTTTTCTGGTTCAGGTGCCAGGGAAACTGTCAGCTCCCATCCCGTCTCCAAGCCCTTTCCTGCAGCTCACCCGCTTGCAAACGCTGCTCCATAGGAGCCATCCATTCCTTTTCCCTGGAGACCTCAGCCAAGTGCCACGGGGGCCTGGGATACAGGCAGGTAACAGATGGAAGTGGCGGCTCCGCTCTATGAAAGGCCATGGACCTTTCCTGAGCAGTCACCTATTAATACAGCCCCTCTTGAACAGGAAAATCAGATGAAAAAGGAGATCTTGCTGTTTATTCCAGCGGGAGCTTTCTCATTTCTTAATTAAATGCTACTTCTCTGCAAATGGATATAACAAGTTCTGTTTCCCTGAATAAAACAGGACCCAACAATGAGAAATGGGGGCTTTGATCACAGATCCAACCCTTCTTTCCAGGCAGTGCTTCATGCTGCCGCATTCAATGTACACCGCAAGCTGCCTCCAGGCTTGTCCAGCCTGTGTCCTTGGCATTCCTGCCCTGGACTCTTCCCTGCTTCTCTCTCATGGTCACATATAGCTCCTCTAATCAATGCCCTCAGCTTCTGCATCAGCAGGTCCTGCTGCCTGCACGACCCTTCTGTTCAACTCTGCCTCGGTTCTGCACACAACTCGGCATCAATTTTCCAAGAGTCATTCCAGATCCATATGGGAAAACAGGGATTTCGTGAGAGCAAACTCCTCTCGGTGGTAAAGAGCTACCCCTTGATGTGGATGCTGCTGGAGTGAGGATCAGCAATGGGGACTTGAGGGGATATTCCAGGGATATTCCCGTTATCCCTTTCATAGCTACACTGCTGAAATGGGGGGTTCACACGCAGCCAGATTGTTACTGGATGAAGCAAAAACCTGAAACAGGGAATCAACAAAATATTTAGAGAATCACGATGGCCATATATTCTGTAAAAAATATTTCTTGTCGAATCAGCTAATGGAGAGTATTTATCCATTAAACTCTTCCAAATTCCCTTTCTTGACTCTTTTATTATATAACTGATAGGCAGAGACTTGCTTCAGGTAAACAACAGATGCCCTGTTTATAGCACACAGTGCAAATATTTCCCAGCGTGTTTATTCCGAAACCCTTGCACTGCACAGGCGGGAAGGGACTGCAGAAGGCGGACGCCGGCTCTGCTCCTTCCCAAAGCACTGCCTGGGAGCAGCTGCTAGATTCGCTGCACCTTTGCTGGGTGGTGAATTCTGCTTTAGAGGGGCTGAGGTGCTAGAGATGGGGAAGAACGAGGCCTGCAAAGCAGCATCACAGGGATGCTGTAGGATTGGGAGAACTTGGATGCTATTTTATCCGACAAAACAAGAAGTCTCAGGTCTACCCCCAGCTCCAGGAGTCAGGAAGGAGGTATTCCAGCATCCACCAGCCAAGACATAAAGCTATTTTCAAATAGAATAAAACGTATATATAAACACATACTAATTGTGAGCATGCTGTGATAATATATAATTGATTCACCTTCTAATCAGCCGCACCATCTTAAACCCCAATGATGAAGCTGACCTGAATGTCAGAAACGGCTCCATGATGAACCTACCCGATACCATTAAGGACGATGCTGAGTGCCCCCGGCCCCAGGAGCCCAGGAGAGCCACCCCGGGGTCAGCGGCGATCCACAAATCTCCGGGATAACGAGGGAGGAACATGAGCATCGCTCCCACTGTGGTCCCAGACAGAGCCCCCTTCTTCCTGTCTGCTAGACTGAGCACTCGGGCTTGATGTAATGAGCACTGTCAGAATGGGATCAGCCGCAGAGCACGATCCGCTGCCTCCCTTATTCTCTCCTGGAGTGGGCTGAGCTGGAGCTTGTTTACATTTTTTTTAATAGGGGACAGGGTTTTTTTTTTTTTTTTTTTCCTTTTTTCTTATAGAAACCCAAACATTGGAGCTGGAAGAGGCCAGGCAGCCCCGACATCAAAATCAACAGCCGGGCTCCTCGCTGCTCCACCGTTCCCAGCACGGCGAGCGAAGCCAAGGCAACATCTGCCAGGCCACTGTCACTCGTGAGGACAATTCGCAGGAACATCTTGCGGAGGCAACGCACATGATTCAGGGGCTGAGTCAGCCTCACGAGGACAACGCGCCTCAAGGCTCTTTCTCCTTTTCTTCTGGTTTTCATAGAGTGTTTCTCAACTCTTCCACCCCATGACCCTCAAGTTACGTGGGAAATAAAAAAGCCGCAGACTCAGCTGGCTGTAACGCACAATGTGCATGGGGCTGCCACCAAGAACCTGCTCTTTGGTTACCTGCAGAAGAGCCCCAACAACAGAGGTGACCAAATCCTCCAACTCAACCGAAAGGTTTGAAAGGGAAAATGTTGGCAGCGAGCAAAGCTAACAGACCTCAGTGTTAAGAGAAACCACTAATTGATAACGCTAATCAAAACGTCCTCAAGGGGCAGCTACTTCGTTAGAAATGCTAAAGGAAAAAGACAGGGAGACAACACACAATTTAGTGATGCTGGGAGTATTATCTACTCAAAACAAATGTGACTCAACGTGAAAGATGAGATTACTCAAATTATCAGCCTCCTTTCAAGATACAGAATTTAAAATTAAATACAAATTAAGGCTTTGAATATAAAGCAAAACTTAGGGATTATAAGGTTTTTGAGGATAAATGAAGTATTTTTGAAGAGATATAGAATGGGAAACATTGCTTTGACTTTGCTCAAGGTTGTTTCAATTCGTTGTCCATCAAAAATCACGCATGGGCAGGAGACCAAACTGAAATCATGGATTAAGCCCAAGGGCTGAAGCTGACCTAAAGTTTTCAGCTCAGTTTAGAAAGGAGTTGCCCCTTATTGGCCTCTTCCATTCACAGAGGGCGAGCGGTTCTGTGCCTGCCCGCGGGAGGACAACAGCACGTGAACTTGACCTATATCTATGGAAAGCGTGGAGCTGAAAGGAAAAAAAACCCCTAAAATACACCCATTTCCTGGTCTACATAAAACCCCGAAGCTGGAGATGTCTGTTAGCCCAGGATGTGGTTATTACTGAACTAACAAGCAATTTACAGCAAACCCAAAGTTTGCCTGCAGTCATCTCTACATAGGCCCATGCTACAGATATAACAGCAACAAAAATCATTAATTTCTGGAGCCAAATCCCTGCAAAAGCACTGGGAACTCTTCACCAGGCTAGCAGAGCATCTGCTAGAAGACTTTTGGAAAGACATTCAGTGCGTGCAAGAGCAATACTGGAGGTAAAAGCAGTCTAAAGCTGCATATATACTAATAGCTTGAAGACTTCACTGACCTTGGCCTTGTGTCATTCCTTAGACTAAGCAGTATTGAATCTGGGGAGGAAATAAGTGCTCACTGCATCACTACTAATTAGTTATAGAACTGAAGTGGTGCAACAGCACCTCTCTCTGCTCCGGATGGAGAATCCATGCCAACACTGCAACGCACAACTGCAGGTGCCTTAGCAATGAGTTAGAATTACCTGCCAAGGTTAACGGGTGGGCACGTCTAAAAACAAAAAGGGAGGAACGATGCAAGCTGTGCATTAAACCACCGAGCTCCAGGGCCCTGGAGAATCACTGTTCGTGGCAGAATCCATGTACCAAAACACGTGGCCGTTGCAGGATCTTGTCTTTCCTCATGCTACAGAATAAAACAAACACAGAACGGTTAGAAGTGACAGAGAATCTGCAGCCAGGCACCCGTTTGCAGCTGTCAGCAAGAACACAAGATTGTCGTTGTGCTGGGCAACACATGGCAGTTCACAAAGTACCCACAACAGCACCTGGAAGCAGATGCACTAACTACATCACGCTGCGACCGAAGAGAAGCTCCCACAAATGGGTTTGTTAAAGGGGGTCCCCTGTTAAATTTCACCTACTATTGAATGTCTTAGAGACATCTTCATGATTAATCTGAGCAGAATCCTAGTAGAAATAAATCCTTTCCGGTATTTATCATGATTATTTTTAAGACACCAACATTCATGAGCAACACACGAGCAAAACAAGATGCAAGATTTATCAAAGCAACGACAGCAGAGTATCACTGGCTGATGCTTGTTTACACAGCCTTGAACACAGGTTTTCCAGATCATCTCGGATGGGTGAGAAGGGGCCTGCGGGGCTCCCAAGGGTGACGGCCGGGGACACAGCGGCGCTGGGGACACCGCGGGGCAGCGGGACCCGCGCTGCGAGGGCCAGGCTCGCCCTCTGCTGCTCGCCAACAACAGCCGTGCCGCTCGCTGCAAGGTCACCCTGGCCCCTCCACGGCCCCAAAACAACCGTTGCTACAAAAAAAAGGAATTAAGACTTTGTAGGAAAATAGATAAAACCTTCAGCAAGCGGTTTAACTCACTGTGCACGACAGTGCATGCAGAGGCACATCTAGAAAGCAGCCTGTGATGGCCAGCTCATCAGAAGTGACATCCAGCCTAAAATATAGCATACAAACTGGCTCAACACTCTTGTCTTTTAAAACACAAACTGCTGGAATATATGTGGCAAAATAGAAAGGCTACTGATCGTCGAGAGGCAGCTTGCAGGTGCAAATATCTCATGGAAAAGGTTCGGTTTGTCCTGGCCATTGATTTTCATTAGGTTTTGAACTTTTTGAGCCTCAATTCACGCTTCTTTTGCAGAGCGGCTTAGGGGAAACAAACACTGTGCTCTTTACTGCCAAGATGATTCAGTTCTTTAGATCTCTCCCTTACCCGAGAGGTAGCAATATTATAATCCTACCTGCCAAACCACTCTGGTCAAACGCTGACTAGTGTCCTTAGGGAAAGCCTAGGGTAGGAAAAGGAATTAACCTCAAACCTAAGAGGCACTGGAAAGGTAAACACAGTTTTACACCTTGCTAAAGGTAACAGAGAACAATCACTGAATACCTTAGAATAGCAGAAAAATTACACAAGTCATATTTATGGGTTATAAAAGCCCTTTTATAAAGCCATTTTTAAACAAAACCAAAAAGTTTACAAAAGAAAATAAAAGATACAGAAGAATGAGTTGCTTAATATATTCCAAAAAGGAGAAAAATAAAAGAGGGGACACAATTCCAACATGCTGAACAATAACGGGTTCTTTTTCCTTGTGTTTTTTTTTCTTTTTTTTAATACAAAATACAAGCGAAGGATACACATACTTAAAACAGAGCTCAGGAGCAGGTATGCAGTCCTGGGAACCCTTCCATAAAAGCAAAGCAGGGTTTTGTTATTTTTCTTTCTTTGCAGGTACATACAGAGACTGGAATATGTAAAATTAAGTAGCACAAAAGACCATCACACAATTCTACCAATGAATGTTGCATCTATAAATTCACGAACATGGTCAACAAAGTCATGTTCACTTCAACCCCTTTTTAAAAAAAAAAAGTTGATTTTTTTTTTAAATTTTAAATAAAGCATTAATGTTACATTCAAACTTAACTCCTAGTACCATGCTGTAGACCTCACTATTGTCAAGGTATTGCAAGAGTCGTCAACCCTGTCAGTTCAGTGACAGCAGCCACGTCCACACGCACAGATCATGGGCCAACAGAAATGGGCCACTCGTCTGCAGCCGCCCCCTTTTCTGGCCACACTTCAGATTAAAACAAACAAAACTAAACCAAAAGAAGGGGTGGGGAAGAGGGAATTGTGAATTGCAAAGGGCTTGATTTTTGGAAAACCTCACCTGGGGATTGCAAATACTCGAGACAAATATTCACTGCATACCATCCAATGATGCCTTGCTGATAGCCAAGGGCCCAAGGCCCTACCTGGAGTCTCTTCCTCCTCTAAAATTAATTGTTCAGGGTTTGCTGTGACATGATGGCTCATGGTTAAACAAAATTATGTAGCTCTTATTTACAGTTTTTGTAACAATTGCTTCTGCAGGGAAAAAAAAAAAAAGGCAGAACTCACAAATTCTCAGAACACAAAGGGAATAGGATGTCAGACACTCCCATGCGTGCACTCACACTCGCGCCCTCGCACACAAAACACTTCAGGGGCTTTTACACACAATATTCTGGCTTAAGCTGGTCGAGCATTTCTCCGTCCCACCCGCTACCCCTCCCAAAATATATATATAAAAAACCCTTGCCCCAATATACAAAGCATATGCACAACGGTGTTTTGCAGTCACACTCAGCATGCTCAGACTGATCGAACCATTCAATTCACTGCAGCTGGAGGGGGGGCAGGCAGTTTACAGGGTCGTTGCTAGTGGTTGATGCACAGTCAGCACATAGTGAGAACTTGACTTAGACTTTGAAATGTTTACGTTTTAGTTTTAATATAAAGAGTTTAATGAAAAAGACATTCAAACGCCAGTTATCCGCTCAAGTAGGAAGCATAGAACAAGGGTACGCTTAGTTTGGGGAGGGGCTCTTGGAAAGACACTGTCTTCAAAAATTAAATTCTTCACAGTATGTTAAGAACAAAGTCACCGTGGACAGTATGAATGAAATAGCTTTGCTTCCCGGTGCCATGCACGGCCCTTGTATATAAAACTTCCCCCAAATTATAGAAAAGCACTCAAAGTTCAAGGAAATCTTTCCTTTTGATCATATACCTAAAGATTATGTATTTCGCACACAGACCCCCCTCACCCCCAAACTCACACATCCTGTATTCTCGCAGGTATCTTGTGACACAGCGCCCCATTAAACACCCACCCGTCTCCTGCCTCCCCCGACAGATGAACACCCACCTCTCCGATACTGAAACTCAGTTTGTGGTTTGTAAAAACCGTGTGTTCAACAATACGATCTGTTATAAAAATAAACACTTCACAAACAAATTACATAAAGCAACGCACCAGTTTCTACAGCTCAAAAGCTTCCAGCATGTTAGTTTTCTTCCCTCCCTCCTCAACCTGGGTGCCTCAGTGTTTATGGTACTTTAGTGGCCGTCACCAGCAGGGTGGGAGCAGGTCTGGGAATCCCTGGTTGTCCAGGACATGTGGATGCAGAGAGGCCGAGTGGTCCGGGGACCTTCCCTGGAAATCTGGTCATTCTCAAGCAGGGGGGCACAAGGGTCACTTGTCCCAGCCACTAGTCTGCTTTAGTGAAGCTATTTAACAACAGAATTAAAGAGCTTCTCCTCTGCCCTGTTCCTGAATCTTGCTCTCGTCTGCAATGCACTCGGAAACCCGCGTAGCTTAATGCGTTTGGCGTTTTCGTGCTCATTAAAGCGAAACTAAAGTAATCTTTAATAAGAAATCCCAATGAATTGTTTGCTGATCAAGCCTTGTGGTCAGTTAAAGGCAGCCTGAACTGCTTACAACAATGCTGCAGCGTGGATTCAGAAACAGAACGTACAAAAGGACATTGAATGGAAGTTGGTGATAAAATACCAGGTGAAGAGTGAGACCAGGGCAGGGCACTAGATTAACTGAACTCTGGAATAAATCCATTTACCTCTCTGCAAAGGCTCCAAAGCTACAGCTGTGTAACAGAAGAGAATCTTTTCAAAGCCGCCGTCTGCAAATGCAACTTCCTGCTCCACGACGAACTATTCATGCTCCTAAAGAAAGGCATTTTTTACAGCTTTCCTTCAAGAAATCAGAACGCTCGATACAAAAGAATTAAAAAGGACATTTAAAAAAATGTTAAGTCTGCCACTACTGAAAAGTGTTGCTGGTACAAAAATAAAAATCAAAACCAAAAAACACACCTTCACAATTGTCTTCAACCTGTAAAAACTTAAACTTTTGTATTTCTAATAGAGTAATTGAGAAAGAGACCATTTGGGCTTAGCGTTTGCAAAGATCAGCAAAACAATAAGATATAGAAAAACTTACAAAATCCCAGAAGTAGTACAGGATTTACATAGTGTTTGGGTTGTGACAAGCTAAAAAATAAGCTTTGTGCATCCTGTAACCGCTGTTAGAGAAGAACATATGAGAAAACTGAATAATTTTACAGGATAGAGGGTCAAAAACTCCAGGCATTAAGTACTCCACAGTCCAAAACTTGAACTGAGAACAATGGAAAGATTTTTCCACAGCCTGAACATTAGTTCATTTTGTTAGAAAAAAAATATATAATATATTAAGTGGAACTTACAAAATACACTCTTCAGAAAAAATCTGGTCCACCAGGTAAAGAAATAGCTGTTTGACCAGATCAGCTAGAGGTATTCTCTGTTTAAGTAACCCTTGTACATTTTAATAGCAAACAAACTAAGAACCCAAAAGACAATAATAGCTCAAAAGGAGAGTCTGGACTGAAGGGGAATAATTATGTGGACCAGACACTCACAAAAGTTTATGCTGCCCCTTCAAAATTAGTCCAAACAGCATTCAAAGTTTGGCCATTTATTTTCCCGTATTACCCAAGAAGTCCAGGACTGAGACTGCAGGAAATGCAGGAATCTGCTTTCCCAGACAGGTGGAAGTTGGGAAGAGGTGGAAGGGAGAAGGGATTACATTCATTTTTTCAAGACTTTTACTTCACTCCAGCCTTAAGCCGTTCTGCAAAATTAAACCGCTTCAAAAATAAAATTTACAATGGAAACACCGATCATCTTTATTGTAACGGCAACAGTAATTTCATAGTAAAGAATGTTAGAGAACTTAAAAATCTGTATAAGCCAAGATAAGGTATTTACCAGCCTCTGCAAAATCCACGGCTATGAATCACACAAGACATTCACTTGGCTGTTATTAATATTTCACTGCATGTTTTGGGCTTCATATTGCGCTCAGTATCTTCAGGCTCCCTATGCTGTTCAGCCAAGCATCCTTTCTGGTCGTATTAGTGTATCACATCTAAAAGCTCCTTAAAATCCAAACAGGATTAAAAATCTGGTAGCATGTGCACCAGAAACCCAACTAATTAGCTGCCTTATGTTACCTTCAAGAGGCTGGTTACAAAACACGTGTAATTCAGTGACAAGGAAAAATAAAAAAGACGCAAAGCTTGTCAACTATGAGATAACTGAGCAACATACAGACAGCAAAAGGGTTTAAGGGGGAAAAAAAACAGAAAGAAAGAAAAATGGCAGGTCCAGTTTTTAATATTTCCACCAACAAACATGGTAGCAACCTCTGCATTAAGGTTTGAAAACCAAAGCATGGATACTTTATGTTTAAAAAAAAAGTATATGGCTGCTTTCATAAAAAAACACATTAAAATGCCACCACACAATCTGAAGCATCTTGCATTCAGAGGGACATCCTGCTTTTGTTATAAAACTGTAGCCCTGTTACACTTCTTCCAAACCTTACTTCCTCCCAGCTTCATCCATGTAATATTGTTCCCTTTGCAGCACTTTTTAGGCTTAGGGAGCAGAACGATGAGCAACGGTTAGAAGCAGACAGGATGATGCGGGAGGAGGATGGGCCTCCCATTCTATGGGAGCAGAGCCTCCCATGCTGTGGGAAGAAAGGAGGAAGAAATGGAAGTGGTAGAGGGGTAATGGTCACTACTGAGGGAAGTCTGCTGCCCAACACTGCAGCTGGAGAACCTGAGAGGTACCAAGCACACCACCTTTCCGAGGACTGGCAGAGGGAGAGAAGAGAAACACTTGAGCGTGACTCATGGGATCCGAGACTGACCAGAGCGTTACAGGAATCCTTTGCTTCACATGGATAAAAGGACATCCCTTGCCCCAAAAGCTACAGAATTTAGTTCTGTGCTATCGAAGTTTTTCCTCAAAACGTCTTCACAGAAAATTTCCATATTTTAGAGTGTTTTCTATTTCTCTTCCCTACTCTGCCCAACTATAGCCAACCTTCCAAGAAATAAAACAGAACTGATGGATGTGAGCAGCTGGTAGACTGTACATCTGAAAGTGTCGAGGATATACTGTAATTTGCTTAAAATGGAATGGTAATCTATCCAGCAAAGACAAAAAGATCTTCCATTCTAGTTGGACAGTGTTTTCAAAATAGAGTGGCCCACCTACAAGTTTTCTGCATATCTTCCATGAAAAAAAAAGTATGAACTAAAGAAACACAGGTTTGCTCCCCATGTTTCCTCCTCCTCAATTCATATTAACTACATTTTTCTAAGAATAAACTTGTATCAACAAAGATCTGTTAAAGCATAGGTTCAATTTTCTCCCCATATTCAGATATGGAATAATAGTTTTAAAGAATTCTTACCAGCACTGGCAAATCTATTCTACTTAACGATTTGTAAATATGGTTTCCACGTACCAGTCTCAAACCTTATTGCTTCACAACTGCAGTATCCCTTGAAAAAAATATATATTTAACCGGTCTGTTAATTTGTCTTAAATGGCTTTCAGATTTGGTGGGGGAGGGAGAACGGAATGGCCAACAGAGAACAGTGACTTCATAATATTACTGTATAAGGGTTTCCTCTTATTAAAAAAAGGATACACTGTATTAAACAGCTGAAAGTAAAGACAGCATTCAAAGCCCATGAGTCAAGCCACAGCCAAAACCGTGTTCTACCCCTAAGTATGTTTTCTTTTCCTTTTTTTTTCTTTTTTTTCTTTTTTTTTTTTAAACAAAGATTTCCTCAACTGCCATCTAATCTTCACCAGAGGGTGCTTCATCTTCAGACCCCTCGTCCCCTGATTTCTCTGGTGGAGGGCTGGCTGCTTTTTTCTTTTCTGGAGGACTTTCAGGCTCTTCATCCTCTTCTTTGGGGGATGGGGTCTTTTCTTTTGTTGCCTTGGAAGCTGTCGGGCGGCCTGCTTTGCCTTTGCCTTTCACTGGACTGGGAGTCACTAAAAAAAGAGAAAAAATAAACCAATAAAGGTTATGATTTGTTAAAAAGACCAAAGCTACACAGCTTTACACAAGCAGGATTTGCACCTGAGTGGCACTTTTCTTTTTGCTTTGACCATATCACATGCCTGCCATTCCTTGCATTTCATAATATCAAAGCTTAACCAAATGAAAAACAGTAATTTATGCCACTTAATTGCAAGTCCTAATTATTGGACATTACTTCATTAAACAGAGCTAGCCTCTCAAACCAATACCAATTATTATTATTTTAGAATTTCTGCAAGAAATGCACCAAAATTATCTTTGTTTCAAGCTTCTTTCCCTTGCCCCTATACTGAAACCATAGTGATAGAGACCAATAGCCTGAAACAAAACTATGGGTAATATTAGAAAGCTAGACTATGTTAGAGCAGAGAAATTTTTACAACCTTTTACAATTTCCTAGGGTTGCTTTAACTCTTTACAAGCTACACGAGCTGGCCCTTGATATTCTGTGACCGCCTACTAGTTCCCAAGATTTCCACCAAGTCTTATATAGCAGAAGAAGAAAATACTTGTTTCCAAAAAACAATGGTGTTTCATGAACACACCTGTAGCCTTTAGCCTCGGCTTTGGCATTTTCTTTTCTTTCCTTTCTGGTTTGGACTTCTTGGACACCTTTTTATTTTTCTTTTTTGAACTGCCATAGTCACTATCGTCATCATCTTCCATGAGGAAGTCTTCATCACTTCCCGAATCTTCAGAAACAACAAAGAAATTAAGTTTGTGAAGAAAAAGCTTCTCATTTATTTGAAAACATGCAGAAGAAATATGGTTAAGATTTAGACAGACTGAGAAGACATGAAATTAGACTATAAACCTGGTAAACTTCCACATAGCTGCTGTACAAGGGAATTCTGACACAGCAAAGGGATTCATATTCATAAAGTATTAGCACAATCAAACAGGTGAATGCTGTGAGGCCCTCAAAAAAAGCTCCAACTCCATACCAAATATCTCAGTTCAAAATGAAGAGAATCTCTTCACTTAGAAATAAGTGATAGCTGCAGTGGCACAGCTACTCCCTTCTGAAATCATGTTTGCACTCACTATTCTCAGGAACTTACTGCAGTTCATTAAGAGACTAAATCCCACCCTTTTGATGAAACAAACTCTTCTGGTCAGCCAGGTATAATGGATACTTTCACATGCTCTAAAAGTAGCATTAATGCCTCAAAAGAGTTGAGATGGCAAGATGCAGCAAGAAACATTAAAAACTTTACAAGCAGCCCTGAAAGAGGCACTGCAAAGACATTTATCTGTGTTCCAAGTAAAAATTCTAGAATGGTAGTATAAGCTTACCCTGTTGGACAGATATGCTGTAATGAATTAGTTCTCAAGTACGACAACCTACACTTGCACTGTCATATTCAAGACAGTGGCACCTAACCAGATCCATTATTAATTTTAAACTTTTTGCATCTGCCATACAACTCCATTTACTTACTTTCCTGAAACTGTGCCTCATCATCCTCCTGTTCTTCCTCCTCACTGCCCACATCATCCATAAGCATCTCTCGTTGTTTGGAAGCTGCTTTGGATGCTGCCTGTCGCTGCTGACGCACATTTTTGTGGTCTTCTTTCTCATCCTCACTGTCCTCTGCAACAAAAAGTGACCATGTTATGACAAAGACACAGAACATAGATTACAAAACTGCCTTGAGACAGAGTAGACAAAACAAAGGCCAAGTCACACACAAAAGATGCTTGTTGAATAATCAGGTTGTGAGGAGAACACAAACACATGCAACCTAACAAGTTGCTTCTAGAGTGCTTCCCACTCAACATGAGACCTGTGAAGTTCTCTTCCATTGCAAAGACTAGCCACACATTTCACGAGTTCCATCACTCTGCCAGCCACCATTATCCATATTATTATCCATGGAATAGTTGTAAGGCACTTCTGGTAAAAACACGTTTTGGTTCGGAGGTGTTAAATCTGAGGTATCACGATGGATGCTTAGAGGGCACAGCTACAACTTCACACATAAAACATAGTAGTTCCTTATTCTGCAAACTATAACTTATTTGCAACAGTAAAGAACCAAAGAACTGCCAAAGCTGGTAGCTATGGCCAATAATAGCATTTGCTCCCTCTCTAATAGTTTAAGAGACTTGCTGAATTATGTATCACTTTGACCATCCTACTTCACAAAATCTGTGTAATGAGAGAAGCACGCAGTGTGCAACTGCTGCAATATAAAATAGGGACTGGATACATCAGGTAATATTCATACTTAACAAATACTGCACTTTATAATAACAGATTTTCTGAACAAATCAATACACTCATTTCTTTACCTGCTGGCCTTTTCCTAGATTTGGAGGCTCTCTTATTCTTGTCTGGTTTAACTTTTTTTCCTTTTTTGCTTTTTTGAGAGCTTTCATAGTCACTGTCAGCTTTGCCATCATCTGCTCCTAAATCATCATCTTCACTGCCAAAATCTTCATCTGGAAAGAAAAGGTGAGAAAGCAAAATTTCTTGAACACCACTCAGTGAAACATATGGATGAGAAGCACAGGGAAGAGATTAACAACCTAGGTTTATAGCAGTATCATATTAGGCAAAAAGTAGTCAGTATCCCAAATCAGGGCCAGCAGTAAAAGTAGTAGAAAACAGCATCTAGGTTAGATAAGCACATTAAAATGTGTGTGCTTTTCTACTTGGCAAAATTTCTGCATCTTTCTTGTAAACTCATCTTCACTTTGAAGTTGCATCAGCAGTGAACAGTGGTTAGTTACCTGCCGATTGTGAATCATCTTTCTTTGTCTTCACATCTTTTTCTTCCGAGTCCTCACTGAAAAGGAGAGGAAAAGGGAGCATGCTTCTGTTAACTCTGATTCCAAATTTAAAAAAAAAGCAAACAAACAAACAAATCCACACACTTATACCTCCAAGACAACTAAAAGCCTGGAGGGTGAAAACTGCCTCTGCATCCCAGTTCTCAAGAGTAGGCAGGTATCTCAAATATTCCCATGCCTCTATTCAGCTTTTACCTAACAGCACAGACACATAATGAAGGGTCCTTCCTATGCATAGCCTGCTAGACAGTTATCTACATCGGCAGTAGAAGAGATATCCGGGTCACATACATAGTAAGAATCAGATGGTAGAATAAAACACAGAAAATGAAGATGCATCAAGCCACTAACTTACCTGGATAACTGCCCTGATTGCTTTCCTTTGCAACTTTTAACTTCTTACTGTAACTGTCTAACTCTGGAAAGCTTTTAATTCTGAAGCACAAGCGACAAATACTTCACCCACAATTTCCCTGGCTATTTGAATAAGAAAGAAGACCTCAACCTCCAAACTGGTTATGAAGGCTTTGTGCTTGAGAGTTCTACACCTCAAACCAGACTTGGAATTCCACTTACAACCATTCCTGAGAGGATGCTACCACCACCTACAGGAAAATGTCTGTAGACATGCAACTGCTCCAGGGAATTCACCTATTATGTACAACAGAGCAAGTCATTTCTGTACTTGCAGAATCTTTGGACCCTTCATTCTCCTAGAAGGAAAGCATGAAGTGTCTCTATCAGGCCATGTAGAACAGAATTTCAGGCAATCTAGTAGAGAATTCCTCAGATTTTTTCCCCCCTTTATCAAATTTATACACAAACTGGAAGCCAAATGACATCTGAAAGACAACTGACTGTAAAACAAAAAGCTCTTAGACTTGATGAGTTAAATGCTTAGAATTGACGACTGATTTACTGCTCCAAGCAACAAGCTTACATAAAGAAAAGCCTCTATCTTCCTCAAGATCAGTATGGGCAGGACATACAGCACATGTTCTTACTTGAGCAGTCTGAAAGGTGGGACTTAAAGGTGATCAAATGACCCAGCTAGATACCATAGGAGATTACAAGATAAAGTTGCTAGCAATTTAAATGCTAGCACCAAGGTTCACAAGGTTGCAACAAAGACCTCAGCACATAACAAACATCTAACTCTGAACTATGCAAGCTTCGATACAAAATATAGGGCCTTGCTATGGTTACAGTTACTTCACAATTTCTAGCATGCTATAAGAATACAGTAAGGCACAGTGTTAAAAAAGCTGCAGGGCAAGTAAGTAGATGGTCTTTACGCCAGCAATTTAAGATTTAAAAAACAATTTTTATGAAGTTTTTAAGTATATTAAGTATGTGTTTTACCTGTCCTCCTGAGAATTCTTCCCAGATCGCCTCTTATTTTTAGCCTCCCGAGGAGATGAACGGATTTTCTTGGATGGGGGACCTGAATCTCTTCCATAATCTTCATCTGGACAGGACAGTGCAAAATGGTTTTGAATCAAACGCCTACTTTCCAGCAAATTGACTATCAGTTCCACAACAAACCGACTTCCTCAGCTGTATCTTAAAATGACCATTTCAGATGAATCAAAAGGAAGCCCTCTAAATATCATAATAAAGTTCAAAAAAAACCTTTGTAACATACAGTCAAGTCTGACACAGAAGTATTAAAAACAACACACAACAAGCTTCATAAGAGGAAACATCTTATGTTTATAGCTAGTCACAAACACATTGTTATTGGTCAAATCTACTAAAATTAACATTCATATGTAGCTTGACATGTTTAACAGCAAAACCTTTATTTATTGTCCCGTGATAGAAAAAGCAGATCACTATATAGTAATCTACAGTGTAATTTTTATACAACTGTTACACAATACCTTACACAATGAGTAAGGAGACTGCAGTTAAACAGTTTTGCATATTTGTTTCCATCAATTATCAGTGCAGCCTCATTTAGCAAACAGTAGCAGCATTCCTATTTTGTTAAGAACACAAAACATATTCCATATGGCTAACAGAAATATTTAGTTAATTCATAGAGAATATAAAGTGGGGGTTTTTTTTCTTTAAGATCCAATTCACAGAAATGCCAGGAATTATGGGATTAACTACAGTCCTCTAAAATAAATTGAAAACATACTTTACTGAAGGAAAAAAAAGGAGCATTAAGGAGATTTTGTCACAGCATAGAGCAAGGAAGAAGTTGCTGCCAACAGCCTAAAGGCCCTACAACAATACAAGCATTAAATAATAACATTTCTATCACTATTGTTTGTTTAATATAAAACATCTGAGAATCATTACATTTTCAAATGTTTATTAACAGTTCAGAGACTGTTAAGAAATGTCTTAAGAGTTTAGGTTAAAGATATGACTAGAACCTAAGCAATTAATATGCAATAATCAACTGCTATATCTCAAGATTATTATATTGCTAAGAATGAAGTGATTTACCAGCATCATCCGACTCCTGAAACTGTGAGTAATCGACCACCTTCCTGTTCCTGTTAAAAAGGGGGAAAAAATCAGCAATTCATAATCTCAGAGATGTCCAACTTCCTTTAGCTAACAAGAAAGTATCATATACACTTCCAGTGCAAGATTTGTAGTTTAGAATTTTTAAAAAAAAGTCACACCACCTCAGACACGCCCCCCAAACCTCTCATAAGTAAACCACCTGTACATTGAAAGTCAGCAATGTGCACACAGTATTTTCCTAGAGTCATTATAAGAGCCTGGATCACATTCTCTGGATCTGTAGGTGCTTTTTAGTGAGCCCTACTCCTTTAAGATTCACAACTGCAATTAGGGAAAGGCATCTTGACCCACAAAAATTGTAGCTGAAAACGTAAGACAGGTGCAACAATTACTGAAAGCAGTGTTGGTATTCTAAAAATACGATGGATTTAAAGATGCTAAAAATACTTAAGTAATTAAGGTGTGATTCCCCACTCTCCTCCCACACCTTTTTAAACAAGCTCAATCTTGAATGCTAGACCTGATCCTGGACCCCATCTGAAAGCTGGGTAATGTAAAATAGGATTCCTCCTGTAAACAAGTAGGTGAATTTAATATGCTCAAAAATACTCAAACTTCATTTTTCAAATTAGGTCTAGTGATTTGAAAAACGATACTCCTGAATTAAAATCTGAACATTCAACTTTCTGCAGCAATGGTTGAAAGTGTTGGGTTTGATTTAAACTAATTAAAACTTAATTTGGGAAACATGTACTATGATGTTTTCAAATATTGCCTCAAATTCACAAAACCATTTCCTAACTACTTTTTGGGGGCAGAGAGGACAGAGTGACTGCTTGTTACAGCCAACATAGTCATGCTTACTCTCATACCTCCTTCTCCTCCACGTATTTGCTCCCACCCTGTGTTCCCTCCCTCTAAAACATGAGAGGTTTTCAGCACCTGCTTCTCGGATGTTGTGGGGCACTTTTTCAGTTAGTTACTTTGATTCTTTATGGAGATTTAAGAGATATTTATGATGATTAGCTGCATTATTTGACACAACAGTGGGAAAAGCTAGGCATTTTATATACCCTATCCATTTGCATAGCTAATGAGCACAGACCCACTCTTTCCTTACTTCATCAGCACCTTTTCTGCTCTCTAAGCAACTAAAAGTAGCAGAAGGAACTTAGCATCTTTAATAATGTAAATGGAATGGCCAATTCTAGACAGTTGACTTCAATAAGTAGCTGTTACTTAAATCAATGCCTTACTTGCCAACAAAATTAGATGTGCCTCTCAAACTTACTGAAGCCTAAAAAACAGACGCAGGTTTTTTGCTATTAATTTCAGGATCTGTCCTAATTACTTTATTGATAAGGTATATACATTGGCCCTGTAATGCAGCCACTTGAGGGAATCAAGACAGCTACACAACAGAACTACCCTTACAATGCAACGCACTGCTCATAACATCCCAGAGTCAGATCCCAAACTGCCAACATGCAGCAGGGGAGAAGAAGCAGGAGGACACCAAGAAAGGCAGAAATTCAAGACCTACACCCCCACACATGTTTTTTTTTAAAAAAAAAAAACTATAAGCCAAAGCAAGTATGTACAGAACACTGCCCACTTATATTCTGAATACTGTAAAATAGCAGATTAGGAATATAACTACTGACAAGACATCTTAGGGCATACCATGCACACTAGCCCTCAAACTCAAATCCTGTTCCAAAAGGCATGAATCCTGAAAACTGTTTCCTGCCACGTCTTACATGTAAAAACACAAAGTTTAATCTCGTGAAAACTTGAGGAATAAATAAAACAACAAGTATGTTTTAATGTATGCATCACATTTTCTCCAAGATGTAATAAAAAAAAATCAGTTCTATCAGTTCCATAAAACAATGTTTTCAGTCATCTTCCATCTAATAAGCAGAATTGTAATACTGCCACTTTGTAATAAATTGGTCATACTGACCTTCATCTTGCTTATTTCAGATAGAGACCCATATTAAATCAGGAAGTACTGAAAAGGTAATAATTAGATAAAACATTAACAAAAAAGCATTATAGATATCCCTCCACTATCTTAAGCAGGGCACCATGTAAGTGTTCAGCTGGAACGTAAACTCTGATATATTCCAATTACCTTATCTACAGAATCATCAATTTTTATATCTTAAGAAAACAAACAAACAGGACACACTATGTCAGAAAACAACTAGAAAGGTAGCTCTTTTCTAGGACAAGAAAAAAGATGGGAGAGTATCTACACTGATATCATTGAAGATAGGAACTTGATAAAATGGTCTTCCCACTAAAACTAGCTAAGCCCACAAGGGCAGGAGTGTGAAACCAACTGTTCCTGCATCCCCCATTCTCATTACGCACCCTACTTCTTTGCTTTAGAACTGTCAACATGACTGACATGCAATGCTTAAAGACTCTGCAAAGCCATTAAGCTTGCAAAGAGAAACAACATCTTTTATTAGATCACTATGATAAAGATTGCAAAGCAGATAAACTCATTGATGTTCAGATATTCTTGGCAGGGAGGGAAGGGGTTATAAAATAAGAGTCTAACAGGCAGATGGAATGGCTAATGTTCAATATGATTTAAAACTTACTGTGTAATTTTAAGACAATGTACTTGCTAATTCAACTCCATGTTTAAAGTGTGCGTATGAGAAGGAACTTGGGTAAGAAAGGTTTAAACTCTTAAAAGGCAAGATTTTAGTATCAGCTGCCAGTCCAGAATTTCTGGAATAACAATCAATCATCTGATAATTCATTCACATGTTACAGTGGAAGCACTTATTTAGTACAGCAATACTGAAATAATTTAATAAGAACTCAGAACTCTACTGCAACTCTCATAACTAACATTTGATGCCTAACAACAGTATTAAAAAACCATGAAAAGCAATATTAACATTAGAAGTACACCTTAATGCCTACACAACTAATTAAGAATCACGTAATCATCTCCCATTTTCACCTAAAAACCAATTACATCACATAGCGAAGAGGCATGCTTAGGTCAAAGGATTATCAGCAGAAACATGAGCCTATCCTCTTGTCCAATCTGGGAAGTGAAATGAATGAGAGATTAAATAATTAGGCAGTTTTTCTTTGCTGTTTGCTTTAATACAGCACTTAACTAACATAACCACCTAGGTTAAGTATTTATGAAAAAAAAAAAAAAAAAGATATTAACTTTTCTTCATTTGAAGGTTTGTAGAGACCTGGCAAAGTGGTCAGTTTCACTTTCTGGTGCTGGTTCCTGTTGGTAAGGGCTACACTTTCAAGAGGACTTGTTACCAACAAATAGTGCCATTGAAAGCATTACTGAGGTGCTTCTTTACACATATACACACAAATACCCTGAAAATACTTATAGGAAATATTTCCTAAAAGCACAAATGTGCAGTGCTAAATTTAGGCCCTAAACAGATATTAACTTAAAATAATGCATGAGAAGTTGAAACATTTAAGCCCAGTGACCGTTATTTACCCAAAACACGTCACTATGGTGTTAGTCTACTTAAAAATTGGCACAACTGTACTCAGACAAGACTCACCGACTAGAGGTTCCCAATTACAGAGGTCATTGTTTGGGTCTGGACTTGGTGTAACTCCAAACGTCTGTAAGACTAGGCACTGCTCATGGTATCTGCAGAATTTTTAGGGATACACATGACTTGAAACTCCATAAAACAATTAAATGATTTATGCAGCAACAGTTTAAGCAGCCTCGTGCCCATCCTCCACTTGAATGTAACTACAAATGAGAATATTTTAAAGATACAATATAGAAATGCTGTGATGCTAAAGGGCAAGGAAAAAAGAACCAGATCTGCAGCCCGTGTTGTTCATAGTAATTTGATTTTTCCTTTACCTCAGCCTTTGCAGCTCTTTAAAGCTTTTCAGATCAAGGATCTTTTTAGACATCTGGAAAGCCTCTGGTACATCTCTGCACATAAACATTCCTACCAACGCTAAATGCCAGTCCCCCAGGAAGTGCTGCTTTCCTGCTACCCCATGAAGCATTTCCCAAATCATAACAAGATTTATATTTACATTGCCCAGGTATAATATTGGCAACAAAAGAAGTTACATTTAATAGATACATTTTTTTCCCCCTGCAACTATAATTCACAAGAACCACCATTCCACTGAAGTGCCAATAAAAGACTCAGAGAACTACCACTAAAGAAGATCAAGAAAATAAATCTGTGAAGCCTCAAAACACTGAAATAAGTCTATTCACTAATGATTTTAATTAAAAAAAAAGTTGCAATTTAAATACTTGCCTATATTGTTTCATTTTGCAATACCCATAGCAGAGTACCAGCAAGTGAAAGTGACCAGTGACTAAACGGCAGAAATGAATTGCTTCAAATTTAAAGTCAAAATTCTTAGCTAAAAAGTATCACCAGCATCTACTAATTGATGCTGTACATTAAAATAGTAGCTCAAACGTTTACTTCATTTGTTCTCAAGAATTGGTAAGGACCTAACTGTAAAACAATCAGCTCTACATGCTCTTTGCAGTATTTCAGAACACTCAGCAATATAAGGTAGAGATTTGATAACTGTTGCATCTTCATTTTTCTGACAAGTAATAAAAATTAAAGACACATTGTTCATCCACCTAAGGGGACTCTGGTTCAACAGAAAGTTCAGGGCTCTGAATTTAAATGCATAAAGTCTGTAACTAAAGGAGGGTTTAATCACAACTTCATACAGAGCAATCTTAAGAAACTAATTTAAGTCAGACTCAAATGTGAAGCTAGTCTTCTTCCTAGTGGAAGAGAACCCAATGGACATCTCTAACTCCTATTAAGTTTGATGCATACATATTCACAAAAAAACAATAACAATAAAAAAAGCAGAAAAACAGCAGAAAATAATTAAAACCCACTAAATTAAGAAAAACTCTTCCATCACTAATACTGACTCTGATATGGAATTTTTCACCAGACTTCCCTACTAACAATATGGTAAGATATCCAGAAACAAAGAAAGAAAAGGAAAATATGTATACATACACACATTTTGAAAAGTCCTGGATTAAAATCTATGATGACAGTTATCCAGTCACATGTGAATCAATGTAATATACTGGCAATTGAAGAATTTCCTCCCACCCTGCAAAAGGGATGTTAAATACAGCTGGATCTTTCTCTGGCACATGCCAAAGGTGGACCTTCTACTACTAACAACCTGCTGGACTTTGGCATTGCCTTTTGCTGTAGTGCAGGACATGTCAGCTGTGGAAATATGCAAGCGAGGTGTTTCACAACACTGCATGATTTTCTAGGTATTATTTTTGGTTCAGAAGTTGTTGCTTTCAAAGTTAATCAAGACTAGAAAGCTCAGAAATCATGCTTTTAAAGACACAACACTTTCCTTACCTGCAGCAAGACTCCGGTGCTGGCAAGTATACTGCCAGCAGAACATACACTGAAGTGTCACACTGAGCAGCAAAGTCACATCAGCACTGTATTCCAGAACACAGGCACTGTCATTCAAGATCAGACCACTAGTCCATCTAGTCCAATAGCCTGTCTTGCAAAAGGCCAAAAACTGATGCTTCAGTGCAGAGTACGCACAGCCCTATTAACACACCTTTTAGACTCCAGGCCGTTCCCTAAAACACTGGGAGTTAAAGAGATTTATTTACCCTTATTTATGCACGCAGAAATTAAATATCCTACCAAGTAAAGAGCCACTGAAAAGCAAATGTTTCCTCCCTAATTACCAAAGTAGCCCTTATCTAACATTTTTATATTACCTTGTATTAAAGATGTTATTTAGAGTATAAGGTTACCACCTATATATCACATATGTAAAGCTTCATAGCTGACTCTCATTTCCTGTTTATTATTCAAAAATATCCGTATTTACTGCATAACCTAAAGCAGGCTCACTGGGAATAAAACGTACAGCCAATGTCTTAAAATATACCGAAAATGAGTAAGTTCTAGAACAAAGTATACATTATCTTACCTTTTCTACGAGAAGAAAGTAAACTATGGGTTCAAGCACTTAGTACTTTGCAGAGAGGTTGGGAAGGGGGAAAGAAAAAGGGAGGAGGGCGCAGGGAATCTCTTGGAGACCCGGGGAGGTTCCGTATTTGCAAAGTTCAGGGGCTCAAGGGCCCGCGGGGGCTCTCCTGGGTGGTGCCTCCCTGGAGCCCCCCCCTCCCACCTGGGTCTGTTCTGCGGGGCAGCGCGGGGGGCTCCGCGGCCACCGCTCCGCGCGCGCGGGCGGAGCGGCCCGGGGAGGCGGCGGGGGCCGCTCGGCGCGCTCCGAGGGGGCGGCTCCTCCGGGCTCCTCCCCGCAACGTGGTTTCACTTGCGCGCTCGGCCGCGCCGCTCGCACCGCGCGTCCCCTCCCCCGCCCCTGCAGCACGGGCTGCTCTTCGGGGGCCCCTCG
>PTEX01000014.1:7402758-7437938 GCA_003342815.1 Eudromia elegans | reverse complement strand
AAAAAAAAAAAAAGAGGCGCGTGCGGAGGACCCACGCGCCGCGCCAAAAGGCGCTGCCCCCGCGCGAAGTGGGTCAGGGCACATGGCGAACATCCACGTTCCCCGTTGCAAATTATATACATATAGATATATAGATATATATATATACACACACATATATAAAAAGAAGTGGGACGCGGCTCTTGGCGCGCGGCCGCCTCGGCCCTCGGCCTCCACCGCCTCCCTCCCTCCCACAGCGGCTCCGGGGCAACGCACGTTGCCCTAGGCCGGGCCACGCTCTCTCAGGGGAGAGGAATAAAAAGAGGGGAAAACAAATAAATATAGATATATAAATACGGAACAAGCAGCCTGCAGGCCTGACCCCCATCCCTGGCCGCGCACACGCTGCCCCCGCGGCCACGCAGGGCGCCGGGCCCGCGGCGCGGCCTGCTCGGCAAAGCGGAGCGCGCGGCCGGGCCTAGCGGGAGGCGGCGCCGCGGGGCCTCCGCGCGCTGCCAAGGACTCACCTGACAGGCCTGGACATGGTGGCCCGGCGGCTGGGGGCCCGGCGCTGCGGAGGCCGCCCGAAGCAGGAGGGCGAGGAGGGAGGCGGGAGGGAAGCAGAAAAGCGGCCGCCTGGCGCCGTCCCCTCCCCCGGGCAGCGAGCGGGAGCGCTGGGCCCAGCGCCTCAGGCCGCGCCTCCGGAGCCGCCTCTTCCCCCCCTCGGTGGCCGCCGGCCCGCGCCGCCCCGCGCCGGAGGAGGCTCGCGCTCCGCTGCGTGGGCCGTGCGTGTCTCCCCTTCCCCGGCCCGGTCACCGCTCGCTGCCGCCCCGCTCGTCGCCGCTCGCTGCTTCCCCCCCGCAAAATGGTCGCGTTCGCACGGGCGAGAGGATGCGCGCGGGGGGCGGCGCAGCCTATCCCGCTGGCGCCACCTCCTCCGCCGCTCATTGGCCGCGGGGGGCGGTGCGCCGCGCCCCATTGGCCCGTTCGAACCATCACGGCGGGCTGAACCTGCCCACCCCCCCCCCTCCCGCAGGGGGAAAGGAGAGGACGCCCCGCACACCCAAGCTGCTGTGAGCCGCAGCGGTGGCCGGCGGCAGAGGAGCAGATTCGCCACAAGCCCGCGCCGCGCCCGCCGGCCCCGCCGAGATCCCCCCGGAAGGCCGCGGCGGAACCCGCCGCAGCGGGAGCCCGTCCCGCTATTTCCCCCCACGGCGCGGAGCCCTGCGGCGGGGCGGCTGAGGAGAGAGCGGGTGCGGCGGGCGCGCTTCCCCGCAGATTCGCCGCGCGGGGCCCCCGCGCAGTTATGGAGGGAAAAGGCCGAGAGGCCGCGGGGACACCGAGCCCCAGTCCCCGCCGCGCCCCGGGGCCGCCTGCGGGCTCTCCCCGCACCGCATCCTCGCGCCGCCTCAGGGCGGTGCGGCGGGGCGCGGCCGTTAGGGACCGTTGCTCCAACGGTCGCGCCGCCGCCTCGGCTCCTGAGGTAAAACGGCGGCGGCCGCAGCTTAGGAAGGGCGGTTAGAGCCCGGCGGGGCGATGCCGGTGCCGCTCGCCGCTCCTTTATCATGGAAGTGCGGCTCCCTTGAGGACCGAGCCGCCCCAGGTGGGGCTAACGGCACCGGGGCACGCGCCTGGCCGCCCCCGGCTCCCCTTCCCCGCCGGGAGGATGGGGGCAATGGCAGCCCCCTGCTGTCGTTACCCAACGTTGCTGCTTTGTTGGGCCCACGGGGCTGAGACTTGGTGTGAGCTTCTGTCTGGTGCGCTGAAATGCCCCCAAATGAAGGCCAGCTGGTGTGAATCTCCTTATCAGCCCTGATTTCCCCACGACCACAATTATGTCCCTGCACGAGGCAGCAGATGTAAGGCACAGGTGTGAATTCTGTTAAATGGAAGAAATTCCAAGAAAAGTTTCAGGATCGTTGCCCTTTAACCCCCCTGGAAACCTAAAATTCTTACTTTACTTAAAAAAGGAGCAGGTTTTAACATGGAAAAATAAATAATGTAGTCCATAAATGTTGCAGTTTCTACAATAGCAAGTCCCTTCTACTTCATGTTTGGATCTTTTCAGTGATCAGCTCCTCCGTTTTACTAAAAGTAGTAGTTACAAAACGTTATCTTATATGCAAGAGTCATCCGAGAAGACTGCTTTGACAATACAAATATGAACAGCTTTTAATTACAGGAGTAATTCGAGTTTATTTAATACCCTCTTAATCTTTTCTCCCTTGGAATTACTACTGCTTTTCTGATCAATTCAGATGTCCTGAAGTCAATACTCATGAGAACCAAGCTGATCGGGAAAGAAAGAGGGTTATTCAGAACAGCTGCCTGCCTTCGTAGCCAGGCCATAAATACACAATGTGAACTAATGAGCCATAAGGAGGAAGACATTATTAACAAATAACCACATCAAGGAGGTTTTCTTTCTTGCTCCTCTTAGCTGCATATATTGGATTACAAGCAACGAGGACTGACTCAACAGATTGGCAAGTTTTGACTACTCACCTCCAACTCTTAAGTCAACAAGACTAAGATAATCAAGATAGCAAAGTATTTCAGTGAAATAATACTCAAATCTAATGAATTTTGCTGGCAACACAGGCACCTTCAGACCGTGTGCGTTGTGCCTATCTATTGTGGAGAGCAATTGCTTTTGTTTTGGACTTGCAAACCCATCAGGGCGGCTGAGGCAAGAAAACAACAACTACTAAACAAGCAAAGTCAAACTTTTATTTCAAACTTTTGCGTCAGTTACTGATCAATCAGTTCCCTCTCTTTCATAGAAACATGATAACACTGCAACTTCACAGTAGTTGGAATCCTCTCTCTAAAATACCTGTGCATAAGTGCAAGCGGTTAAAAAAAAAAGCTCCATTTTCATATTAGTGAGTATTTCTCAACTATGGTCTGCCCTCATGATTTCAAATGCTACTGCAGTGAAAAGAAAAAGAGCTACTATATAAATTAAAGAGTTATAGCACTAAGTAACAACAGGCAGAAGACAGTGAAATAGGTATCATTGGCCCAGCATCTTGCAAAGAGTACACAGGCAAACTAGGCACTGCATGAGGGAAAAAAAATCAAGTGTTTTCAATTTTTTTCTTCCCATTTCAAAAATCAAGTGTCTTCAAATTGGTACCGAAGACACCAGTTAGGCACAATTCATCAGAATAAAGATAGGGCTTCTCTGATTTACTTTGGAAAGATCAGGAAAACAAAGCAAAATGTTACCGGGCTGCACAAACAAGGCTTCAGTTGGATTAAGATCCTCGTTAGAAACTTTGCTTCGCTCAGGTTGGAGGCTCTGAGAAAACCACATTTGCACAGTCAAATCCTTTTCCTGTCTGGATGGGTTTTTACAGAGACCTCAAGCAAAGACTCTGTTGTGCAGCCTTAGGTTTTTGACATTTGTCTGCTGTGTCTCTTAGAACATTAACAGGCAGTAAGTTGTGTGGCAGAAAACCTCAAGCTACGCAGCAGTACCAGAAACCACAGGCAAGAAAATAAATTATTTATAATACAAACAAATTTCAAGTACCTTATTTAGGCTCTCTGAGGCTCCTATCTGAGGCACTTATAAAAAATTAAGAGATCCAAAACCCAAAGAGACACTGGTGCATAGCAAACTGGCATATAAACAGGATCAAAGGTGCTTTTCCACGTATGGCTTAGTGGCCAGTCGGTTGAAACAGTTATTAGAAAAATCTTGTATTTGGTCCAATCTCCTTCCGACTTGAATAGCTGGTCCCGGGCAGAAACCTGCTGCTGTTTGCCTCTGTTCCTTCATGGTCAAGCCAGCTTTAAAACTGTAACTCCTTGCTCAGACTTTTTGAAGTGCACATACAGAAGTCAATAAATAACGTATGGATTCCACAGGACAGTTCCACTCTGTCACTAACAAGTGCTGCTTCCAAGTTCTCCCCAATACCGGTTCACAAGGTTTTACACTGAACCCAAGCTCATGGAGAAGCATATTTAAGTGCCTATAAAACCAAATTCGGCAATATTTGCGTAACAGAATCCTACCTAAAGACCTTAGCTTTTAATAAAAATAACAGAACAAAATACCACAGCACTTACAGTTCATGTATCGATCCTTTACAGCTCTGAGAACAAACAGCCAGAAGTGTTTTAGTACTTAGCGAAGATAATCGGTGCTTGTTCTCACTGCCCTCTCGCTCCATAGAGTGTATGCAATAAAAAGGAAACTTTTCCAAAGGGCAGTCCTAATTTGGGTTGAATCTTGACAAATTTATCATCCTGTTTGCAGTTTAGCTCTTAGGAAAAGTCCTTCGACATTTCCACCCCTAAACAGACTCCTAATTTAATCTACCGGAGAAAGTAAAAACATTCCTGAAGAGCATTCATTTAAACCTCAACCCCAAGCACGGGCAAGATAATTCTATAGCAGAGCATGGTTATATAAAACACATGCCATGCTATATGACCACAGCCTTATAGACCGAGTTTCCTCAGACCTGATTGTCTAGGGTGCTTTCAGTTTTTCAGGGGTGCCAAGCACCATTCTCAAAGAGAACAAATACCTGGGGATAGGCTAGGAAAAAGCAGGCATCAAAAGGCAAGCGAGGCTCGCTTCTCTCCATTTCCTTTTGTCCCACAAAGTCTTCTCCTTTGCTTCCCCTATGGACCACTAAAAGCAGCAGAATAATATTCACCTCTCCAGAATAACCGTGGGAAGGCAATTGCAAAGCTATTGGAGACCGGAGGCTGCAGGGTGTTGGAAAAGCAAACGGGAATGTTGTTCCACCCAACAAAGGAGTTTACAACCTCGTCCTCATTCAGATCTTGGTGCCCAAATAAAGTGACGAAACAGAAGGCGGAAGGATGAGTGAGGCAAAAACTAACAAGCGGCAACCGGACAATTCCTGACAAAAACCTGAGCTCTCTGCTAGGAGCCCTGCAGTCAGGACACACATAAAGGTTTTGGTCTCTCCGTGACACGTAAGCAGAGGTGTGTGGTTCCGGAGCACGAAGAGCATAACCCCACGCTGTGACTCTGAAGGCACAGCAGGAGCACGTGAGCTTTGCATGCATCAAAAGGAGGTCAAAGCAACACCTTGGCGTGGCACACACGCATTCGCCGTCTGCATGCGGTGGGGAATGAAAGATGCAACGCTATTTAAATGTGCCTTCCCCCTGCCCAAACAGGCATGCGCACATGAGACAATGAAGTGCTCTAAATTAAAAATCAATCTGATTAATGAGCACAGGCCGCACTACCTCAGAGCAGCAGAGCTTCCAGTCGCTGGAAGAGGAATCCTCTTGTCCTTCTTCTCCTCTTTCTGCTCCCCATGCCCGGATCGTCGCAGCAATGCTCTGCTGAGCACCAGTGTGCACTGAAGGGCGGGCAGTTCACCATTGGTGTAAAAACATCGGCAAGAGCTGGTTTGAAAATAAGGACATAACATTGCTGCTTGAAGCAGAGCAGATGGTGCAGTAAGTGCATCTAACAGCAAGCCCAGCCTGGTGAAGACGTTTCTTTTAAGTTAATATAATCCCCACTCCCAGAAGCAGAGGAACTTCCATCTCCGGTAGATGAGGACATCATCTTTTCAATCAGGACTCTAGAAAACAAATATACATGATTGGTCTCTTAAGCAAGCAGCTCTGTGCTAGTTCTGAAGCCCTGCAAAAGAAATGCGATGATTTGTTCTAGAAAGACACAGAATTCCTCTCCCATCCTCCTAGCAGAGGCCAACATATGAGGAAACATCCATGGTTTTGTCTAGAGAATTTCTGTTTCCCAAAGCCCCTTTACCAAGGAGAGAACAACTTGTGGCCTTTGGAATTTAGATTCCCTTTGGGAGATTTACTTGCATGTTGTTATTGCTGTTGTTTCTAACTGACAGCATCTCCTGTCACCTCCAAGAACCTGCCGTCTGATTAACACTTCAGTCCTATCAGAAGCCACTGCACCTACCTCATAGACTCATTAATATTCTTGTTTTCTTTGACGGATGTTTCCACCCAACCAGAAAAGCCATTTTCTTTGCTGAACCGATCCACTTCTTCTCTTGTCACTGCCCACGGGGAAAGGTCACACTGTAAAATCAGAGGCAGTCATTTTAAGTTCAGCCTTTTAATTTTTAAGCTGGGAGGGGAATTCTTCCCCTCACCCATTTACTCCTTGTGTTCAGGCAGCAAGAGGGCTCGGCCACTCGCAACTCCGAGATCACGGTGTGATAGAGAGCTCTTAGGGCAAGGTTCTTAATGGGATGGTGCAAGCAGCAATAGATTTATCTAATCTGAGGTACTGCCACGCCTCTGTCAAGCATGCATGGAATTGAGATTCATCCGGAACAGCACAAAAAAGCAGTGTTGCTCATCCAAAATAGGCCAGGCCTATCAGCAACGTTCCCTTCCAGCCCTGAAACAACCACCAAGGGCAGCAGCGATGAGAAAATCTGTGCAACGGGAGCTTGTACTTGTGCGATTATATCACCTTATGGACACATGCAGCTCTCCTTATGCAGGCAAGGACATTATTTTAAAATGCCACAGAGGAAAGCCTTCTACCCAAGGAGGCGAGGCAGCAGACAGGCCATTTTCCCGCCCACCCCTCACGTTTTTGGTTCATTTCCAACCTCAGGCTCTCTCAAATCAGGCAAGTCTCAAACTGAATCTAGAAAGGGCTGCTGAGCCAACGCTGGCACATGTAGAACATAATAGGTAGTTTTTAATGAAAGAGAAATAAATCATTAAAGACAGCAAGCAATCTGCACGAGTGAAACTTGACTCTGCATCCGAGGGAAAAGCAGCCACCCCTCTGGCAGTTCTGGCTGCTGGACCCAACCCTCCTGCTCTGCTGCAAGGGAAAGGCTTAAAAACTAAGAGAAAAACAAGGTCTCGCGTTCTGTTTTCCCCTCCCTTTGCAGCTATACGAGGTGCTGTGCACACACACACACAGAACTGCTCACTTTATTAGCCAGCAGCAGGCAGGGCACCGGCTTCCCGTCGGGCAGCGTGAGCTTGTTGTCCAGGTCCTGCTTCCACTTCTGGCTGTTGCTGAACGTGCTGACGTTGGTGACGTCGAACATGATAACACAGGCTGAGGCCTCCCTGTAGTAGAGCCGGGTCATGGACGTGAAGCGCTCCTGCCCTTGAGAAGAAAGGGAGAACTTCTGTCCCAGAGTGATCATCTCCCACTGGAAGCATCCACTGGGAAATGGAGGTACCGACACTTTCCACTTAATTCAAGGGGAAACAGAGGCATGAAGATGCACCCTGCCTTGTGCACCTCAGCAATGCAGTGATAGATGGAAAAAATCACAGCCCTTAACACTGCTCCAGACACTCGGATGTCCCAGAAATACCTGCATCGCTCTCAGTATAACAATTTAAATTAAGCCTCTTTTCCGCAGCACAGTTTGGTCTCCGCAGAGCAATCCCTGCTTGCAGCAGCTCTGGAGAGGGCTCCTCACTCCCCATCGATAAGTGTGGCTGAGGGCCTGGCCGAGACCCAGCAGGACAAACACAGCCTTGCAGGACAAGTTTGGGATTAAACAAAAAATACCCCAACTCACACATGCCATTATTACCATTTAAACCTTAAGGTGCCCATAGCACCACAACTGTACCCAGGAAGGAAGCCCACCACGCTTGTCCGGCTGGGGACAAACCAAGTCTTCACGTGCCATCACATGGGTACATAAACGGGTAGAGTTTTTACTGTACCAGGTCACGGCACAGTAAAAAATGGCATTTCTGACAGCGCACAGAGGTCGGTGTGAGCTCTGCCCTGGCTCGTAGCTGGTCAATAGGCTTCCCACTCTGAAGAGATGGAGAATGGAGCACTCCAAGCTACCTCCAGCTCTGCGTCCCTTTCAGGGGGGATGAGCGGCGAGGCCGGACTGTCTCGCGCGTGCAACCCCTGTGGCTTAGGGCTCGTCACGAGCACGTGGCCGCTCCGCTTTCCAAATCTCAAGTGTCTCTTTGGGTCTGAAATCGAAATCAGTTTCTTGCTGCAATCCCCTTGCTGCAAACTTCTCCTTCCTGTTTTCTCTTTCGAGATCTCAGGCGCACCCGGCTCAGCTGTGAGACCAGACGCCACAGATGAGCTTTCCTCACTGCTATGGACCCAGAGGTGCCACCTTAGAGACGCCGCTGCACCTCTCCGTCCTGGGTCTCCTAGTGCTAAGAAAGTTTGGGCATGGACATTTTCTGTGCTTCTCTAGGCAGCAGATGCTACTCGCTCCCCTCCAGTGCAAGTTAGTGTCCCCCAGAAGGTGCCCCATTCCTGACCCAGGCCCAGCAGCTCCAGGGCAAAAGGAGCATCCCCTTTCCATGAGCTCTGCTCCAATGCGGATGCGTCTTCCCTAGGAAGCCACCAGCTCATGGTGCAGCCACAGGGCAACTTCCGAGAGCCGCTTCTGATCCCCCAGCCGGACGAGGCTGGATTCAGTGGGAGGACTCCAAGTTCAGACACCAGAATTAGGCCTCCACCATGGAGATCAGTGTGTTAACAGAGGGCTTGTGCTGAGAAGTTATAAACCCTGTCACGAATCAACTTGTCTCCCCACTCAGTCTGCTCTGGCCTTCAAAGAAGAGCTCCACAGAATTTATCATTGGTGCTACTATGCTATTTGCACACGAGCTTTTGATTAAATATTGAAATTACCACCGCAAACTAGAGAGCACATCACACAGCAGAGGGTCTTGCCTCTTGATTCCACAGATTTCCACAGGGAAGGAGGTCCAAGCAATCTGGAAAGCTTTAAATTCCGGTTCAACTGAACATACCTGCGATGTCCCAGAGCTGGAGTCGCACCGTCTCTGATTCCGACCACTGCACGACCTTCAGAGCAAAATCCACTGGAAAAACCCCCAAAAGAAAAGCCAGCAGTTAGGGACACCCAGCAGTTGAGGACACGAAGCAGCTGGGGACACGAAGCAGCTGGGGACACCCACAACCCTGGCCTTGTTCCTCAGCACGTCCGGAGACAACTCGCATGGACCCCCGGCCACCCAAACCCGGAGCACACGGAGCCAGAGCCGCCACACGCGCTGCCCCCCTCCCCTCCACGCGTCACATCCAGAGGGATCCTGCACTCCAACACAGGCACCCAAAACACCCCCGCAAACGCCAGAAGAAACCCGGGGCCCTCGGGGCATCTCCTCCCACCCGAGGATGCTCCGCTCTGCAACCCCGTGCGGAGCTCCAGCCGTAGCGCGCAGCAGCACCGAGCAGGACGCGCTCCGCTCGGTTAATCACGGAGCTCCCCAAGCAAAAAGCCGCCGCTGCCGGCGCTCCTAAAGCTCCCACGGCCGCGAAGGGAGCGGGGCAGGGGCCCCTGCGGCAGCGCCGGGCGGGCCGGGCTCGGGCTCGGCCCCGCTCACCTCCCACCGTGGACTTGTAGTGGCGGTTGAAGCTGTCGTGCGCGTAGCGCTGCACGAGCGACGTCTTGCCCACCGTGGCGTCGCCCACCACCAGCACCTTGAACATGCGGTCCCGGTGCCCCATGGCGCTGCCGCCCGGCCCGGCCCGGCTCGGCCCGGCCCGGAGCGTGGGGCGGCGCCGCGGGGCTGCCGGGACGCGTAGTCCGCCCGCCCCGGGCCCGCCCCGGATGCCGGAGCCCGGAGCTGCCGCAGCCCGAGCGGCTCCGGCGGCCGCTGCGGAGCGAGCGGGAAAACGCTGCGACCCGGAGAGGGAAGGAGCGGCGCGGGCAGCGGGCGGCAACGCGCCGCTATTGATTATTTATATATATTAACTGTACGCTATTTTTATGTATTAATTGCGGCGCCCCAGCGCAGTTATTGCGGCAGCGGCAGCACTCGGGGCAGCTGCGGCCACTGCCCCTTAGCACAAGGAGGTGCAGGAATGCCATCAGGGACCCCTGGTCCCCGCGCCCAGCGTGCCCGCTCCGTCCCCGGGAGCAGCAGCACAAAAAAACTCCTTCCTCGCAGCAAAGGCCCCATCTCTGCAGGCACCAGGGTCCCCTGGCCCTTTCTCAGCAGCTCTGGGGCACCCACGGTCTCAGCACCCGCCCGGGTCCTCCGTGAGGGGTCCCGTCCCATCAGGGGTCCAGCTGCCATCGAGGGCAGCGCAGGGAGAGGATGGGACAAGATGCTGCTCTGACCAATACCGTCACTTGTGAGGGGCTTATGGAGAGAAGACACCACAGTCCGCATAAATAAATGTCATCTTTATTTAACCAAATATAATTTATCAGTTAAGTTGACATCCGTCAATTCAGTTACAGGAACTATAAATAATTAAGACAGTCTTTTTCCTTTAATAAAAAGAGTAAACCAGTATTTTTTTTTTCCACTTGCAGTCCGATGCAAAGCAGGCATGCATTTGAGTGCAGCTAGGGGGGAACGTTTTCATCCTTCCATATTCCGAAGCTTCAAATGACGTTTTTCCCTGGCCTCTTCTCTGGAGATGCTGCCAGCGCAGAGCTCGCAACATCCCCCCTGCATCCCCACAGCCTCCACCCCTCTGCATCCCCCCGTCCCACCCCGGCGGCCGCAGCAGCAGGTTCTTCCTCTGGCGCAATTGCTCCCTTGGGGGTTCCAGGTCGTCCTGTGACACTTAAAGACCGGGAGTCTTTTTCACATTAGGTTCAAGTGTTAACGGAAGGAAATCCCAAATCTATTCCTCCGCATTAGGCAGAGAAATCAGGTGAGCGGGAGTGAAGACTCAGAAGCCTCCAGGCTGGCGCTTCAGGAGCACGTGGGGTGATGGACACGGCCCTGGTTTGGTTTAGGATTGGAGGTTCTTTCTTTTTGCACAAATTAGGTTTGTGAGAAGTCAGGTCACTATTAGGGTTAGGAGTACAAAGTTCGGAGCTCGTGTCACGGAAGGACACGCTGCGAAGGCAGGAAGGGAGGGAAGCCCCGCGCTCTATCGGGAAGGTGGGAAGCGGAAACCCAGCTGGCAACACGGTGCCCGCTCCCGTTGTGGCCCCGGCATCCGGACCGGGGGAGAAGCGGATCGCTGCCTCCCAAAATCTGCAACCAGGGAAGGCATTAAGCGCAGGGATACCCAATGCACACAGTGAAGCAAGAGAGGCCTCTCCTACAGCTAAACTGGTCCCTCGGCAACGTGCTCCCGAGCAGGCAAAGGTCGGGCTGCGGCTCCGTTCCGCCCGTCTGCTTTTTCAGAACCGCTTTCCATCAATCCTGAGCTTCCTTCCCAACGCGGTGGTCTCCAGAATAAGGATCAAGCCCGGAACCACATCCCTGGATTGGGACCACACCCAAAGCCAGGCCTCATTATCCTCGCCTTGGACCTGAACGTTCTTGACGAGGGTCACAGCGTTCAGAGCAGCCTTTTTTTGTGGGCCGAGGGGGGATACAGGGAAGGAAAAGTTCCCAACAAACTCCTCCCGATCCAGCAAGGAACGGGCTGCGCTTGCACGGGGCCCTGCAGAGCTCAGCAGCTCCTGCACTGCCCAGACGTCCCTCCCACCCTGTGCTGCTTTCATCTGGGCACTAATGGGCCCTGCTGGGACTGAAAGCCAAAGCCCAGCGGGCACCGGCTCCAGTACAGAACTCAACCTAAATGGGGAAATGAAGCCCACGAGGGATGGTCGCGTCCGGCTACGAGGAACACGCCTCAGACGAAGGAAAGGAAGGAGGAGGAGAGGCAGCAGCCTGCAGGAAACCGCAGCATGTGGGTCGTGCTCTGAGTGGGGATGGAACAGGACCGGAGCCCGGGAGCGGGAGCAGGGCGGTTAGCTAAGGAGCTCCTGTCCCGGAGCCTGCAGCCATCCGTGGGGCTGGGGACACCGGCAGCCTTGGGCACTGCAGCCGGGCTCCACGCCGGACTCTGCTTCTCCCTTCATGGGCATGAAGAGCTTCCCTGCCCACACTGGAAAGGCTGCGAGCCATTCCTTTCCATAGGCAAGGCCCGCTGAAGGAGGGGACCTGCTGATGGAGGTGACCTGCTGATGGAGGGGACCTGCTGAGAGCAGCATCGAAACGCACTGGGACAGGCTGAGCTTTCCAGCTCAATCACATCCCTCCCGCCAACTGCTCCCGTTGGGACTGCTCCCACTTCCTAGCCGGCCTGCACACAGCAGACCCAGCCAGCAGCCCAACACAGGGGTCCTTTCCCCAACCAACGGCCCAACATGGGCAGCTCTGAGGTGCTGGGATCTGGGTGCCGCGGCATTGGGCTCCGCTGGGATCCTGAGGGCCTCTTCCCAGCAGCAACGGGCCCCTCTGCAGCACACGGCGACTGCGGAGAAAAACCTTAACACAAGAACTGGGGTCTCTCTTTCCTACTCATCCTGAAGAGGTTGCCATGAGAACGGTGCCGGGTCTATTCCGGCACAAGGAGGTGTTTGCAGCCTTCAGCACCAGCCAGTGCTAGTGCTGCTGTCGGAGGGTCACACGCTTCGGATGCCGGGCACAGGACGGGGGTTCACAGAGTGGACACGGGGGACGAAGGTGGAAGGGGAGGGAAGACGGCAGAAACCCCAAGTCCTCGTCCACAAGGATGCACTTTGCTAGAAGGCACCTGCGCAGTAAAACCAGCCCGAATCTCACTCCCCTCCAACATTTAAAACACTTATAAAGCAAAAAAGCAGCACTTGACCCCTGGTGCCCAGGATAGGGGAGCTCCCCTATGATCAGACCAGTGTCTCCACTGTAGCCTTGGTTTGGACACAACTGCTATGAAATTGCACTTGGTGATTGTCTCTTTACACATTTTTTTTTTCCTGTCCTTCCTAAAACTAGATTTATGTTCTGTACAAACTTGGCTTCAAATATAAACCACATAAAAATTCCCATTGAAAATAATGAGAATCCAGTATCAAAGGTGAAGTCTCACCAGAGATCGGGGGGAGGAGACAACGGAGAGCAAGAGTGGAAGAAAAGAAATTAACAAACCCAAAAAAAAAACCAAAACCAAAAAGAACCTGAAGGAGAAGAGCTGTGGGAAGGAGAAGGGCGGTGGGGAGGGCTAGTCGCCCACATCGGAGTCCCGGTCACCGATGAGCCAGAGGATGTGGAAGCTCAGAGCAAGGAGACCCGTTCCGATCAGGTCCCCGAGCGCTGTCAAGTATGGGATGGAGAAGTTGTCAGGATCGAGGTCCCGGCCCCACATCCAGTGCACCATCCAGTCCGCGATGTACAGGAGGATGAGGACCTGAGCGGCAGAGAGGGAGCAGCCCCGTGAGCGAGGATCCAGAGCTGCCCGGGCCTCGCGGTGCATCCCGGGGGGGGCCTGAGCACACTTACGGCAGGCTGCATCCTAACGGTAAGGGCAACAAAGAGCACGAGGGCCAGCGGGCAACCTGGAGCGGGCCCATAGGCCCCGAGCCCCCTCTGTGTCTTTGTGCCTTGCCTGCCCCCCGTCTGCAAAGGGGAAGCCTCCTCCGAGGGCCCAGGCACCAAGCAGGAGCTGGCAACCTAAATTTAGCCTCCTAGACGAGCGCTCTGCCTCTGACGGATGCTCTGACTCACTTCCTCCCGCCCGCTTCAGACGCCGACTTGGGGCGCTGCTGGAACAAGCCGCAGCCTCCGCAGGCTGCAGGGCAGGGGGAAGCGCAGCCAGGACCCCCCGCCCCGGTCAGGGTTCCTGCCACTGCTGGCGCCAGCAGCCACAGGGCTTTGCGTGTCCCAGCCCAGGCAAGTCCCTCGGGACACTCGCTACTGCCTGTTCACTGCACGAGGAGCCTGTGCGAGCAGGCATGGGCAGAGGAGCATTCATTTATTTATACCCCTGTTCCTCTGACAAACCTGCTCGGTAGGTCCTTCCCCATCACGCACGCTAAGCAGGGCAACAGGGGACACGTTCGTGTCCCCTTATTGCAGCCCGAGGGGGTTACGGCCCCGGCAAGGCCCATGGGGCCAGGTCCTCACCTGCAGCAGCGCAGCCGTCATGTAGAAGAGGATGAAAATCAGGGTGAGCGTCGTGTGCCCACCCCGCATGGAGCTTATGGTGTAAAGGAAAACCAGGTGTCCGGGCACCACCAGGAGAAAGAGCACGCGAGCAGAGCGGGAATTCACGTCTGTTAGGAAAAACACACGGTGGAATTAATAGTTTAAAGGGGGGGGCAAAGAGAGAGCAGCTCTGCAGACTGCTCCCTGGGCCCCAGGTGACAAGGCAGCACCCTGGGAGGCAGGGATGGATCCCCCCTGCTGCCAGGGATGCCCAGGACACTCGCACGGACGGTGCAGAGCTTCCAAGAACTTCCCGAGACGGGTGGAGGTTTCCCAGAGAAAACGAAGCAGGGAGCTCCCTTGGCACCTTGTCTGGTGACGGGCTCATTGACACCTCCCAGGGCACATCTGCTGTCCCCTCCTGCTCCCCAAAGGCCAACACCTAAAGGCTGGTGTGTGTGAGCAGAGCCAGACGCGGTGCCCTCAGGGACGGCCTTTACCCAAGGGCCAGGACGTAGCCTACAGGTCCTCAGGCTTTCTCTAGGCCTGAGGTCATCTCTGCCCAAGGTCCACGTTTTGGAATGCAAGTCTGGGCTATGCTGCCACACAACTGCTAAATAGCAGAGCTGTTAAGAAGCCTTCACTAGTGAAAACTTTTCTGCAGCCATACAGACCCAGCAGAAATGCAATATTCAAGAGGGTTTGAGTGTCCCAGATGCATCTGGAGAAGATTTGGAGGGTGGTGCATTTACGGCATCAGACCTAGCACGGGACTTCTGCTCCGCGCCTTCCCATCCCAGCGGGTTCCGTCCTCCCGAGCCGCAGCCCTGCTTAAAGGCCAGCCCGTCTCTAGAGGGCAGCCCAGGCCAGAAAAGCAGCGGCCTCCGCGACTCCAGAGCTGCCTCCGGGCAGCCTTCAGCCTCCATGTCCCACGGGAGCCCCCCAGGCCGTCCCTCGCGGAGCCTTGGCCAGTCATTTGCTGCCGGTGGTGCCGGCAGAACAGACCAGGTTTCAGCTCCCCACACACCTGAGCCGAAGAAGGTGCTGCAAGGGCTGGGGCACTTGCGAGGGGCCGTTTCCGAGCTCTCGCCGGGCATGCCGCTCATGTGCAGGTACGTGGAGATGCGGCTGGCCTGCACAGCTACCAGGTTGCCACCCACACCTGCAGAGAAGGAGACAGCAGCGAGAAAAGGGTCTCAGGGAGGCTCAAAAAAACCACAAAGCCATTTGCAAAGGCCAACAAAGCGGGGCTTGCCAGATGCTGGAATAATGTAGGGCAGGATTTCTGACCCAGATTCTACTTTTGCTGGATGTAAAAGGTCAACACAAAACGCTAGAGCAACCCTTTAGACCCCATGACAAAATAGATGCAATTCTCTTTCTGCGGTTTTGATCGGAAAAAATACGTGGAAATAAACAGCCAAATAGAAACATTTCCCAGGACAACAAACTAAGGAAAATATTCCAAAGCAAACAAAAGCCTGGGATTAGGAAAGTCTATCTCCTTGGTAACAACCCCCCAGGCCCATTAGGCTGGCACCAGAGGGAGCGACATAGCTGCAAAGCTCCCACCCAAGCACCACGTCCCACAGACAACCACGAGAACTGGGCTCCTAGTCCCACGTGAAACGAGGTGCACAGGGCAGCTTCGCTCTGCCTGCCAAGACCCTCCAGAAGCTGGAACAACAGAGTGGAAAGGAACTCACCATTAATCACCGGGGTGAACACGGCTATCCCAGCGAAGTTTGGATCTGAAACCGTTCGGTCCAGAATTAACCCACCAACACTGCAGGGGGAAGATTGAAGAGGTCAGGGCAATCACTAATTAATGAGTGTTTGTTCAGACAAGGCAATGAACCACCCACGAAGGTGCTCGGCAAGGGTGATTTCCACCCTGTTAACCTGCACCTACACCTGTGGCCGTCGCACGTGATTTCAGGGCTCACAGCTGGGGCATAATCCTGGGGTTCCTATTACGTGAGCACAGAAGACAGTTTCAGCAGGAGCTCTTCCTACTGCTGCCAAAAGGGCCAAGGACTAACCCGCTCGACACGTATTTACGGCAACCCAGCTATGAGAAGCAATCCTGCCCTTCAAAGGCAGGTCCCTTGCGAGGGGAAACGTCTAAAGAGGACGTGCAGGGGCAAGGGGACGGGATGCTGGAGTCTTCTCCAGGCCTTCCCACCTGCTGATGGCCATGGCGATGATGACCGGCTCCCAGCCGGAGTAGAGCACCTCCCGCGTGGCCGCGTTCCTCTTGGCCACCATGATCCAGATGGGCAGCAGGGCGATGAAGAAGGCGCACACCAAGGGGTTCACGTACGCTCTGCTCTCTGCGGGGAGAGGCAGCGCGTCAAGGGGACACCCTGCTGCATGGGGACAAGGTGCTGCAAGGCTGAGCTCGACACGCCTGCCCCAGACTGCTCCCATCCCTCGAGCCAAAGGAGACTCCAGCAGCAACAGGCAAATCCCCAGCCTGGGAAGCTGCGGCACGTCCTGCTCACGATGCACTCGCAGAGGCACCGATGGCTCTGGGTGAAGTGTCCTCTTCAGGCACCAATTGCTCCTTCTCACTTGCTGCTCCCGGGCAGGATCCCCCAGGCCGGATTCAACGCAGGGTGAGCCTGGCTGGGCTCTGTACTGAGCACCCCCCCAGCTCACGACTGCAGTAAGAAGGGCTAAAGGCAAAGCTGCCCTTCCACAGCCAGCACCCAGTCGCCTCTCCCCACCACTCCCCCTGCTGCGAGGGTCTGCAAATCACTGCCAGCACTGACTGCAGCTGCAAGGCAGTTAAAGGTCCACTTCCCCCCTCACCAGTCCTGACTAGGACTTGTTAACTGAGGTAGCATCCAAGCCAAATGTCCTATATAAAGACCCTGAGAACAGCCAGGATAAGGGACTAGGGCGAGGGAGAAGCTGCAGCACGTAGAGGGTGGGGGAGAGACAAGGGCCTTTTGCTGCTCCTCACCCAGCTCTTTGTACAAGCCCCAGCTGATTCCCGAGAGCAGAGCCAGCGTGATGAGGTCCCCCAGGCTGGCAGCGATCGGCGTGGCGACGTTGTCAGGATTGATCCCCATCTTCCTGGATCCGATGATGACCCCGATCATGATCATGCCTATAGCCAAAAAGAGGAAGAAGACGGGATGAAGCCGAGGAGAGCCAAGCAGTTTAGGAGGAGGAGCACAGAGGGATGTGCGAGGCCTCTCTTACCCAAAACGAGGGAAGCAATGAACGCAGTAGCCACGCTGCTGGCGCACAGCAGGACAGCGTGGTCAATGCTGAAGTGGCCGTCAGGGATCCATCCAAAGATCACCGCTGCGATCGAGGCCAGGAAGCCAACCACCGTGGCCTGAACCTGCCAGCAAAGGAAGCACGGTCACCAAGAGGACAGAGCAACACGGTCCCGGGCACGCTCGGGACGGAACAGCACTCAGGGGACCATCCCAGCGGATTAGGAGCAGGTAGGGAGACACCAAGGCTATCCATGAGCTATCACTCTATGGAAAGACGATTGCAGGAGAAGAAGCTCCTGTTTTCCTTCCCACTCGTCATGCAATAGCTAAACTCAGGCATTTGCGCCCTTTGACACTCCTCAGCCTGGGACTCACCGGTATTCCCACTTTCTTCTCCCTTTCTTACCTGAATCAGAGCCATGTTCCCTGTTATCATCTTCCAGAGCTCTTTGGGCGTGTCCATTTGGCCAATATTAGCCTGCAAGAGGATACCACAGCATCACTAGATGCTCAAAAGACCGATATAATTTTGCACGCACCGACAGCCCCAAATCCCGCTTTCCTCCAGCGTGAGCCTGCGTCGGAAGCGGGAGAGAAGGATACCCTCAAATCCCCAGCGCTTCCAAAGAACATCCCGGCAGAAGAGGCGTGCACGGACACCCAGGGCTCAGGCCCGCGACCACTTCACACCCTGTGACTTGTGGTTCATAGGGTGGCACGTGGGTGACGTGGCGGGAGAGCGGATGAGCGCGACAGGATCCAGCTGCACGGGAAGCAGCCAACCTCCCGCACGAGCAAGGAGATATTCCTCATCCTCGGCACAACCAGGCCCTGCTGCTTGTTTACCCCCTGAATTCCCTCCAGCGGTGACCAAGCCAAACCTGGCCGGGGCCCAGGTGCGTCACGCTGCCCCCGAGGGAAGCAGGGACCTCAGCGCAGCGACCCGCATGTCCCCAGCCCGGGACAGAGCAAGGCCGGGGGACATCACGTGGGCCACCGGAGCTGGCACCGGGAGCGAGCGTTTCGAGTAAGAGTTGAGTAAACAAAGTTAATGCCACGTAGGGACCTACTGAGCGGCAGGAAGCAGCCACGGCACACGGGTCATCTGGCACCGCCGGGGCTGCAGGAGGTGGAAATCAAACTAACCAGAACGGATGGAAAGTTACTTGAATTTCTTGGCTCGTGACCCAGGTCGGGGGGAAAAAAAGAGGCCGAATCACCGCGAGCTGCTGGTCGTCAGGGAGCACAAAGGTTCTGCCCTCAGGCGCTTTAGGTCTTCATGGAAACACGGGAAGAAAGGGTGGATATAAAACTGGACACAACTTAGAGTATTAGAAGCTGATAACAGGGAGCAGCAGCAAATTGGTCACCCTGAAATCATAAGGGAGAGGCTCAAGACACTGAAGTGGCAGTGCCATGATAGAGCCCCAGCTCACAGTGCCAATCTTGTAACATATAGAGTTATATGTTCACCATCTCCTCCTCAGATCCATCCTCTGCATAACACAGCAGCAACCTCTGCCTCTTGGGTTTCCTTCCCGACCTGTGCACACTAACCAGCCCATCCACTTCCCAGCGCACGGGCGGCGAGGGAGCACCAAGCCATGGCCATGGCATCGAACCGCGGCATCGCCGGGGTGAGTTTTCCTGCTGAGCTCAGTGGGAAGGAGCAGGGGCCCCACGAGGAGGCTGCAGGGCGGCATTCAGCACATTCAGCACAGGAATTCGAGCTCCATATGAAGCCTGACCTTAAAATTCCTGCCACACGGCAATTAGGTTGGGATTAACATAACCCAGCCGTAGTCGCGGGCAACAAGATCTTAATCCTCCACCTAATGGGAGAGTTTTGCCTCTTAATTGTGAAAGGAACCTTTGAGCTGCCTTAATGCGGCACTAATTCGGGAGCCCCAGTGCGGGCGAGCATCGGAGGCTGCTTTCCTGCGGAGAGGGCACGAGATGCAGGACACGGAGCAGCAGGGAGAGGAGGGCTCGCTCCTCCCGCACGCGTGCCCTGTGGGAACGGGCACCACGGAGAGGAACGGGGCACCACGGAGGTCATCTTATCCCCCCAAGACCCACAGAGGGGTAGGAGGCAGCTCTGGGCTCCTGGAGCTGCCCACAGAGCCACGAGGGTCTCACTTCTCTGCCGGGCTCCGTGCCGGCCCCGTGAGGAAGAGGAGGGTGGAAATCACAGACCCACCTCTGCTGGGAAGCGGCTCCGCAGAGAGGGGACTGGGAGCCCTGGGCGACACCACGTCACCCACGAGGCAGCAATGGGCCCTCATGGCCAGGAAGGCCCACGGGCTCCTGGCTGCATCAGCAGGAGTGTTGGCAGCAGGACAAGGGAGGGGATCCTGCCCCTCTGCTCAGCTCTGGGGAGGCCACGTGTGGAGCATTGGGGGCAACTCTGGGCTCTCCAGGACAGGAGGGATGTGGAGCTTCCAGAGAGGGGCCAGCGCAGAGCAACGAAGATGATGAAGGGACTGGAGCATCTACCGTGTGAGGAAGGACTGAGTGAGCGGGGCCTGTTGAGCCTGGAGAAGACTGAGAGGGGATCTGATCCATACGGACAAATATCTGAGGGGAGAGCGTAGGGAGGAGGGAGCCAAACTCTCCTCGGTGGTGGCCAGTGCCAGGACAAGAGCTAATGGGCACAAGTTGAAGCGCAGGCAGCTCCATCGCCATGTGATAAAGAACCTCTTTGCCGTGAGGGCGACGGAGCCCTGGCCCAGGCTGCCCAGAGAGGCTGGGGAGGCTCCTGCCCTGGAGAGCTTCAAACCCGCCCGGGTGCCCCGTGCTCTGGGTGCCCCTGCATGGGCTCGGAGCTCGGCAGCCCCTCGCAGGGAGCCAGGGCTCCCACCACGGTGCCCCACGAGACACGAGGCGCTCGCGGCGAGGCTCGGGATGAAGGCGCTTGAAGAGGGAAGAACTATTATTTACAATTGTGCTGCTGGGAGAGGCTGCCAGGGCCTCCCCAGCCCCGCGCGGCTGCGGGCACAGGCGGCAGCGCCGTGGCAGGAGGGTTCCAACACAGAGCAACTCATTCAGAGCCCGACCAAGGCGGCGTTCTGCGGCACTAACAGAGCCCGTCGCCGTCTCGCACAGGGAGCTCCCTGTTCCCCAGCGGGGTGACACTTCTGGAGGCAGCAGAGCCCAGCCGTGGCTCTCCACCAGCGTCAAGAGGCTCCCAGTCCCACTGCAGGCTCCTGACACCTCCCTTCTGCAGCACGGTTCCTGTCTCTCGTCCCTGCAGAACGTGGCTTGTTTTAATGCGTTCTGGTGGCACGGACAGAGCTGCAGCCTCTAGGACCAAGGGCGGCCGCGACACGGACACGAACTGTCAGCAAAGCTTAAGGACCGCTGAGCCCTTAAACCTCAGCAGGGAGGCGGGATGAAGGCACCTTGCACAACGCTGAGCACGAGGCTCTTTTCACGGTTGTCACCTTCACAAAGACGGCCCCATTCGCTGCCCGGGCACCACTCGTGCATGCACCTTCCTCCCCTGCAACACCCCCAGCAGAAACGGGGCACCCGGTCCTCTCGCCCAAACCGCCCCGGGTACTCACAGCTGTAGACAGGCGAGAGGCCAGCGTCATCTCCAGGTTCCCCTTCAGGCCCAGCAGCGCGGGCACCAGGATGAACACCTCCGTCACGTACTTGAAGACGTCCCAGTGCTGCAAGGTGGAAATCAAGAGGACACGAACACACACGTGGGGTCGTTAGCACCTCTGCTTGGAGCCGAGCGCCGTTCACCCCAGCGCTTTTGCAGTCGAGGTGGCCCAGGACAGATTGCCCAACCCCACGCGCAGCCACACCTGGAGCTTTCCCGTATTCCTACTGGTTTGGACATTGGGAGGCCAAAACAGGGAGTAATGGGGAAACCTGTGTCAACATGGGCACTTTTGGGTAGAATCGAGCACTGAGGTGTAGCCAGGCTTGGCCTGCAGCCATTCCCGAGGTGTTTTACAAATGCCTTCCAGAGCAGGGCCAATGCCTTCCTGGATGTCCCTCGTCCCTAGTGCTCAGCTACCTACAGCCTGTGCTGGCTCCTGAGCCGAAGTTTTGCAAGAAGGAGCTGTGTCCGAATCGCCTTCCTTGTGCCATCAGCATTCCCGGGGCAGCCAACAGGCCCCACGCTTCTTTCTAGGACAAGGACATGGGCCAGGCCCTTGGAGCAAACAAAGCTCGCTCTACCTGCGTGACTAACACCTTCCTGTGGGGAAGGACTGCGGTTGCTCGTGTTTGTTTTTCCACTCCTTGCTCTGTTTGCTTCCCGCCGGCTCCCCTGCTCCGACCGCGGCGCTCGGACCGCGCGCCCTGCGGGAGCGTTGGAGCTTCACACGGGCAGAACGGCACCGTTTGTCCCCTCAAAGGGAAAACCTCTCCAGCCAAGAACCCTCTCCAAGAACCAGCCCCGGGGGCCTCCTTGCTGAGGGCGCCAGGGAAGGAGCCGCTCCCTGCGAACGCCCTGTGGGAGGCTGGATCCCAGTGCCGGCTGCTGGCGGGAAGGGCACGGGAGGCGGTGGCAGGATCAGCCCTGCCCTCTCAGGCATTTGCTTCGACACCGGGCCCCGTCAGGCTGGGCTTCCTTGAAGGTCACGTCCGCGTGCGGGCGGGCTCGGCTCGCCTCTATTTTTAGGCCGCCCTCGCGGGCACGAGGGTTATTTTGCTCCTTGCTGCGCCGCTGGATCCCGAGCGGGATGCGGAGCTCGATCCAGGAGGGGACGGGAGCCGCGAGAGGAACGCGGGAGCTGCTCTGGGCGCGCGCTCTGCTCCGAGACGGAGGGTAGAGGCAGCATCAGGCAACAAGAGCTAATGCAAAGCTGCAGCCCCTGCCCACCTTGTGCCACCCCGGCTTTCCATGTTAACCTTTAGAGGAGCCCGCAGTGCCTTGCGGGACGGTGCCAGGAGCGGCTGTAACCGGAGCCTGGGGCGGCAGCTCCTCGAGCAGGACGGGGCTGCGAAGGGGAGGAAGAGCCGTCCCCGGGCGGGGGAAACGAGGAGGTTTCTGCAGACATCAGCTCGCTGCAAGGAGTGGCGCCCGGGGGCTCCTGCCAACACGCTGAATATGGGGCATTACACAAGGCTGGTCCCGGGCGCCTCTAAGGGCTCCCTGGCCCCTGCAGAGAGCAGAGCTCCCTGCAGAGACGCGTGCGGAGCCGGGGGGAAACCAGGGCAGAGTTTGGGGAAGGTGGAAGGGGAACTGCCTTGAACACAAGCTCGGGGCTTTCCACATCCAGAGGCTGTTCTGAGGGGCGAGCAGGGAGCACCACGCAGCAACCCAGACCCTCCAGAACCGCAGGTCTCCCCAGGGCCAGAGGACCACAGGAGGGACCTCATCCCGCCTCGTGCTCTCTCCTCCCGGGAAGGCCAGGCCAGGGCAGCGGCTGCTCCCGGCACCTCTCCGGGGCAGCCGTGGTGCCCGGCTGGAGTCCAGGACGCGCTGCCCCTGCTCGGGGTGGCTCTGCAGAGCGGTGGCGCACGAGGGCCCGGGGGGACGAGGGGACAGCGGGGAGCCGGCGCCCGCCCCGGCACGGGCCGCTCGCTGCATCCAAATCCCACAAGGAGCCCAGAACCACCAGGTTTGGCCTCAAAAGCAGAGCTGAAGGCCCCGCGCTTGCTGCTGCAGGAGCCACCTGCACCATCCGGAGAGCAGCCAGGATGGAAGAACCGCTCGGGGCTCTGCTAGGAGAGGGGCTGGTGCCAGCACCCCTCGCTCATGCACTAAAAACACCAGGGACGCTTGGGTGCCACCTGGCCCAAAGGTCTCTCCAAACCCAAGGAGAGCAGAGGCAAACGCAGATTCACGGACACGCAGCAATGGCCCATGCCCAGGGCTGCCTGTTTTCACATTGGGGAGGCCAATTGCAGCCGGCACATCAGCCTTTTTGCTCAAAATTGTGTGTACGGAGCCTCCATCCCTGATCCCAGCTGCACCCACGGCCGCGGGACTCCTGCCGCCTCCCTTGCTCCATCCCTGCTTGCTCCAAGGCTTTGAGCTCCAGGAAGTCCCTCATCTCCACGAGCCGCAGCCGCTGCCTTCCCTTCCCCCTTCCCACCCTATGGCATTAGCGGCCCGATTTAATCCCAAGGCTAAAGGAGCTCGAGGAGCTGGCAGGACACGCTGCGCAGCTACGTGCTGGGCTGCTGCAGAACACGGGAATTAACAAGTTTTATTTCTAATGGCCATAAAGAAGAAACAGGAGGACCTGGCGGGGCGCCCCAGCATCCCACGCCTGCCCTCTCCTGCCCAGCCAGGAGGGCTGCTCTTGCTCCGGGAGAGACTTCCAGGCTGGCTCCAAAGCTCAGGACCTCTTCCTTTCCCTTGGGAGCCCATGTGGAGCCAGCGATGGGGAAGCAAACACGCTTGGTGCAACGGGGATCTCACTACCTTTCCTTTGAAGGCGTTCCTGCCAACTATTGCTGCTTCCTCCCTGGCTTTGCGGAGAGCTGCTTGGGAGGATTCCAAACTACGTTTTGTTCTGAAAACGCGAACATTGCCCCCAAAGCAGCGTGGTTTAAAGGCACCCAGGTGTCCACGGCAGCTCCCTGCTAGCCCAGGGCCTCCCGGCTGCTTCAAGCGCGCAGGAAGGCGGCGGGGAGGCACCGAGCCAGGCCTGGGTTTGCACCAAGTGTCCTGCCCAAGCAGCGCAGGTGACGCAGGGGAGGACCCAGGAGGGACACAGGGCCCGGGGGGGCCGGGGCTGCCCACAGCAGAGCGCTTCCCTTGCGGCGCTAACGCCCGGGGCCGTCTCAGCGCCCAGGCGGGAGCCCCGGCCATGCAGGACACACAGGGCAGCCGCTTCCCGCATCCTGAGCCGTCTCCACGTGGCCAAGGACAGCGGAGCAGACGGGACAGGAGGGTCCCCGGTTCCTCTGACCTCCTCGTCCCCCTCCATCCTGCTGCCACCCGCTCATCCAGCTCCGGCCTCCAAGCTCAGCTTGGGATCAAGCCGCGGGTGGAAGCGACGGGATTCGGAGCCCAGGGAGGTTTTCCCCGTCCTACCTGCACGATGTCCAGCACCATTCCAGCAGCAACTGTCCCAAAGCCCGCCAGGAGGAACGGGAAGAGGACCTGGAGCCCAATGGAGAAGGAAGTCTCTTTGAGCGGCGAGGCGGGCTCGGCTCCTCGCTCGGTGCTCGTGTCGTCGCTCTCGTTGCTCTGGCTGCCGTTCTCCAGCAGGGTATCTTCCTCCCGCACCCCTTTGGCGTTGGCGCGGGACTCCAGCAGCACCCGGTCCGCTCCGGCGCCCTCGGAGCCCAGGAAGGGCAGGGGCTGCGCGTGGGCCGGGGGCAGCGCCAGGGCCTCCCTCTGCTCCGGCGGGGCAGCCATGGCGTGCGGGGCCGTGCCGGGCCTGGTCCGGGCGCCTACGGGCTGCGCCGCGAGGGCCCTTCGGCCGGGCGCTCACGCCAGCGGCGCCCGCAGCGTCCAGGGGCCGCCTCTGCTCCGGCCGCTCGCTCGCCGTGGGGCGCGGAGGCTGCTCCCGCGGCAGAGATCCCCATGAAGCAGCGCCCGGGAGTGGGGGGCGCCGGGAGCCGCAGGGGGATTCGCCCCGGTTCGCTGCTCGCCGGTCACCGCGGCTGCCCAGGGCGCGCGGCGGAGCCTCTCGGTGCTCGTTGTGTAACGCTCAGCGCATCCTCCCGCGGCTGCTCCCCGCGGCTGCTGCGGCGGAGCAGCACGGCCGAGGGCAGAGCAGGGAAAACGAGGATTAAAACGGGCACCTAGAGCGGAGCTTCGAGGGACGAGGCGACCCAGGGAAAGCTCTTCCTCCTCCCAGGGCTCGGAGGCCCGTCCCGGCGGCGCCTTCCCTCCGCACGCCTCCAGCTCCTGCGGGATGCGGCTCTGCGGCAGGAAGGGCAGCGGCTGCCGCGGGCTCCGAGCGCTGCCCCCTCCTCCGGGCGGGGATTCCTCGCCGTGCAGCACGCGGCCGCCGCAGCCCGTATTTAAAGCGGCCGGGGAAGGTTCCCGGGGCGGCTGCCCGGGGTGGGGGGGGAGCTCGGAGGGCAGCGCCGTCCCCCGCCCGCAGCGCACGGGGCAGAGCGAGGCCCGCGGTGCCGCCCGCGCCCGGGCCGGGTCCCGCCGCGCTGGAGCGGAGCCCGCGCCCCGGCCCGGCCCGACGCCCCCGTCCCGCTGCGGGCCGCGCCGCCGGGGGGCGGAGCCGCACCGCCCTGACATCACCGCCCGCCAATGGCGGCCCGGGCCCGGCCGCCGGGCGGTGCTGCCATTGGGCGAGCGAGCGTGGCGTCACGCGGAGGGGGCGGGGCTTCGCGTCACGTGGCGCCGGGGAGCTCCGGCGGGGCGGGGCCGGGGCTGGTACCGGGATCCGGGCAGGGATCCGGTACCGGGATCCGGTACCGGGCGTAGGGTCTGGGCAGGGATCTGGGACTGGCTTCTAGGAGCAGGACTTGGAGTCTGGATCCAGGCCTGGGAGTGTGATCTGCAGTCTGGGAAGGGGATCTAGGGTCTGGATCTGGATTTAGGGCTGGATCTGCAGTCTGGAATTCGATTCTGGGAGGGGGACCTGTGGTCTGGACCTGGGCCTGGCAGCAGGATCTGGGCCTGGATCCCAGACGTGGGTCTGGCATCTAGCTCTGGGATGGGGTTCCAGTCCGGATCCCCGTGTAGGAGGAGAGGGATACAAGGAATGGCAGGACCCGGCATGTGTCCCTGTGAATGGGCGTCCCACAGGGCCAGGGGCTACGGTACCGTCGGGAAGGGCAGCAGGAGCCTCTTTCCTTGTGAAGCTTCTTGGGATTCTGTGGTCAAGCTGGGCAATGGATCAAATCCCTGCGACAAGAGAAAATGGATCCATCCAAACCTCGGGAAGTGCCATCCAGACGGTTCCCTGCTAGGGCGAGACGGCGGGAGTGGAAATGCAGCGGGCCAGGCTGCTTCCAGTGGGAAACGAGCTCCCATTCGGGAGCTTAAAATGACAGTGAGGCAGCAGCCTAAGGGGGTTTTATCCCTGCAGCTCCCTAAACAAGCACAGATTTCTGGAACGGAGGCCAGTGCCTCTGTGCTCCCGGCCCTGCCCGGCAGGATTCTGCCTTTCTGAGGAAAACCAGCTTTTCTGATTCACATTTCTGGTTTATTCCCCTTTTTCTTGTTTTATTTTTTTAAACACAAATGGAACTTTTGACCAGTTGTTGCTTTTCCTTCCTGCCTTTCCTTTCCTCGCAGAACCACGGCCAACAGCAGCAAGTCATCGCCCCGGCCGATGACGCGATCCCCGCTCCAGGCTTTGGGATGGGGCTCCGAGCAGTCACGGTCTCCGTGACACGGGCACGTGTGCGAGGGGAAGAGGGAGGGCGACGCCGGAACCGTCAGGGATGACTAAAACTGCTGACCTCATTTCTTAAAATAAGGACACGGAAGCCCCGAGCAGCAGCAGCTGGAGACCACTGTGGTTCGGGCCCTACGGAACGTGTGTCCTGCTGCTTAAGTCCTTTCTGCTTGTAAGTTTTAAATCTGAATATTGGGAGCTTTTTTTCCTGAAACAGCTGTTGCTCTGGAAGGAAAGGACGACTGTGAAAACAGAACAAAATATATATGGATTTGAAGCAGCGTGGAGTTAGCATACACAAAACCATTCAGGTTTTCTAACTTTCTCAGTCCCAACAACCTCTGCAAAGAGTTCTCTGCTAAGAAAGCTGAAGTTTTGGAGCACATGAGAAGTGCCACCCACACAACCTACAAAAGTGGCAACGTGTACTGGATTTTGTACCTGTCTGGCCTTCCACGGATCACTGAACCCAGTATTCCAAAGGCTGAGGACCATTTGCAGTTACCTTTGCAGCCATTTAACTAACTCCTCTAACGTCCTGCTGTGACAAAGCCAAAGATAAATACGGGAAGACCGAGGCATGTAATATCTTAGCTAAAGCTGCACCACAGCTCCACGCTCAAGCTGGGAAGGCAGCCCAAGAATCCCAAATCCTGCCTCCAACCTCAGCTTCCGCCTTCCTTTGTCCAAAAAACCCTGAGCTTTTGGGCACTATTTCCGCCTTTATCTTTCCTTCCTGATTTGGAAAATCCATATCCCCCTCGGAGCAACTGCTTCCCCCCCGCGACCATAGCGCGCACCAGAATGTGACCTTGGTGATTAGCAGCCCGGGCAGCTGCACGCGCAGGAAATGGAAGCACAAAGACAAAAGCCACCCGGGACACGACAACAGATATGGATAAACCCCCCAGCAGCTATGTTGACGCGCGGAGAGGCAGGGGATGAAAGGGCATGAAATGAGTTTCCAGTTGCAGCCGGCGGCACCAAAGTGTTTGGAAAGGAAAGAATTTACCCTGAGCTACCCCTCGATGAGGGAACATTTTGCCCACGTGTTTTAGAGCAGCCCCGTGACTTCAGCACTGCGAGGCCGTCAGGCTGCACAGGCCAGCTTGGAGCGAGGACCTCGCTGTGGCCTCTGAAGCCAAAACACGCAGGGGACACGGGCAGCAGAACTCTCCCTTTTCACAGGTATCAGAGATGCCTAAGGATGAAGTGATTTGGCCAAAGTCACTCCAAAAAACTAACAGAGAATTGGAGTCTTGTGAGAAGTCCTGACTCCTTGTCAGTACTCCTTGCTGTAGTTTAAGAGCTGTCCACCCTCTGCACATCTAAACACCGACCTAGATGGAGCCCCAGTTGCCTCTGAACATGGATTCTCAGACCTTAAAAGTCCTCCCAAGGAGGAATCTCCTTAGGCAAACCCAATGGCTGATAATGACTTACCCCTACAGTATCAGCCCAAAGAAAAGCAGCTCATGCAGGCAGGCAGCAGTGTCAGGAGCTGATCCTGTTCTGCTCCTGGCCTGGGATAAGAAATGCGGATCGCAGAACTTCTGTAACAGAAACAAAGTCATCACCAGCCAACCACCTCAAGGTCCAAACGGCTTCCTGTCCCAACAGGATCCACGTGTCACCCTCACGCTATCTGGTGTGACAAACACAGGCGGGTGTCACTCGGGCAGATCCCCAGGGCTTTCGGCCAGGGAGGACATCTGGCCGAGGAAGGCTGCAAGGCCCTGGCTTCCTGCGAGGCCAGCGGTTCCTGTGTCCACAGCTGCTGACCCGCTGGCTGCAGAGCCACCCGTCACGCTGGGACTGGGGACAGGCCTCGCGTTTCTGCCTTATTCCTGGTAAGGCCTCTACTTTTTATTTTTCCAGCAATTACGGTGAAGAAATGACTAACACCAGGAGGCTTCTTGATTCTTCACAGAATCTCAATGACGACACCGCATTAACCTCCAGTGATCAACAAATTTAAATAGCCAGAACAACAATAATGACGTTTAAAGTCTAACTGTACTATGAAAAGTGCTCCATGGCAAATAATCATCCACCTGGATATGCTCCGTGGCTTGGATGTTGCTTCTTATACCCTCCTGCCCAGACCTTGACCCTACTCATAGGTAAATCCATGGGTGATGAGGAGCATTTCGTCCTCCTTCCCCACCCCCTGCTCTAGTCACCCTTCAATGTGGTCATTTTCCTTCCTGCTGGGACCTGCTGGCAGCTTCCTTTGGGGCCCAGCATCGCAGCTCTTCAATGAGCTCTCGGTGCAGCGGGTCCCTCCCTTCCCCACCACGCTGCGCTCTTGATCTCTGAGCCGCCACTGCCCCGGGAAGCCCTGGAAGCGGAAAGCGGAGCTCGGCCTCCCAGCTCGGACCACGCGGAGCCTGCGCTGTGTTGTTTGAGCAACAAAGAATGAATTCCCTGAGCAGCAGTTCTGAACGGCTCCAGGTCTCACTGCTAGTACTGGGAGATGCTGATGCACAATTACAAACGCTGCAGGTCACTGCAGCACAGTTTCTTTAAAGGGTTATTTTAGGAGCCTGAATTATGGACTAAAACAAAGCAGTTCTGTAAAAGCTCCAGCACGTGGGCACCTTCTGCAGAGGGCCTGGCAAGAGCCAGTGCAAGGTTTAACCTGGTAGCAGCTACAGGATTGAAGGTCACATACGAACAGAGCTTCTCCTGGGTGGCAAAGGGTAGTGCAAGCTCTGGCTGAGGGGCCTTCATGTTGCTCAGAGGATGGTCTTGCTTGGTGGCACTGCCTGAGCCAAGAGAGGAAGAAGATGTGACAGCACCTGCTTGAGACAATGGACTCAACAGCACCATGAATATCAAGCAAAGTAGCGAAAGAGGAGCCAAGAACACAAGTGTCAAATGCCAGGCAGGAGGAAACAACTTTGTAAACACCCTGTTCCTGCATTCGCCTCCAGCTCTGTGCCTGAACTCTCCATGGTCACTAAAGACTCAAAATAAACTCAGCCCTTTTAAGCGGAGGCCAGCAACAGAGCTTTCTTTAGAAAATGCAGGTGTGGAATGTGACCTTCTGTGCAGGGCTGAGGCCCGAGCCACCTCACATCAGCTGGTGCGCTGGCTCGAAGGCTGCTGCAACCAGACAACCAGACTTACTGCTTAACTGCAGTGAGGACAGCCTTGTAGGCTTGGCTGCAAGGAAGAGGAAAAGGAAGGTGCTGTGCACAGGGCACAGGAACACGGTAACACACTGGACCTGGGCTGACGCAAACAGCATTAAAACCTAGCAGAGAGAACACCGAGCTACATGCCTTCAGAGCAGAACACCAAGCCTTGTTTCTCTGATGAATCAGAGGCAATTGGTCCATGTGACCAGAACATAGTGACTCATTATGAAAAAGAATAACCCAGAGATACCAATCTGTTTTTTTTCATGATGTATTTATCAAGTTAATTATGCAATGCAAAGTTTTAAAAGGAAAAAAAAAAAAAGGCAGTGCATGATGCTTATGAGTATTTCAGCACTGTACCAGCTGAGCACAACTGGTAGCTAACGTGAGAAAACTAGGGAGAACACAAAGGGCAAAGATGCCGTGGGTACAAAATGGGCATCATTATCAGAAGAGACTGGGGAAAAGTTGGGCAGAGGCAGGAGAACATGCTTCCTACCACCAGATCCTCAGGGATAAGCAGAATTTAGAGGCTCTGTAATGAGACGTGTTAGCAAAACCCCATAGCAAATATGAATGCAAACCTGCCAAATGCAGCTCTGCCTGGCCCATGCTGTTTGTCCTTCACTTTCCCTTCAGCAACAGAACAAATCTTCAAATCCATCTCCTTACAGAAATAATCCTTGCAAAAACAGAGATGAGTGATTTTTGATCAAGGATTGCAGATTACAAAGTATAAAGGATGCTTTGTCTTTAGGACTCCTTGGCTATTATAGACGGCAAATCCCTCCTTCCACATCACAGCAGAGCCTTGCTGCGCAGAAGCACAACAGAAATGAGGATTTTTGCAGCATGACACAGAATCACAGAATAGCTGAGGTTGAAAGGGACCTCTCGCAACCCATCATCTTTCCTCCCTCCGCTCTGGATGCTGATCATTTCTTTGCTGGTCATGTTCAACTTGCTGCCCACCAGGCCCCCAGCTCTGTTTCTGCAAAACTGCTTTCCAGTGGTTGGTCCCCAGAACAACCCCCTGAACAATCCCCTAAGGGATTCCCTCTAGATCCCTTGTAGAAACCAGTCCAAGGGAAAGCTTCCTCCACCTTCACTCATGGGGATGTATTTTAATGTGACCCTGAGATGCCACTTCTGTTGCCTCTGCAACAGGAGTTTCGAAGAACCATCACACAGCAAAGAACTGTTAACATGAAGCTAGATCAATGACATTAAGATCAGAGATTGAATGCACTAGAGATGCACACTATTTACTATCCAGCAATGAATAAACAGCATTAGTTAATTGTGTAGGTAGAAGACCACTAGGGAGGGGGCAGGATTAAGGCTGGCTGGAAAATACGGGCATTTGTTTTGATGGAAACTCTGCAACTTGCTTTAGTGCAGACCCAGTTGTGGAAATGACTTCATTGCAATTATACAGTTACATTAAAAGATTAAATAATAACCAGAAATTAATCTGCATTCTTTTTTATTACTGAAAATTACAATCTATTTTCAGTTATTTAGTCACTTGAAACAGTTCAAGCCCACTGGCTGTACTGATAAAATCAGAGTGCAAATAAATACAGAATGGTGAATCTAGAAATCACAGTTCTCTCTCTTTTTCAAGATACATTTCGGGGTACTTCATGTACATTTTACAAGGTGTTCATAGATCAGAAGAACCACTGACTCCCATGCATAACTCACACTATGAAAAAGAAACAAGCATCTCTGAAACAGTGCAACAGGAGGATACTTGGTGTGTTCCTACAGCACAAAGAATGCACATCAGTGCAACACATTGTTTTTCATCCTTGTCTGTACTTTGGTTAACAGCCGATTCTTAATTCCTCCCTTGTTTAATTAATAACTAGGCCAAAACAAGAGTCCTTAATGAGTTAGGCATGATAGTGCAAGAAGTGCAAGAGCAGACGAGACAGGGTCAACATCAATGGCCTGTCCACGTTTGGATTCCCAAAGAGCTAAATCAAGCAAAAAAAGAGGGCCAGGCTAAAGTGAAAAGTGCTAGGGAGGCCATGAGGGAACAGGGAAGGCTCCCTGCTCCTCCTGAGCTGGGAGAAACTGGAAGGCATCACCATTTTTTAGAATCAAAAAAAGGAAAAAAAGAGAAACATACTACAGAAAAACAGATCCAGTGCATAAAGAATATATATGAGCAGACAATACTGATGCACTTTCCTATTTAAAGCTGCAGTTTCTTAGTCTGACAACGAGCTGCACAACATATTCTGGGTCTTACTAAAGAACGATCAGCGGGGAAGTCACTGAAAAGATGAGAATAGGGGTTAGCAGCAGACTTAGCACCTCTGAAATCAGGGCAACACTAGAGTTACAGCAATATAACCAGAACTGCTGGAGCCCAGTGTTTTAAACTGGAGTTATAAATCAGTGCATGAATTAGGAGTACCAAAATAACACTGACACTGGCTGAAAGCACCATTTGGGAAAGAAGCCCATCCAAAGCAGCAGTGCAGCAGATCCAGCTCTGCCCTGCCCAAATCCACCAAACCAGCACCAGGCTAAAGACTTTTCACACAAGCTTCTGATAGTGACATTCCTTGTGAAAAATCAATCCTCTATACAGGAGGAATATGTCAAAAATACACATAGTGAGATTAGCTCTTTTACAGATGGGTGAGTGACTGAGAATTAGAGCTTAGATTTCTAAGTGACTATCAATTTGAGAAGCTTAAGGATTTCAGGAAAGAGTGAAAAACAGTAGTATCATCAGATTAATGTCTGCATGAGGACAGGGAGGAACAGAAATCAGAGTTATTTGTTGTGTTTTGTGCAGATTCTTATCACCCTCTGGCAAACTGTGGAGCTGAATCAAAAGTAACAACCAGTTTTTCTCATTGGAATGTAAACCATGATTTCCAATAATCACATTCCAGGCACAGCTCTTAGGACGACATGACTGCATCCTACAGCCAGATCCCTACCACGCCAGCGTCTGCCTCGGTAGCTGCTCCTCTCTGGTGCTCTCACAGCTCATGGGAGTTTGCATGAGGCTCCGGCAGCTTTTCAATATCACAGTTCTGAATTAGTTGAAAGAGAAACTCGACCTGTTTTTCATAAACTTCAACAGAGATTCTCTCATTCAACCCATGGATCCTGGTAGAAAGAGAAGGACAGTTTTCATTCCAGTATGCATTTGTCTGTGATTCACCTACATTTAACTAACAACCTGTTAGTTCACTTCATAGCACAAAACGGAACATAAACAGACCACAATAAGGTTCCTCAGGACAGCTAAAATAATTTACCAATTGAAGTCTCTGAGTACACTGACTAAATCCTCAGATTATGTGAAAAAGATCAACAGGTATTTCACTCTTCTGCCCAGTTCTTGGACATTTTTGTCCTGTACAGTTACCAGAGCACTCAACTCCCACATCATCTGCACCTCAAAAAAATGACAAAACCATGGCATTGTATATAAATAATTCCCTTGCATGGTAACATTCTTCATTATCATTTTAAGCCAAGAAATGTAACCTCTAGCATTAAGGACCTAATAAACTGGGAGCAGCATGCGTGCCAGACACTAGAATACCCCCTTCTAAACTGCAGCACTAGATACCGCATCCAGTCAAACACTGTTATACAAATCCTACTGTGCTATGGGATGGGGACATCTGAACGCTGCCCCGTCTGCATCTGAAGTAAAGAACACCACAAATTAATGCTCTTCCAGTGTAATTATCATCCTCTATTTGCGCAGCACCCAAATCTGCAGGAAATGGGTGGCCTACGAGAATGTGAGGCAACAACAAGGCCAAGCCAAAGTATACAAGGTTGGGTTTCCTCCTCCTGCCTAAAACATATCAATTTTCTTTCTCTAGTCCCCACCCCAAACAGCTGCCCCTGTGCAGATACAATACAGTACCTGGGAAGATCATCTGATTTCAAGAGCACTGGGTTAAATCGATAAATGGCATTTGTGATGTTCGTGAAATGCCTGCTGTCTGTGTTTCCAACACACGTGCCTGGAAAACAAACCTCCGGTTTACTTTGCAAGAGAGCAACAAATGAACGACCCACACACTTCCTAGGAGAAAGAAAAGGCACCTGATAACAGTTGTACATGACCCCTACCCACACCAAAAGGCAAATCATTGGAAACAGTCTATGCTACATCCTGAAAGAAGAAAATTCTCTCCCATACCAAAAGCAACTGAACATTCAGCTCAATTGCTTTAAGGACAGCTATGATACCTAGTATCCACAGAAGTTTAAGTTCCAAATTGCAATCCAAACTGTACGGAAGTAGCAAGGAACTGTTAGGCAAGGTAAGGGGCTGGAATCATAAGGAATGATAGAGAAGAGCAAGAATGACTTTGCCAGCTAGGAAAACACTACAAGAGCTAAAGCAAGACAACCACCTCTTCTCTGCCAATTCCTCTCTTCTTTGAAGGGATCCCTTTGTATGCGCAGAGTCCAACTCAAGACTTATTGTTTCTGTCTGTTTCCTGTTTGCTTTTTACTTCCACTACTTAAAAAAAACAACATCAAGAAGTTTAAAACGGAAAGAGGGAACCGAGTTGAAAAGGAAAAAATAGCTGTTTCCAGTAGTTTCCAGCTGGGGTGGAGAAATACACAAAAAATGGAAACAAAGCAACAGGGGAGGGGGAAGAGGAAGAAGGGGGAAGTTGGAAAGGAAACAATAATCATCATGTGCTTGCTGTTACCTGGGACCACACTGTCAACATCTGGGAAAGTATCCAGGATGGTTCTTTGAAAAATATGGACTCCAAATGCCTGATCATCCCAAGGGCTGATGGGGAGTGGGTCAAAGGCCTCTACTATATCAATCTTCACTCTGTCATCAGCAATAGTGTTTCTAACTGTCTCTAGCACCTATGGGTTAACCACAAAGATTAAATAAGCAAAAGAAATTAGAGAATGTCCCTGGTAGATGTCAGCATATGATCCAATTTCCAGAAGAGATCTGTCAGTGAACTGACAATTTTGGTTCCAAATACAGGCATGACAATCTGTCTTCCTCTTACTCACTGGATGGCTGATATGAAAGCTAACATTTTTTTTTCCAGTGCTATTCTGAAGTGCATCATTGCCTCTAGCTCTTCCTAAATCGCTTCAGCCATGAAAGGCACGTGGCCAAGCCACTGCTGCCCAGCAGCTGGGTCATCCCAGAATCCAGAAAAAGTTTCTAGAAAGATAAACTTTCATCAAAGGTTTGGGAAGGGAACATATTATTTCATGATAATTTTTCATCACTGTCCTTCACTGGACAATTCTGTTACACCCACCCCATTGCACCAGGCCATCTCCTTCTCACAGATCACAAGCTTTAATGCTTCCATCCCACAGTCATAAACTATCCATGTGCTTCATGGCACAAGAATGACTGCTGTAACTGCAGAGCATGCTTCCAAATTAGGGCTGCTTCATACTCTGTTCCATATTCAGAAGGTATGTGAAACTTAGAGTTTCTAAGAAGGTGGTGCTGAATAAACTCTATTCCACTTGTAAATAAAACAACCTTGCTCACTTGCAAGTTCCTCCTAATAACAGCCAATATAGACATCCAACATAAAAGCAAACCACCCACCCAAATGTGATGAACTACTCCAGCTACAAACCCAGGTAAAGAAAAATACATAAGAAACAATGCATTTTTGTGGAAAAAAAAACAAACA